>JASPKZ010003421.1:645000-692500 GCA_030220185.1 Diploptera punctata | reverse complement strand
AGGTCTTCCTCTTCCTCATCTTTCCTCAGGTTTCCATTCCGAAACACAATTTGGTAGCTGATCCTCTTTCATTCGCTAAACATGTACGTACCATCTTAATTGCTGAGTTTTAATATAATCTAAAATAGTGTATTCAATCTTCATTTTCTCCCTTATAACTGAGCTTCTAATTTTCTCTCTCTCGTACCGATGATAAACCCTCCCATTGCTCCCATTGAATCAAAAATTTATTCATTTGATTTTATTTTTTATTTCCTTAAATTAATTGCAGATTAAGTCATCTTTACGAATTATCGATATTAAAATCTCATTAAACTAAGTTTTATGTTGTATATATTTGCATATTTGGAAATTTTTATAATGCATAATATTTATATTTGTATTATTGTGGCACAAAACGTATCGTTTCAGCTCTTTAAAGCTGATTTATGTTGGATAGAAATGCATAATTTTAATTTTAAAGTAAAAGACTAATTTCTTATCATCAGTATTTTAACTTCTTCTTCTTCTTCTTCTTCTCTTCCTGGTTTAGGCAAGAGTTGCCTGTTCCGTCTTCACTAATAGATCATCTCTTCCGAGGATGTCCGACATCTCTTCTTCCTCTTGGAAAATAATGGAAGATTTTATTTGGTAATCTACTTTCTTCCATTCTTTCTACACGCTCTTTCCACTGTATCTTGTTGTTAAATATATTTTCTTTTATGGAGTAGATCTGCAGTTCTTCACGGATATCCTCGTTTCTTATCTGGTCCATTCAAGAGCAGCCTTTTACTCTTCTTAAAAATTTCATCTCGGCTGCTTGGATTTTACTTTCTTGTTTGGTAGTGTTAATCCAAGATTCAGTCCCATACAAAAGGACAGGGACAGCCATTGTTTTATAAAATTTTAATTTTGTTTGTATATGGGCTTTATTATTCAATGTTCTATTTATTGTACCACAAATAGCTTGAAATCAGTATTTTAATTGTAGATTTAATTCATTATATAGTTTCTGAAATTCTACTTTAAATGTAACTTCTCAAAAGTAGATGCAAATTTAATATCGTAATAGGTACATTATGTCCTGCGCTGTAGCCGAGTTGTTAAGGCAAGAAACCTTGGCGCAGAGCTACGGGATTTGCGCTGGTTCGAATTACCATGGGGAAAGAAATTTTCTCATGGAATTTCAGTCAATATGGGACCGGTGCCCACCCAGCATCGTGAGGCATTTGGATAGCTATAATAAGTAGTGATTCCAGGTTGAGAAGACCAGCTATAACGGCTGGGGGGACCCGACATGCTGACCACATGTCACCCCTACACTGGCTCGATCATCTACCTCTGTGATTAACAGATGTGGATGTGAGACCAGCTGGTAGGCTAAGGGCCTTCTAGGCCTGTCGCATTTAGAGTAAAAGAGATGTGTTATTATATTTATTATTATTACTTGTATTACAATTATTATCTATTAATTATAATTATATTAGTGATTTTAATAAATGAATGGGTTAAAGTTAAACTCTTGTGTCTTTTTCGAGACTAGTAAAGGTTGTACACAATTTTAGTTATATCAATTTAAAATCAAAGTAATAATTCTTTTTTATTACTTTAAAAATTATTTTGTTTCGTCTCTGTGTTACATTTGGGATTCAGGTAATACCCATAAAATGTTAACATTACATTACAACACTTCTGTTATCGAGTTTATTACAGTATCTTCTGCGTTATGTTAATGTTGCATTAAATCTACAATACAGTTGGAGCTGTCGTTACAGGAAAGGGATACTAAAATAATGAAACTAGAACAACTGTTGTGCGAAAAAACTGATTCCCTTGAACAGTACCAACGCCGCCAATGCTTACGTATCTTTGGCATCCCTGAGATGGACGCTGAGGATACAGACAAAATAGCTATCGATGTGGCGTCTAAACTTAGGTATTAAATTGGAAACATGCTATATAGATCGGAGTCATCGTGTGGGGAGAAAGGCGGACCGGCCACGGCCCGGTTTATCGTCAAATTCGTAAGCTATCGGAAAAGGAGAGAGTTTTCCAGAACAAAAAACAGCTGAAAGGGAGTGGTGTTACAATTAGGGAAGACTTACTCAAATGAGGTATAAGCTATTAAAAGATGCATCACCAAATATGGGTGTAACAAATGTGTGGACAATTGACGGAGCAATCCATGTTAAAGAAGGAGATAACAAACGCATCATTCTCCGGGCCTCAGAAATATAATTAGTGCAAACACGGCCAGTGAATAACCGACAGTTATCACTTAAACATTTATATTAATAGTACATAAAATTAAGATATTCTTAGTGACGTGATACCAAGTTTAGTTTGTAAGTTTGTTGAAATATTTTACGACCATTTTTCGTTTAAATGATGATTTTCCTTTGACAGTCTTTGACAGGCTACAGGACAATAACCTTCCCACTCCCCTTCTCGACCCCACTACTTCAAGGAATGCTTTAGAAATAGCTTTGTCCACATACCCTACTTCCTTGCAGGTAGCCCATTTTCAATGCTCAGAGTATTACTGCACATATAGATGAAATCAGAACTATTTTCTTCTCTTTAAATATTCATGCTCTTCTCATATCCGAAACGTGGCTAAATCCCACCATTACCTTTCTTTAATTGACATGGATGGTTATACTTTTCTTAGACACGAGTCGTGTTTACAGTCGCGGGGGCGGTATTGGAGCCTTCGTTAGAACAGACCTTACTCCTAAAATGTGTATCTATCTAATAACGAACCATCTGCCGAAATTATGTTCATAGAAATATTTGTCAGTTTCAAAAAATGTCTTCTCTGTGTAGTATACCAACCTCCTAAAATAAAAGCCATCGCTGAAATTGAGTCCACTTTACAAAACGCGCGAATACAATATGAACACGTTATCGTTATGGGCGACTTTAATATAAATATACTAGACACTGATAACAGACATAACACAACAACTGATGGCTACGTTCCAGGCTTGTGATATGACACTCCTACCCCTACGACCTACATCACACTCATCACTCTGAGACGTTACTTGACTTAATTGGCAACTAATAATCCAGACAGAGTACTTACTCACGGGCAACTGCCAGCCCGGGAATATCAGCACATGATATTATATTCTTAGCATATTCACTGCAGTGCCCTAAACCGACTCGAAAGGACTCTTTACGTATAGAGACTTAAAACATATAGCAATACAACCCTAATTGAAAAGCTATGCAGATGCCGTGGCATTCAATATGGACGCTGCATTCTGTAGATGAAAAGTTGAGACACTAAATGACTTTATACTAAATTATACAACAGACATGCCCCACTAAAAAACTAAACTCGTGAAACGACGCCCTGCACCCTGGATGACTCTTTCAATTCGTAACTTGATGACTGATAGAGACGCCAGCACATAAGAAATATAGGACTCAACAAAACAGACACAAGTCTTACTCATATAAAACAGTTACGTAACAAGACAAATCAAGCTATAAGAAACGCCAAACTTAGACATTTATACAACCTAACAAATACCAATACTTCAGAAATCTGGAAAAACTTGAATAGAATGGGAATTGGGAGAAAAGACACACATGTAGAAACAAATTACCTGTTTCCCTGGACACACTCAATAATCACTTCACAGGTATAACTACTACTCCAAAGGATAAAGAACAAACAATAAATGAATTATCACTGACAAAATCAACCCGACAGAGAACATTTCCACTTCTCATATGTTGCAGACTACGACGTAAAGAAAGCCATCATGCGAATAAAAACCAAAGCAGAAGGAAACGACCGTATAAATATTACTTTACTGAATAAAATAATCGAAGCTATACTACCTACTATAACTCATATTTTTAACTCCTCACTACAAACTTCTACATATCCCTCATTGTGGGAAACAAGCCCTCGTACGTCCACTGCCTAAAGTTAAAACGCCCTCAACCCCGAACGACTTTCGACCCATTAGCATTTTACCTACTCTTTCAAAGCTCTGGAACGATAAGTCCATAAACAACTGACTGAATACCTAAATGATTACAACCTTCTAGATCAATTTCAGTCAGGCTTCAGGACAGGACACAATACAAATACTGCTCTACTAAATATTTGCGAAGACATACGCGAAGCTGCTGATAATCGAAAACTTACCATTCCTACATTATTGGACTTTAGTAAAGCATTCGACACGGTAGACTTGGACTTATTGTTGCATAAACTTAAAAACCTCTTACTCTCTGATAGTGCCACGAAAAATGGTTCAATTCCTACCTTCATGAGCGCCAGCAATCTGTTATAGGAAATCATACACTATGTTCTTCTTGGTCCTTCCGTAAAGCTGGGGTTCCACAGGGTTCGGTACTTGGACCTTTGCTTTTTTCAATCTACATAAATGACATATCTAACTCCCTAAAGCATTGCAAACATAATTTATTTGCAGACGACATGCAAATCTACATCCACACAGACAAATATTCACTAAATGACGCTGTTGCCAAAATTAACGAGGATCTTGACTCACTAATGACATGGACAGTTAAATATGGACTGCAATTAAATCCTACAAAGTCACAATCAACCATTATGGGTCATCAGATACTATTATCTACAATTAACCTAAACACAGTTTCGCATGTGTCACTAAACGGAGTTCAAATCCCTTATAGTGAGACAGTAAAAATTCTAGGAGTTTTTATTGACAAAAACTTAAATTGGAATACACAAATAAACCATACATGCAAAACAGTCTTCTCAATAATACATTCATTAAATCGTGTACGAAATTGTTTGCCATTCGCCCTTAGGAAAATGTTAGTAGAAACACTTGCAATGCCCCATTTTGATTATTGTGACACTCTTTTTACAGACTTAAATATTATTTCCACACAAAGACTTCAACGTGTTCATAATTCTTGCGCACGTTTTATTTGTGGTATTCGCAAATTTGACCATGTTACACCGTCCCTGGAACAATTATCGTGGTTTCGTCTAAGAGATCGTAGAACTGTCCATTCCCTATCCCTTCTCTATAAAATACTTCACACATCATCGCCTAATTATTTATCACGCCGCTTCATCAGACTATCCGACACACATAATCTTGACACTCGATCCCATCAGCACATTGTCCTTTATATCCCGCCTCATCACACTGTATATTATTCATTATCTTTTACGGTGTCACTTACCAAAACATGGAATTCCCTTCCACCCTATGTCAGAGACTGTCAAACTATAACATCCTTCAAAAACAAACTAAAGAATTATTTAATAACAAACTAACTTATACACCTCACTGATAGTATTCTGTTAGCAATATTAATATATTTAATTATTTATGTAAATAATATTAAGAATAACAAATATTTTTATTTGTTTTGTTTTAAATATTGTATAATCGTAAAATTAGTTTTCTATATCTCATTATTTTCCTGTTTTTTATATACACTAGACAGGGACAATTTAATATGTCTTGCTTGTATATATTTTATTATTATTTTTAGTCTTAGTTTTAACTAATATTAACTGGTTGTATTATAGATCGTAATATAGTATATTAGATATTATCTTTTGATCAAATTTTTACTTAGTGTTTAATATTAGAGTTAATTAAGATTGTTATATTCTTATGTAATATATGTTTGTCCTGGTGAGTGGAAGAGAAGGCCACATGGCCTTAACTCCACCAGGCTAAATAAATCTTAATCTTAATCTTAATCTTAATCTTAATGTTTGAATGAAATAAATAAATAAATAAATAAAATATATATATATATATATGAATTACATTACTGAAAATTTAACCAGTCCAAATATAGAGTTCTACTGGCCAAATTCATTGGTATAAGTTTTTAAAGACGTATTCGCATCCATATTTTGTACGCTTTTAAGACATGAACTTCCTAAAGCTTAATAAAGTCCGGAAATCTGTATCCAGACTCCCGTCGTCAACAGAAGACTTACAGAGGAAATGCACATGAAAACTGTACATTTAAAAAGAGAAGTCAATTTAAAATATGTTCCCCTCTCCTTAATTCACCCTTTGTCACATCCCATTTGTGTATATTGCATCTATTGTTATATCTGGTTATTAGTACTGCATTCGGCTTGAATTTAAAAAATGTATCTAAGATATATATTAGTATCCAGACATAGTCCCTACATTGATGATGTAATCATTAATGAGAATTTGGAGAAAATTGGTAGACAATACATTAGATTTTTACTGTAAGACAGATTCTAGAAAATTAATGAGAATATGATGGGACTGTACATCAACAAGGCCTGTATGTAGACTTGAAAAAAGGCATACGATTCGATTAAGAGGGAGAAGTTGTATAGTATTCTGCGTGGAATTCGGAATTCCTAATAAGTTAGTTAGATTTATTCGAATGTGTTTAAATGAAACAAAGTAGGGTGTTTTCAGATACTTTTGAAATTTAGAATGAGTTAAAGTAAGGAGATTCATTATCTCCTCTACTATTCAGTTTTGTACTAGAGCATGCCATTAAATATTTAAATGAAAAAGAAGGCATAAAACTCAATGTTATAAAAAGCTTTGGAATATGCTAATGAAGTGTTATTATTAAGTAATAGCGAGAATATAATAAAAGCCAACATACACATTCTATTAAATAGCACTCCATCCATAGTATCCATAGTAATTCTGCCCGAAGGCAGGTCCTTCACTGCAATCATAGCATTTTCTTGCTATGCTTGCAGCTTTACTAGGGAATTGTGTAGGTGTGGTAGCTTCCCGTTGCTTTCCACACCGGTGAAGGATGATGATGATAATGGTAAGGATGATAATGATAAGGATGATGGCCCTATGATTTCGGGGAACATTTGGACCTTAAAGTTTTCCTGACATTTGTCTTACAGGTGAGGAAAAATCCCGATAAAAACCTCACCCAGAAAAACTGCCCCGACCGGGGATCGAACCCGGTCCCGCTGAGTGACAAGGCAGCACGCTACCTCGAGACCACAGCGGTGGACTAGCACTAAGAAACTGGTATTGGAAGTAAATATCATTAAAAACAAATATATGATTACGCATAGAAATACAATTTTAAATGCAATGGGCATGAGAGAAATTTTGAAGTGGCTGA
This sequence comes from Diploptera punctata, assembly GCA_030220185.1. Lineage (NCBI taxonomy): Eukaryota > Metazoa > Arthropoda > Insecta > Blattodea > Blaberidae > Diploptera > Diploptera punctata. The sequence continues at coordinate 685,396 of JASPKZ010003421.1, read as the reverse complement.
ATTCACATACCCAGGAATAATAACTACCAATAAGAATGAAGTGTAGAAAAAATTATGAACATATACTCAACTCTGAAAACGCTTGTTATTATGCATTACAGAGATTTTTGTCATCCCGAATTCTTTCAAAAAACGTTAAACTAAAAATATATATAAGTTATTCTTCCAGTTATATTGTATGGATGTGAAACATAGTCTTTGAATTTAAGGTAGGAGAAAGGATTACGAGTATTTGAGAATAAAGTTCTTAGGAAAACTGAAGGACAAAAAAAAAACGAACAAATAGGCGAATCGAGAAGACTCTACAATATGGGAAACCAGTTATAATAATAAATAATAGTTTTAAAAAACTAAAACAACACGCTTTATTAGAAAAGCGAACTAAAAATTGAAAAATAATTTTATTGTCAAACATGCTTGGGATAAAATTAAAGTGGTCAACAAAAAAAATCATCTCCATCACATATAGAATAAAACTAGAGTTATCTACAAAAATAATAATTTTATTATCAAACATGCTTGGGATAAAATTAAAGTGGTCACCAAAATGAAATCATCTCCAACACATATAGAATAAAACTAGAGTTATCTACAAAAAAAATAATTTTACCATCAAAAGCGTGGAGTGCTCTTTATCAATTAATAAATTTGATAATAAACAGATATTGGTAAAAGTAAAGTATCTAAGAATAAAACGTAAAAAACATAAATAGCACCCCACGCTTTTGATGGCAGAATTATTTTTATGTAGATAACTCTAGTTTTATTCTAGATGTGTTGGAGATGATTTTTTTGTTGACCACTTTAATTTTATCCCGAGCGTGTTGGAAATTAAAATTATTTTTCATTTTTTAGTTCGATTTTCTAATAAAGCGTGTTGTTTTAGTTTTTTAAACTATTATTTATTATTTATTTTTTATTTTTTAGTTTGGTTTTCTAATAAAGCGTATTGTTTTAGTTTTTTAAACTATTATTTATTTTTTTAATTTTTAGTTTGATTGTCATAAACCGGAATCCCATGAACATTTAATTGCTTACGACATTTTTAGTGTCTAGGCACGAATATAATTACATATTTTTAAAATTATTATTATCTAACATTATCATAATATTTTTGAATATTTTAATACAGATACATAGTTACAGTTAATCGTATCCTTCTCATATTTTTGGATAAATTACAATGTGGTAAGTTTACAAAATTGTCATCAATATTTTAGAAAATACAGCAAGATAAAAACCTTTAAATTCGATACTATTGTAGTATGAGCTAAGAATAATACTCTTGTAAAAAAATCCTCCGGGCCGGATTTGAACCAGCGACCTAAGGATTACTGAAATTATATACCACTACAGTCCACCGCTCTACCAAGAGCTACTGGAGGATATAATATTAATTTCTTATAACGATGGACTAAAAAGTCGATAAGTCCGCAACGTATTACATAGGTCTTTATTTTTTATGTCCTCATAATCCTGGCTAGAATCTTAGAAAAAAATTATGAAATTATTGTATTGTCATTGGTCCTTTGCAAGTATACAAAGTTTCAAGTCGATGCAATGTTTTTAAGAGGTGAAAATCGTGTTCAAAAATTCCGTTACATAGACAGACAGATACAGGTTAAGCTAATATAAAGCGTGTAAAAACAGGCACGTTAATTAGACTGCTATGGGCAGGGCATGTGGCACAAATAGGGAATAAAACAGGGGAGTACAAACTTCTTTTTGAAAAAAAGCAGAGGGAATGTACGTAGTAAGTAGACCAAGAATGAGGTAGAAAATAGCATCAACCATGATCTGAAGAGGTGAGTTGTACAGGGGATTATTGGAAAATATTAACTCAGAAAAGGGATGTATGGAGAGCTTATATCTGCGCGGCCATGAACCTCCGTATTCGTTAATGCCAGTGAGATAGTTGGTTATGAGTGTTATGCCAATATACCACTATTCAACAAAGAGGAAATAGTAAACCTCTTTTCCATCGCCCGGTGAATGGCTCAATGTAACTGTTGTGACGCGAGCGTTTGACGTCACACTTAATACTCAACTCAGAGTGTAATTAGGCTCAGGGCTAGTTTCAAAATGATTAAATGAAAAAAAAATTATCTTCAGATTTACTAGCTTAAAGGATTTCAATCCTGGTGATTGTGACATTTCCCGTCTTCTCTGAACCATCTACCCTTTCCGATCTCTATAAAAAAAGACGATTCGATCCAGCAATCCACAGTATATGGATCGAATAGATATTGAAATAAATTATTTATGTTATTATATTATTAATAACTATTTAACTCGTGCCCCAAATGGGACTCAATGGCCAATCACGTTTCAATGATTTCTGTTTTACAACCAATCAGAGTCGTGTTTCACGAAATATTTATCAGTGTTATAATTACCATATTAAAGAAAGCTCCTCCTTTTTAATATTCTGAACAGGTCTGACCATTATTTTACAGTGACTGAGCCTGTGAGAAATACGGCTACCAGATTGTATATATAGTGCATGAATGTCAACACATGCCGCATGTGGGAGTTAATATAAAAACATTTGTAGCAATTGATTATACCACCAAAAAAAGAAACCACTGTTTGCACTTAAATGTATATTTTCCCAGGTAACAATCCAGAAAAATATAATTGTCATATTTACATCATACGACATCGGAAATGAATTAATATACAGTTTGATGTGTTTCATTTTTTCTCCACTAGAGAGCATTCTTATAATATTGCGTTCCTTTGGCAATAAATAGTATGATTTGATTGCAGTGATAAACAAAAGAAGCAGATGAAGCGTACCTATCGCTTCTCATTTGTTTTCAAACATCGCCGTTTACATTAAATATATAAATATTTTAAAATAACTATAGTTAAATAATGATTTGTGAGTAAACAGCTTAATTTTATTCGTTAAATAGTCCTAACAAATGCCACTCTTGATTTCCAAATTCTCTAGATAAATTCACTCCTCACATCGATAATTTGGAAATCACTCGTGGCATTACTTATGACAATTACGTCTTCATTACTTGATCACGCATATAAAAATCTATGCTACAAAACCTAACAGCCTTCGCTCTTAGTACACTGCACAGAGCTACTGCGTCTTTAACCCCCACCAACCAACATGTCGTTCTATCTCTTTCTCTCTTATTCTCTATCACTGTTTCCTTGTTATGTCTTTCACCAGTTTTCTCCATCATTTTCCAGGATAAAATATATCTATCCTTCCGTCTCCCTTATCCAACTTCGTTGTACCTCAATTCTTTCTCATCCCATCTGCCTTTAGGTTTTATCATATCCACTTCTCTTCCTTTCTCTGTCGACGTTAATAAATACCATCTTTCTTTTTCTTTATTTCTTTCTCTTTACTTTTATATTCATAATATTTCTTTTCTATTTGCAGTGGCGGATAGAAGACATTTTGAACTTTAACATGAAAATAGAAATCCAACAGAACTCATAAAAGCATAAAGGATGGAGGATAGATCGACAAGATTCATCGACTTTTCAGTATGATTTGTCAAGAAAAGGCTCTTCCAGACGAATTGAAAGAATTGATTAAGCACCATTTTATAAGATATGAGATAAAACTGATTGCAGTAACTACATGGACATTTCATTACATTCGACTAAATAACAAAATTCTAATTATTGTTTTTCCATATTTCAGGATATAATATATTTTTTTACATATTTAAAAATGTTCACATATCTTTAAGTAACTAAACATTTTATTTTAAATCTTCTTCTTCTTCCTTCCAAATATTAGGTCAAGGCCTATTATGATCCTATAGAAAATTTTCCCTCCAGCATTTCATAGGACGGCCCAGAGATCTTCTTATCATACCATATTAAGCTTGCATTGCTCAATGTTAAATATTTGATTATAACATCGATAAAGCGTCACTGCTATAAAGTAAAAATGTTCTCTTTAATTTGCTTACTTGTTATAGTCAGCTACTAGATGGCAGTGAAGACTGAGTTCTCGCGACATCTAGTAATAATGGGGAATATAATGCATATATAAGAAAAATAAATGTTTGAATTGGATTCGCCTGGTGGTGTAATGGATATCACACTGAGGTACAAACTCAGAGATCCGGGTTCGAATCCCGTCCAGGCATTTATTTTTCTTATCATACCATATTAAGCTTGCATTGCTCAATGTTAAATATTTAATTATAACATCGATAAAGCGTCACTGCTATAAAGTAAAAATGTTCTCTTTAATTTGATTACTTGTTATAGTCAGCTACTAGATGGCAGTGAAGACTGAGTTCTCACGACATCTAGTAATAATGGGGATTATAATGCATATATAAGAAAAATAAATGTTTGAATTGGATTCGCCTGGTGGTGTAATGGATATCACACTTAGGTACAGACTCAGAGATCCGGGTTCGAATCCCGTCCAGGCATTTATTTTTCTTATCATATCATATATATATATATATATATATATATATATATATAAATTGCGTGTCACGTTGTTTGTCCGCGATGGAATCCTAAACTACTAAACAGATTTTAATAACATTTTGCACACTGTGTGCTGTTTGATCCAACTTGAGACCTACGGTTGATTATAACTAAATTTATAGTCGCATTATTTTTATTGCAAATTATTTGTTTATTATTTAACAAAAAGTTATAATTATCTGTGAGTTCCATACGATTCTAACAGATGACGGTGTAAGGTAATTGGTTTATTATTTAACCAGATGGCTGTGCTTTTTGTTGCAACCGCGAATTTCAATTGAATTACAAATATTGATTTATTTCATAATTTAAGTGTGTTCAGTGTTTATTTTATTTTCAATATATTGATAATAATATTAACTTCGTGTGTAAGTATTAGTTTTAAGTAATCTGGCTGACAGACAGCAACTTAAATTTAATTTAACTGGACCGAGAAGGGACATTGAACAATATGGTGAATCAGTTCTAGAGACCACGAATGATAAGATATCAAGTGAATTTCCGCAAATTGGTATAGGCCTATGTGACATAAATCTTACATTTAAGAAGAATGTCAATTTAAAAACATATGAAGGTCCTAAGGAACGGAATAACAGAACTGTAAGTAAGTTTGTTAGTTATAATAATATGCCTAATATTACAGAAACAATCTCCACGTCTCAGTTAAATGAAAAACAAGATGACTATAATATATCACAAGATGATATTACTATACAGAGACTTCTTGATGATGATGATGAGAATCCAAACTGCCAACAAGTTCGTAGAAAAAAACGAAAGTATAATGAAATCAGCAAGCCTCCTCAAAATATTCCATCAATAAATGTATATAATGCTTATGATACACTTATGGATGATACTGAGAATGCAGACAACATAAATTCATCTCAATCAACAAAACCACTTCCACATAAACCACCACCCATATTTATACCGGGTGTAGTTAACGTACCAGAACTAAAAAACTGTGTAAAACAAAAACTTTCTGATTTAGATTTCTCACTTAGTTTACTACAACATAATTTAACGTATACCCTTAGCCACAGCTACGCGTGGCCGGGACTTTTATATATATATAAAACAAAGTCGGATTAGTTACACTATTTATAACTCAAGAACGGCTGGACCGATTTTTATGATCTTTGATTTGTTGGATTTGTTTCCGCCCCGAATAGCAGATAACTATTAAAACATCGGAAAAATTAACGTAAAAATATTTAAAGGCGATACGACGTTCGCCGGGCCAGCTAGTATATATATATAATATAATAGACTAGATTTATTTAGCATATATATAAAGAAGAAAAATAAGAAGGAGGTTCTTAGATATAAACCGACAAAATATTTTGGCCGAATGTGCGGGAAAACAATCACTGTTTTTACAAAGAGACCTAAAACAAGTTTGGGGAATATAATCTTATATAATCAATCTTGGGTTTAAAGAGAGATCAGGGCTTACTTGGTTCAGGTTAAGGACATGGAAATTTTTAAAAATTAGCGATGATCACGATATGCGAATATGTCCAAGTGCGGGAGCTTTGAAGACGAGATACATATATTAGGAAAATTTAGCGATTTGGAATATTGGGAGCGTCAGTTATTACCGGAATGATTTCTATATTCAAATCGTGAAAGATTGGCATGCTAAGAGTCATTGGTTAAACTCAGAAAATTCGATGAACCTGGGTAGATTTCTGGACAAAACACGGAAAATAAGAGCAACACTCATTCATGAATAAATAAAATCGTTAACAAATTGCAATACCATTAATTCTGAATAATTCTACATAACTAAGTTAATGTATAATGTAATTGTATTGTTATCTAATTGTTATATTATCTTTTTTTTGTATTAAGTATATTATTACAAACATCAACTTATTGTAACGGACTGTCAACAGCACGTACGGCTTACTGCCCGTGCGACCCATATTTGTAAATATCATTGTATCTTACTTCTAGTCTAATAAAGTTCTTATGTATGTACTATATAAAGGACAAGCGAAGAGGTAATACGGAAAATTTGAAAATAGCAGTTTGGAATGTGAGAGGTCTTATAAATAAAGAGAGAGGACTGGAGAACGAATTACATAACTAAAAACTGACATCTTATATTATTTGAAATGAGAAATAAGCGAAGAGGAATTAAAAGATTTGGATAAATACTTACCTTCTTTCTTACTAATAATCCACATATAACTTTTATACAAGGTTTATACACATCTCAGTTGAAAATTCTTACTAATAAACACTGTATTAGCTGTTCAGTGTAGAAGAGGTGTTCAACTTTACATGGGAATCGTTATACATGCCTCCAGCCTTGTTTAAGGATTCTATAACTAGACAAAATGTCGGACATCAAGATCAACTGATTGTTTTCTTATGATATTGATGAAAGTTTCCTTAAATTTAACCCAAAATGCAACACTTTAACGACTGTTTGATGGATGCACAGGGCATAAATAATATTAATAAAGCTCTGGGTAGGAAAATAAAGGTATCATAAAATGTCTTTCGTTACACTCATTCTCGATTAGGCCTAACAATATTTTAAAATTGAACATTGAATCACAAAAGTATATGTTCTACAATAATTGCTGTAGACAAGATTTAACCTGAATGTAGTTTAAATGCTTCATAATATTATTTTAAGAAAACTTTCTTGCATCATTAATACATAACACACACACACCGATATAAAAATGTATTTAAGTATAGAGGTACTATTATTGCAAGAAGCTACATGATAATTTGATAGTCTTGTGGTTAGAGCATCTGGCTACGATGCGTGAGGTCGTAGGTTCGATTCCCGGTCAAACTATAGTTATTTTTTTTTCGCTTGAAATTATATTTTATTGTCGGTAACATTTCCTACTATTTTGAACGTTTTCTAACGCATCTTAAAACACTGCATATAATTCATAAGTAATGGGGAAATCTTTTATTAGTTTCCAAGAATTGGTCGAAATTCTTGACGTTAGATGGCAGCACATTATCTGTGAAACCAATTCTACGTTTTATTTGACATAGAGTAAAGGGAAATGTATATAAATTAAAACACACTTATTTTTTCCGTACCTCCTCAATTAGGGAATCTCTATTAATTCTTATCCATATTCATTTCTTACACAATTAATCACTAATTGATGTTGTTTTATTTCTGTTACAAACTGCGAGTAATATTGTTCTGACGTCATTATGATGACGAATATGTGACGTATTGTGTATAACTGCTGTTTTGTTATATAGCTCCGGCACAACGTTTATTAGTAAGGAAATTATACGTGATCTACATAAGGCTTATATATTGTATAATTAAACAACTGATGAAAGCCTGTATTAGAGATTTTTATTAGTAAGACCGATAATGTTTTATAGTGTAGTTCCTCAGAATAAGAGGGCTTCTTTCGGAGTGGCAATCATGATTAATAATTAGTTCAGAAACAAAACCCATAGCTATAATTTTATAACTGATAGAATAATAAACGTGAGACTGAAAATATCAAGAGGATATTTAACCATAATCGGATTGAATGCACCTGAGGAAGGACGTAAAGAGGAGACCGAAAATTTGTATTTGAAGCTTCAAAAACATGTGGACACACTAAATAAGAGGGATTATATAATAATAAATGGCGACTATAATGCCAGTGTTGGTAAAGAACCAGTAAAATGAAAACAGAAAAACGCTCATAAACTTTGCTACTTATAACAAATAGTTACTTCAGACATCATGGAACTGTTTCACCGTTGAGGTTGTTATGTAAAAAGTTATAATATTAAAATTTGTACCTAAGATATCAGACATCCTCAACAGATTTAAATTCATTAATATAGAGGTATTTTAGAACTTCTTGAATCAGTTAAAAGAGAGGAAAGTGGGGTGGGTAACGCCACGTTCCGGTCGACTTTATTCTAAGATAGTTCCCAGTGCTCATTTTGTAGGAGCCTACATAGACCCTTATATATGAACGAGAAAAAAAAAATCCTCCGCTGCCAAATATCGATACGCTGCCTTGCCAATTGAAATACTTTTTCCAATTTATTTCCTTTAAATTAAATTTTGGAGGAATTCAATTTTATCCTGTCATCAAATTTTATTTTGAATGAGACAAATGATGATACCTAAAAACTTCATCATATATAGCCTACACATACTCCGCGATATTCTTTATTGTGTTTTATATAGGTTTATATGATTAGCTATGACATGGGATATACGGTTTCAACTTCTCCTCTGAAAGAAAACTGGCCCTCGAATTATCTTTATATATAATTTTATAGTTTATAGATCTTAACAGAATTGTTACACATATTAAAATGTTAGTGAAGCTAATAAGCGTTATCCTCGCTTGTGTCTTTGACTCTTGTTCCCAGGACACTTCGCTCTTTCCCTCACTGTCGACATAGACGTCTCTTTTTCACCCCCCCCCCTCAGCTTCATGACTGCTCTTCTCTTTCTCTTCTATTCCAGGCTCGTTTCCACCCCCATACACCATTACCATCCGCCCTTGCTCCTATATTCTTACTCCCTATTTCCGCACACCACTCACAAACTTAGAGTCACTGCTTCATCCTCTCCTCCCCTTGAATTTGTAGAGCCACGATTACTAGGTTTTAATGTATAATCTGTTGAATCCACTTGAAAGAAAAATTGTTAAGTAATATGTTTTAACTTGTCACAAATCTCTGAGATAATGTTCACATAATCTACTTACTCTACTGTATACACAAGCGAGGTTATTTACTTTTAGACGAAAATAAAATAAATTCATAGCACGACAGTTTTGAAGAGCTAAAGTCGGCTGAAGTAGTGCTGTTTCTGGCAGCAGATTCTAGTGTTTAGCGTGATGCAGACTATCAACCTCAAAATTTTCTCAACCAGATTTCGCTACTCAGTTGTATTTCATGAGTTTGAATGGATCTCGTCCCAGACCTTTACCCAAACAAAATTTTCTATAGCGGTCGGAAATCAAACCGAGCTTATGGGGTGAATCAGACTAACTGTTACAATAAAGAGGCGATCTAATATTTTATTCAATTAATTAAATTATAGCTAAAAATGCATATAAAACATTTTATTAATAAGTAATTTTGTATCTGAATGTTACAGGAATGAAAGTACTAACTATTAAAGTTATAAAAGAGATTAATGCCCTTCTCATTATTCTGCAATTCACAAGGAATTAGAAAAAATGTGTGTTGTGACAGGGGCTTAATTATGGGCTTAACTGGATTAATCTTATATCGTTTTATAAAATAATTGGCATATTAAATATTGAATCACCCTGTAGCTTCTAATGAAGAAACAAAGTGTAGCGACACATTTACAAGCATGTTACTTTGGTACAAATAATATCCCAGGTTCTCTAGAAATGGTGTGTTTGTCTTGCGACAAGAGACAGGATTTGTTTTAGATTAAATAACAACTCTACAGAATGTCCTTAGGAAATTTTAGCTATGCCACGCTTAAGGAGAGTACGATATAAAACTGACTCCAGATGGAGCCAGGGTGAATGAGGCCTGTGGGTCCGACCAGAGCATATGTGAGCCGTTCTGCTGGGCAGTTTATGTAAGTAGAAATTTCTTTTATTTTCAGGAATGTTTTAATTAAATATTTATTTAATTATTAAAAAACTTAAGCTCTGAAAATTAACACTTTAAAGATGATAAAGTCTTTATTTTGTTGGTAAAATCTAAGTTTTATCTCTCTTTCTGAGCAAAATTAATAGTAAATGTTGCATCTAAATTCAATTAATATTTGGCACGTTCTATATTAGTAATATGTTCATTTGAGATCATTAATGTTTATCATGTTCTAACTCATATGTACTCTTATTTTATCTTGCTAATGTTTATTTTGCGTTCAGTAATATTAAATTATCTGTAGACAGTGTCATCGCTTTCCTTTATGTTAGGGTAATAAGATGAATACCATGAATTTTTACTAGAAGTCCTGAATTCAACCCATAAAATCCTATATATTCCTCGGCAAGTTACCTATTAAGTGGCATTTGTTAGAATCAATATCTAAGATAAATAATACGCTACCAATTTATTAATAACGCCCTTCGAAGATAATCTCTAATTACAACAAATTGCAAAAAAAATGAAAATTTTATTCCTAAAAATTGCATTAGATACTGCATAAAAAATTTTAAAAAGTTAGATTCCCTTCTGGTTTGCCATTTTTAGGTTTGCCATGTTTGATTAGCTTTTGAATGGGTAACTATCATCACTTGAAATAGTTATTCCATTCATATTGCACGTAAATCAGTAAATCTCAACGAACACTTTCTCTTCTCGACCCAAGATTCGTAGATTTTATTCCGGAAAAAATGGAACCGAGAAAATAAAGATTGAGGATGTTACTTTCTTTTAATGTAAAGTCACACAGGAGTTGTGGTAGGGAAAAAGCTTGCGGATATAAAAATGAACTCCAAACTCTCCACGGCGCGACAGTTTAGAAGGTCCTTGGCCTACCAGCCGGCTGCTGGCCCCACAATTACATGTGTTAATCACAGAGGTAGATGATCATTCAGCCAGTATAGTGCTGACATGTGGTCAGCATGCCGGGTCCACCAACCGTTATAACTGATTTTCTCAATCTGGAATCGTTACTTATTGTAGCTACCCAAATTCCTCACGATACTGGATTGGCACGGGTACCATATTGGCCAAAATTCCACGAGGAAATGTCTTCCACCATGGAGACCAAAACCAGCCCAAGTGCCGTAGCACTGCGTCAGCTGCGGCGCGGGATAAAAAAAAGAGCATCCTTGGAAAGATTTAGTCCCAGATAATAAAAGCCGATGTTACACTTATTTAAAAAAAATGCGAGATTTCCATATTGGAATATTTTCTAGCTTCTTTACTCACCTCACGATAATAATTGAGAAGCGGCTCATATGACATTCAATTTTCTATTTAACAGGCTTTAGGTCCAACAAAAGAGGGAGAAAAAGAAAGTGAAACTATCGTATACAGTTAGTAATTCCCAAAGTTCGCTCCGCAAGTTGCAAGGCTACGCCAGTTATCATCAGCATATGCACAAGGGTCGTGTATTCTTTAAATAAATAATATATTGATACTTAATATTGCTTCGACGCCAACTATACATTACCAAATGCAGACTAGGCCTACAATGAACACACATCATACACCGATACTATAGGTGTCTATTGTTCATATTATTAATAAAATATGGAAACTTATTGTAGTAGAATTGATTTGAGGATCCGTGAATTTTCAGTCTAAGGAATCTGTGATCGAAAAATGTTAGGGATCACTATTATATATAAGATGTTAAATTATACTGATGTAATTTCATAGGAAAATCCAATAAGAGCCAAAATATTAGTAAATTATTTTGTAATAGAAGAAGTAATGCATTTTAATTATTTAAGATTTTTCCTAGGCAATGATCGGACAAGATATATTAATACTCCTGGCGCGACAGGCCTAGAAGGCCCTTAGCCTACCATCCGACTGCTGGCCTCACATCCACATGTGTCAATCACAGAGGTAGATGATCATCCAGCCAGTGAAGGAGTGACATGTGGTCAGCATGTCGAGACTCCAGCCGTTATAGCTGGTTTTCTCAACCTGGAGTCGCTGCTTATTGTAGCTACCCAAATACCTCACGATGCTGGGTGGGCACCGGTCCCATACTGACCGAAATACCATGAGAAAATGCCTTCCCCTATGGAGACTCGAACCAGCGCAAGTCCCGTAGCTCTGCGCCAAAGGCTTCCTGACTTAACCACTCGGCTACGGCGCGGGACAGAAATAATAATAGAAAGCTTAATATGTTTTAACATATTTTCCGTACAATTAGAAGAACATTAGCAAAGAAAGTTCGTACAGAAACACTCCTAAAATTTCACAAAGTTTTAGCTATTCCAGTTCTGTTGTATGACTCTCACCAAAAGTTTAATAAAAAGATTGGAATCAGCCGAGATGAAATTCCTACGATATGTGACAGAATATACTCTTTTGGATAAACGGAGGAACGAAGATATTGGTGTGGAATTGCAAAAAAAGTGTGATAACAAAAATAGAAGAATATGGTAATAAATGTTTTGAACATGTTAGTAGAATGAGTGAAGACAGGATACCATGGCTTAAAGGATGTTAAATTACAGTCCACAAGGACATAGAAGTCGTGGACGACCATTGGAGCCGGAATGGATCAGAAATGGTCTAAACTGTGACGGTATATGATGAAGTATACTGATTAGAGCAATAAATGGTTTATAGTCTGTTATTTTCTAAAACAAAGCATTTTGAGGGGGAGGATATCTAACTCTAAATTCAGTGACTTCACACTAAATTGACACATCAAACGAAATCTCTCCTTTTGTATTTTCGGTAATTTCGTCTTGGAAAAAACTTAAATCAGCTTTGTCTTTTTACGGTAGCGACAGAAAGACTATCTAATTTTGACATGAGTAATGACTTAGGACTAGATTCCTGACCTCGTATACACTACTACGAAACAGGAACTCAGGGTTCAATCCCCTTAAGTACGTGTAAAATAAAACTCAACAAAAGATGAAACAAACGGAAGAAATAGAAGAGAAATTGAAAAATGAATACACTTATAAAATAATGTAGGCATGTTTTTCTGTTGTTATACATAAACTTCTTTCATATAGGACCATCATTGCCTAGCAAATAATGGGCACGGATTCAGTTCCTAGGTTTATCATCATTTTCCTCAACTGTAAGGCACACCTGGAAATTCGGGCCACAACTTTTCAAAGAATCAGCGGCCTCATATTACCATCAATTATATTAATAAAAAAATTACTTTAGACAACAGAGCCATCTAACTTATAACATCATCATCATCATCATCATCATCCAGGGATTAAGCCTGTTGGCTCGTTACGGTTTCATGAAAGCTAGAATTGTTAAAATTGTTCAGAATATCTTCTGTGTGGACGTCCAACATTTATCCTTCCGTGCGGTTTCTAATTTAGCAATAATTATGGAAATCTTTCTTCTGTCATTCTATCAATATGTTCTTTCCAGTCGTTTCTGTATTTAATTATCCGGTCTCTAAGTTTGAAAATATTTAGTTCCTTTCTTATATCTTCTTATATCTTCATTCCTTTTCTTATCCAGTAGACTATATATATAACCAAATATGAGAATATCCAGGCTACAACATATTCGAAATACATATATCAGACAAGAAATGGATGCACAAGAAACTGTTATCGATAGGATAAAAAAGAGAGCTCTACAGTGGTATGGACATGTACAACTGATGTCGGAAGACCAGTGGCCTAAACAGGTGTTGGATTGGATGTTACCAGGCAGAAGGAAGAAGGGAGAAATAGAAGAGCATGGTATGAGGGAATATATGATACCATGATGAAGAGGGGTATGGAAGATAGTCAATGGGAAGATAGGAATCTCTGGAAAGCAGGAATCAAGGGCAAACTGCTGTAAAGTGGAAAGCCTGCTATTAAGTATTAAGTAAGTATAACAATATAACCATATTTTCATAGTTGCATCCAAACTGCTAATTAGCGTCGCTGACAATCAGATAAGAATGTATATGTCTAAACAGAGACGAAAGATGTTTGTAGGGGGAGAGTGAATGTCAAACTCATCTGAGCAGACGTAACAGTAACTTAAAGCGAAGTCCCGATATGTACGTTTGTTCTAATACATTTTTTGTGCTTTTAGTTCCGCCTGAGGTAATTGAGTTCCGTAATTGAGGTATATTTTTAATTTACGCACCACTTCAGCAGACCATTATGAATAGATTTGTACTTTTACTGTGGGCTCAAGCTTAGATGACCATCCCCTTGATTTTCCATACAATATTATTGTAATACCGTTGGTCTACGTACTTCTTCCTTCTTTACTAATATTTTGTACTATTTTAAATGTTTTCCAACGATACTTGTATTTTTTACAGTTATTGAATATTTGTCTATGTACGCTATGATGTCTTCAAAGCTTTGCACAATCGCTGTGCGCATACACGAACGCTTAAAGAAACTCCCGCTAAATTGCGGAGTTTTCAGTGAAATCGGAATGACCAACTTTCGAAAATATATTTTAAGAAATGGATGTTCATTCACTTCAATCTGTTAGGTTTCAATGGGACAAGTTAGTGTACATCAGATTAGTACATACTTCATTAAATAATATACACATAATTTATTTTGTTAGGTTAGGAAGGGGGAAGTTGGAGTACATCCATTTCTAATAAACAATTTGGAATTTATTGCGAAGGTTGGTTATACCGATTTCACAGTTACGTGGTTCTATCTAGCGACAATTCTATAAACTTTTGTGCATGCGCACTGTTGTTTTCTAGGACAAATCATTATTGGTGAGGGTAAACCAACTTTTTCCGCACTGTATGCAGAGAACAGTTTAGGATAAGTGAATTTTTGTGTTTGTATGTAGTGTGTGTTATTTGAGCGATGGCGATGAAGGGAAAATAGAGAGTAAAACCCGGTGGCGGCATGTAACCTAATCCTGTCTAAAAACACCAAGGGGATAGTCATGCTTACTTTCCCATACTATGACGAATCGCTGTCAACAGTAGGTCTCTACCAGTAAGGCAACCTCAACATATATATATATATATATATATATATATATATACCTACTACGAAAGGATTTAAATTGAATCCAGAATCACGATTATGCACCACCACACCTTTCCTAACTACTAGATTGAAATTTTTAGAATTAAAATATCCATCACCACCGGATACCGATCCCGTACTCTCTAGTCAGGAACTCGGCCTAATTGAACAACAGCTGAAGATGGGACACGTTTCCTAAATACATCGACTAAATACATCGACGAAATTATTAACTAAAGTTTTATTGAGGACCACATATCTCAGGAAGAATTTTATATTTTTAACCTTTACATATAATCTGTATGATTGTTTAAAATTATTTTTAAAAGTAGGCATGCTTTTAACCGAGCTAGCGCAGCGGTCCTGTGTAGTTAAAACAATTACAAACAAGATATAAAATAATTGTTACTAACAAATCATTTCAATTGTTTGTATAAGTATAAAACATTTAATCTTGATATTTTTTTCAGTCAAAATGTCGTTTTCAAAGGCATCGGCGTATCTGCAAGACATTAAGTTGGACTGCATAAGCCATCATCGGTGAAGTAGATACAATCCAAATTCCCAGTCTGGAAGAAATATAAAATTCATTGGACCATAACTTGATTAGGAGATAATTTTGTCACTGATATTTATTTAGATAATTTAAGTTATTTTATTCGTAAATGTTTTCTGTGTCTTGAGTAATATAAAAATGAATGGAAGAATATTGGCTACATTTCATAGTTATGAGATATGCTTTCCTTCTTCTTCTTCCTATCATGTGATAGACCTAGGGGTCTCAATCCAACGTTTGAAGGGTCTGCCCAATGATCTCTTGCCTGGTGGCTGGTAATTTAAGAATTGATGTGGTATTCTTGTTCTGCTCATTCTTCTTACGTGAGATTTCCAGTTGTTCCTATATTTTTTGTACACATTTCATTATTGATTCTGTTTATAATTCTATGAAAATCTCAGAATTCCTTTCATGGTCTGTTCTTGAGTGACCTGCAGTATGTCTCATAAATGTCATTAAGTCCGTCGCCGTGGCGTAGTCGGTAGAGTCCCTACCTTCCACTCCGGCGAGCCGGGTTCGATTCCCGGCGGGGTGGGGATTTTAAAAAATCTCCACTTTGGGTCTGGGTGTGTGTGCTGTCCCTAATGCTCAACTGAGTGCACATTTCCTATTAAATAAAATAAATAAATTTCATTTCTGTCGCAGTAAGTCTTCTTTCATCTACACTGCGCTGTCCAGGCCTTACTGCCGTAACATAATATGGGTCTCGCCAGTGTTTTATAAATTCTAGTTCGCGTGTGCGTGTGTTGCTGGACTGTGTTTGGCTTGAAAATATTATTTATAATTCCTGTTACTCTATTAAATTTTATAATTTTTTTGACTAAAATCTTTTTCATCTTCGTACGTAACTTAGTATACGAGGTAGTTAAATGTGTTAGTTTGTTCTAATATCTTATTATTAATAATCATTTTACTGCGAACTGGGTATTTTCTTAGGAAAGACATGACTTTAGTTTTTTATTGAGATTTCCATATTGTAGTTTAAATATGCTTATAAATCATCAAAGTTTTTATTGTGAATATGTGTTTAATAACAAATTCTGTGTTTTATTAAAAATAATTTTAATAACGAGTAAATTAAAATAATTTAATTTATAGGAGGTCATTATATAAATATTAAAAATAAAATAAAATTTGTTATTTAAAAGCTTTTTAAGTGTGGAATAATATAGCCCATTTTAAAAAAATGTTCTTTATTAAAAACAAATTATGATTGTATTCCCTCTGATTAATTTTCAACTTTAACCTCGTACAAAGAGTTAATGGGAGTCCTAATAAAAACAGAATAAATGAACTTACTGGTTTTTATTTAAATTTGCGCGGGACGCTTTATTGAGTATTCACTGCACATTGTAATTAAAGGTTGTAATTAAATTAGCGTTCAGGTAACTGAAATAAACTTTTTCCCTACGGATATTCAAAGAGTTATTTAAAATAGAGAAGTAGTGTAAAATAACATGTCTATTGTCGAGATACAATTACTATTTCGTAATAATTGCAATACATTCATTTTGACAATCAGACTATATTAATTGGCGTCCACTTAATTTTCTCTGTGTGTTCAAATTGTCAGAGATAAAATGACAGCTGAAATTTTTGTAGTGTAGCTATGCATACTATTGGAGAAATTTGTTTATTGCGCTAAGGTAAGATTTAGTCCACTAGGGCAAGTAAAATGACCGAAGGACAGTTAATTTAAATAATGAATCATTACGTTAACAGTGTTAAATATGTCATCATGGTCCATTCACGATTTTAGGCAATTTGTTGACCTGTTTCGACCTTAATAGAAGCATCAACCAAAAGTCTTGAGTGAACATCCTGGTATCTTTCTTCCTCCTGTAGGTCGATTAGCTTAACATTTGTTTAGGTATCCTATGATCCTCCATTCGATGAACATGTTACATCCATCTTGACTTATAATCAGAAATGTTTTCTAAAGGTTTCATGTGTAATTCTTCTAACATGTCTTCATTATTAATGATCTCGTAATGTGTATCCTGCAGTGTATCTAAGATCTCATTTCAGCAGATCTAAGTCTCTGTATATCCTTTTTCCATTGTGAAGTGTTAAAAATTGCCTAGAAAATCTAAATTATGTTAGTTTATGCAGGCAATTCAAAGGCATGTGATTGCTTAGTTGGCTAAGGCAATTCGCCACAACCCGGAAGGTCGCGGATTCCGATCGGGTCAGAATTTTTTTAACTGGGTTAGATCTTATGGCGGCACTATGGCCTGGGATGGAGCCAGCCTTTAACATTAATGAGTATCCGATGCATGTTATATCATGTAATGACCGACGACCCGGCTGACATCTCGTGCCGATTGTCTGGAAACGTGAGAGCCTTAATCTTATACCACACCAAAGGTCTCATATGGTCTGTAGCGGAATACTTTTGTTTTTATATAGGCCTAGGCAATTCAAAGCAGATTGAACTAATAAATTAATTTTATTATTATTATTATTATTACTATTATTATTATTACTATTATTATCATTATCATTATCATTATCATTATCAATATCATTATCATTATAATTATCATTAATATTATCATTATCATTATTATTAACATTATTATCATTATCATTATTATCTTTATTATCATTATTATCTTTATTATCATTATTATTATTATTTTAATGTATTACATATCATTGTAATTCATAAACGAGTCAAATGATTTAGAGTGATGATATAACATTGGTTCAGAATTCTGAACTCACTTTTTTTAATATTAAAGGAAGCCTTTAAAGAAGGTAGGAAAAGAATCGGCAGAAAATTAATACCCGGATATTTGATTCGGTCCGATATTAGAAATGAAAAATGTTGCCTTTCACAATGTAACAAATAAAGAGTAAGCAGGAGACAGAAATGAAGATGAAGGGTATGAAATGGATAACAAAATGAACGACGAGGATGGAAAGAGTGCGAGGGTGATAATATAAGGGTAAAAAGTAGATAAAAAGGAAATAAATAAGAATAGACTATGGAAGATGAAGACCAGGGAAAAAATAGACGGTAGTATTAGGATAGTAAGGGTTATGATAAATTATGAGTAGAATAAAAATAAATTTGGATTAAACAGAACATATGACTTTCGGCAATGTTAAAATTGTAAAAGGTGGAGAAAAATTATGAGATTTGGAAAGTTTAAATATTTGGGCTCAATACTACAAGACAGTGGCACCAGTTATTACATATGGGATAGAGATAATTTGGGAAAAACTTAAGATCGGAGATCTGATAAGAATAGAAAAAGTCAAAGCAATGTTCATGAAACGGATCCTGAGAATAGGAAAAACAGCGCCATCTCGTTTTGCTTACGAACTCATGAGAGAGACCTACTTCATAGAGGACATAAGAACCCAATTCTATCTACAATCCACAGAACCATACCAGAAATTCATAAGCATCAGAAATAGGAAGGAGAAGGAAATAGACATAGATTTCTACACCACAACTGCCATGCTGGACGACAGATGGACCAGAGAGTGCATCCCCCAGAAACACGTCACAACACGACTCGCAGTGCATGGATTTCATAACAAGGTGTGTATAAACAAGAAGTTCCACGAGCCGACCGAAGAATGCAGGTGTGTGTTGTGTGGACAAAGATGTAGAAAATACCACATCATAACATGTGAGAAAAGAACAAAAACTATTACAGACTACAGTAAAGACTAAACAACCACTAATGCTCAACCTGAGTGCACATTTCTTATTATTATTATTCTTATTATTATAATACTACAAGAAGATGGATCATCAAAACTAGAAATAGACGCAAATATTGAGAAATACAAGGTATTTGAATATTAAATGCGTTGCTTTGGAGTAGTAATATTTTGGCTAAAACAATAAAAATAATTTATAAAACAACACTGGCACTTTACTATCATTTATTATCCATCACATCATAGGCGCCCCAACTTCAGAAGTGGGTTACAATTAAGCCAATGCTAGGACGGAACACTATAAATGTCGAAATGACAACCTGGGGCATTGAATAAAAAAATTGGAAAGTGTGATGTTTTATATGGAGGAAACTTCGCCAATATATATGACGTGATAAGAGGAAAATGCCTGGACGGGATATGAACCTGGACCTCTGAATTGGTACTTCAGTGTACTACACATTACACTACCGGGCAAATCTAATACAAATATTTATTTCTCTTAAATATATATTCTCCATTATTACGATATGTAGTGAGAACACTTTTTCAAGTGAAAATATTCTCTTTAATATGCTTACTTGTTATAGTAGCTACCTACAGGTGGCAGTGAAGACAGATTTCTCACTACATCTCGTAATAATGTAGAATATATATTTACTTACTTACTTACTCACTGGCACTATCGAACCCAAAGGTTCATGGCCGCGCGGACATAAGCTCTCCATACATCCCTATCCTGAGCCAATGCTTTCCAATCATTCCCTGTATAATCTGCTTCCCTCAAATCATAGTTAATGTTGTTCTCCCACCTCATTCTTGGCCTACCAACTGGGCGTTTTCCCTCTGGCTTTCCTACAAGAAGCTTCCATGTACGTCTTTCATATATTTAAGAGAAATAAATGTTTGTATTAGATTTGCCCAGTGGTGTAATGGATAGCACGCTGAGATACCAATTCAGAGGTCCGGGTTCAAATCCCGTCCAGGCAGTTATATTTCTTACGTCATATTAACATATTATATATTACAATTAAATTTTTGACATTGAGCAATGCAAGCTTAATATGATATATATATATACACATACACAGCAGGAAGGAAAATCGAAAGCCGCTGAGTTAGTCTTCTTTAAAAGAACGGCTAGGAAGTCAAGATTAAGGAACATAGAGATAAGGCAATTAATGAAATATAGAAAAAGATGTAATAAAAGTGACACATGAAAAAAATATTATAATGGTTGAAACATGTAGTTAGAATGGTAGATGGAATAGTACGTAAGAAAATTATGTGATTGGCATCAGAGAGAAGAAACAGAAAATGAAGACAAAATAGAAACTGGGTGGAACTAAAAGGGACTGCAAATACTAATTCACTTGATGGGAACAATGGAGAAGGAAGATTAAATAGTGGGCAATTTTTATCTACTTTATTATTGTTTGGTTGAGGAAAACTGCAGCACTGTTGAAAGTCCAAAGTTAATAAAAATAACGATAGTAGAAAAGAGAGAGACCAAAGGAAAGAAGTGAGAATGAAATTAATGAAGTTTTGAAGAAGGAAAGCAATAGAGTAATGATGTAAGTGAAAGAAGAATGAAGAGAAGTAGAAATAAAAGAATAAGGAAAAGAAAGTAAGATTAAGGTTTGTGGGGGGAAAAAATAGAGAAGAGTGAAAGGAAAAACAAGAGAAGGACGTTGAGGAAAAGGAACATTAATGTTTCATAACCAAGGAGTATCACAATTTTAAACTTTAGATTCTCAGACAAAGGCCAGGGTGACAGCGGACGTTTTTGAACTGGATAGTAATGCGAATTTCTGATTTTAAATCGGTATTTAAAACATCCATGTGCAGCCTATATTTCTTTCTGTTAACAATAATTAAATTTAATTTTTTCGTAAAAATTATTGTTTATCAGGTCTCCTACATTTCGAATATGGCGCATTTCCGTGTATTTTATTTTTTCTGTGTTTATATTTGTACCAACTTCCTTGCAGGCATTAAAAATGCTGCATTCCTTGCCACTCTACTAACATTAGGCTTAGGAGCTGTATCTTATTGCAGTAGCGTATAAGTATTATCCATGATACAAGTATTAATAATAATAATAATAATAATAATAATAATAATAGTGGTTATGCCCCTTGTCTCTGGTTCCGAGGGTCGCGGGTTCAAACCCGGCCGGGTTCGATGGATTTTTTAGGACGGAAAAATCCAAGGAGAAAGTCCTCCGGGAGGGAGGCTCGTAAAAAATCCTTAAGCCTGAATGAAAAGGCCTCTAAGCAAAATTTACAGAATTTTCCCGTCCTAGTACTACCTTGGTTTCCTAGATGTCAGTATGAGGCGGAACGCTGACCACGGACCACTTAAAAATGGCATCTATACGAAAACAAGTGTAACTAAATTAGTATGGTTCAAATTTATTCGCTGTAGGGGGAGAGTGCCTAAATCTCTGTAAAGGAAAAACATGGACTTACAAAAAAATAATAAAAATAAAATAATAATAATAATACAATAATAATAATAATACAATAATAATAATGATAATAATAGAAGTTGTATTAATAATAGCATTTCTATAGTACTGTAGTAGTAGAAGTGATTGCAGTAAAACTAGTGACAGTAATCGTAGCAACAGTAATCGTGGTAGCAGTAGTAACTAGTAGTAGAAAAAGTAACAGTAGCAGTAGTAGTAGCAGTAGAAGTAGCAATAGTAGTAGCAGTAGAGGCAGGCATCAGTAGCAGTAATTATAGTAGGAGTAACCTAGTAACCGCAATCGTAGTAGTAGTAGTAGTAGTAGTAGTAGTAGTAGTAGTCGTAGTAGTAGTAGTAGAAGAAACAGCAGCAGTAAAAATAGCAGCACCAGTAGCAGTCGTAGCAGCAGTAAAAGTAACAATAAGTAGCAGTAGCAGCAGATGTAGCAGCAGTAGACTAAGAACTGAAAGATACGATACAATCATTTAAACTAGAGATGTATGTTAATAGTATATTTACAGAAAGTTTATTTTATAAAATACTTCCAGTACAAAGAAGGAGATTGTTGGTGAAAATTAATTGATCAATGAAGAATTTTATTTATATATCAAGTGCAGACGGAGAAGTTACGCCAGAAAAAAAGGCGAAGATTTGTGTGAAATGGGCGTCACTTGGAAGGCAATCCATCACCGAAGAAGGAAAAGAGCAGTAAAACAAGTAAACAGCTGATAAGGTAGAAGAAAAATAAAAATAAGGAGGTGTTGAAGATGAGGCGGAGAAAGCTATTAATCATAATTAAGTAGATTGAACGGCGAAAACTAAATTATCCGGAAATCAGAATTCGTCAGATTTATAATTAAATTGAAATTAGAAGCACAGTTATAACTTTTCTCCCTCATGTATATCTTTGTTTCTTCTCTTCCCCTTTCACTATATGTACTATGCATATATATTTCATGCAGCTCCATATTTATGTATTCTATTATGTATTTTATTTAATTCACAACATAAATACACACACACACACACATATATACACATTAACATCTTGAGAGTCTTTAGGTACATCCAGGAGTTACGTATTTCTATTATCGTGTTTGTTATGATTTTTAAAGGATGTCACTGATTTAATTTTAATAATTCTATGAAATGCAGTTTGAGATAAAATGATTCCTGGTAATGAAATCCCAACCAAATATTTGCCTTGAAAAAAAGGATTGATTGACACCGAGGTTTGAATCCAGGTTCTGCCGAATTCGACCTGTATCAACTCGCAAGGGTACTTGGATCATTTCATAAAAAACTGGTGCCTTATAATCCATTGGCACTCAAATAAAGAGTAAGCACAAATAAAATAAACATTTTTTGTAAGAAAACTAACATATTACGAATGCACTCTTCTGTCCATGATGAAAAATATAACGTTTGATGCAACAATATATAATTAAAAAACATTTACTTAAGTTATTTTGTTAATTGTTCCTACACTCACTAATCTTTAAAAAAAAGAAAAGAAAAGTTTAGCAACCAGAAGAAATATTTTATTGTTTTGGAGCTCGTAAGAACTAATTCGATTACTATGGAAAATTTTCGCATAAAATTTGAGCTATTTACTACTCGGAATAACATCTACCTTAAAAAAAACTACGGTTGGCCATAAAACAGTATCGATTGCTGTATTGGCGTAGACTTTCACGGCCGGAGTTGCTATGATGATCTTGAAGAAGATTTTCAGGATGTAGGCCGTGGTCGTGAGGCTTGTAGTTCCCCGACGTTTCACCCCTTCAGGATGCCAGACGCAGTCTCTGGTGAAACGTCGGGGAACTACAAGCTTCACGACCACGGCCTACAGCCCGAAAATCTTCTTCAAGATGAGTATCGATTGCAATTGGTTCAAGTTTTGAAATCGAATAAAAACGTTGTATAACATGAATTCTACGTTAAATCCTAGCATACATGGAGGAGGATGATAATTGAAGATCTACAGGTCGCCTAATTTTCTACGATGAAACTACACTCCATCTAAGCAGGAATATAAATCGACGTGACGTTAAAATATGGAGCACATAGAATGCAATAGCTATCAAAGAGCATGCCAGGGATTCAGAGAAGGACAGTGTCTTGACCATATCACATACAAAAATCTACGGTGCTTTTATTGAACGAACTGTAACTAGGATAAACTATGGTGGAGAATTTCCTACGAATTTCCTCTTAGTTTCGCAACTGAAGAAGACTAACGACTATTTGTTCCGGGTACATGGAACACCCACCAAATTACCACAAAGATGTCAGGTATTATTTGAATACAAATCTGCTTTACCGATTGATTGACCATCATATTGTACATGAGCTAGGATTTCGCAATTGGATACCGATACTACCTAATCTTATGCCTTATGATTTTTTCTATGGAATAAGTAAAGGTAAAAAAGATAAGAAATGAAAGATAGACAATAAATAAATAAAGTATTCAATTCTTTATTATTTAAAGTATAAATAATTTATTATAAATATAATCACATGTAAAACAGAAGGTGAAAGAATGCTAAAGAAAGTTTTAGAATGTTTGACAATCGGGAGAAGACGAGCAGGTAGACCTATACGAACCTACCCACATTGTTACAGGAAGTGAAGAAGACAATGAAATAAAAAGAATTACAAGAGGGGAATTAGGAAGGTAAAGAAATTTGGAGGAAAACAATATATATACACGTTTTACACATGAGCATCTTCATTATTATTATTATTATTATTATTATTATTATTATTATTATTATTATTATTATTATTATTATTATCTTCTTCTTCTTCCTTCCAAGTATTATTATTATTATTATTATTATTATTATTATTATTATTATTATTATTATTATTATTATTATTATTATTATTATTATTATTATTATTATTATTATTATTATTATTATTATTATTACTGTAAAAGAAAATGATGATTGAAGACACTATTTTAGATTATATTAAAACTCAGCAATTAAGATGGTTGGACGTGTCCTGCGAATAGAAGAGGATCGGCTACTAAAATGTGTTTTGGAATGGAAACCTGTGGGAAGACGAGGCAGAGGAAGACCTAAAACCTCCTGGAGTCAGGGAATATATTTATACATGAAGAAGAAACATCTGCAACCAGGAGATTGGATGGACCGACAATATTAGCTATTAGGAATCGACGATGTTAAAGACATTAATCAATCGATGATCTAACTAAAAAGAAAAAAATGAAAATATTATGATTCATTCCATCTCTGCCACAAAATATATCTTAACTACGACGCCGTATATTTACTGACATATCCATAGATGTTAACATGCTAGCCTATGAAGGTCTATGGGAAGAATTGAAGTCATACTTAGACATATGCTTTGTTCCTGTATTGAAAATCTTTGTAATATAAATAAACTTTGAAAAATTTCTATGTATTGTTATTGTAGCCTCATTATGATTGTTGTCCGGTGACTAGCTTTGTTTCCCCGCAGCTGTTATATCATAAAATAAAATAAAAAATAATAATAATAAATAAATAGCTTTATTTTACCTGGCAGAGTTAAGGCCTTAAGGCCTTGTCTGCCACTCGACCAGGTTTTTTTAAAAAAAATACAAAATACAAAAAAAATAGTCTTACAACTACATAAACAATTACCTATTATACAAGCAATACAATACAATCAATATTTATAATCTATTTTGATTTACTCTAAATTTAACGAATTAAATATATAATATGTACAAGGTATAAAAAAACGAGAAAAAAATTATTAATGACATAGTATAAATTTAAATAAATAAAGAGAAATTAATTATTAGACAACAGGTAACTGTATAAGCGTGACTTAAAGGTGCCAATTGTGCGGCAACCCCTGATATCTTGAGGAAGGAAATTCCAGTAGCGGGCAGAGGCTACTGTGAAGGAAGTAGAATAAGAGGAAGTGCTATGAAAAGGAATTGTTAGCAGACTGTTATCTTGTGACCTAGTGTCAATATTGTGGTAATAGGATAACTTCTCAAATCTGGACGCCAGGCAAGTAGGAGTGTAGGAATTCAGAAGCTTGAAAAGTAGTGAAAGAGAATGCAATTTACGGCTGTCAGTAAGACGGAGCCAAGAGAGGTTATTAAAGTGTTCGGAAATATGGTCATAACGGCAGATATTGAAAATGAATCGAACGCAAGCATAATGAACAGGCTGCAATCTTTGCGACAAGTCATGCTTTAGATCATTATATATAATGTCACAATAATCGAAGTGTGGCAACACAAGATTCTGCACAAGGATTTGTTTTAACGAATGTGGGAAAAAATTCTTTAAACGTCTAAGATAATGTAAGATGGAGAAAGTCTTTTTACATATGTGTTTCACTTGTGTTTGCCAGGTTAAATTTGCGTCTAGATGTAGTACAAGATCTATTACTGAAGAAGAATAAGGGATAATGATATTATTTATAGTAATGTTTGGAAGTGTAGATATGTCAAAAGTTGTAAGCAGTCTTTGTTGTCCCATTAGAATGACTTGTGACTTGTTGGATTTAGATTTAGACCGATACTTGAAAACCAGTTAAAGATGGATGTGAGATAGTCATTCATTTTCGTCAAGCTGTTATAAGAGAGAATGAGGAGGTGAATGTAGGTAAATTTGAAGATCATCAGCATAGAGGTGATAACGGCAGTGCTTTAGTACAGTTGGTAAGTCATTTATATAGATTGAGAAAAGAAGAGGCCCGAGAACACTGATCTTATTATGGATAATAAGAAGATGCCCACTACCGCCACTATAATAATTCCGCATGTTAATCATTGTCAAGCATTGTCGCGTGGCACCCGCTTTTATATAAACGGACAATCATCATAGTGAGGTGAAAATACCTCATAGATTACGTATTTCTCTCATAAATTATGTCTTTAGAATAAAAATACACTACATGGCGCAACAGGCCTAGAAGTCACTTAACCTATGAGCTAGCCACTAGACTCGCATCCAATCACACAGGTTGGATCATCCAAACATTATAGGATTGATATGTGGTCAGCATTTCTGGCCCCCAAGTCATTAGAACTTTTTTCTGAACTTGGAGCCGTTATTTATTTTAGCTACCCAAATTCATCAGGAAGCTGAGTGGACATCGATTCCATAAACTGGTCGAAATTCCACTTTAACGTTTCTTCTCTCATGGGGATTGAAACATGGTCATGCTGTAGGTTTATGAGGCATAATGCCCAAGACCGATGAACTACGTGTGGGCCTTTTTCATAAAATTTCCATTCAATGATGTTGACCCTATATATTACCGCTGTTGTCTCGAGGTAGCGTGCTGCCTTGTCACGCAGCAGGCCCGGGTTCGATCCCCGGTCGGAACAAGTTTCCTGGGTGAGGTTTTTTCGGAGTTTTTCCTCACTGTAAGATAAATGTCAGGAAATTTTAAGGCCCAAACGGTCCCCGAGCACCATCAGGCCATCATTATCAATATCACATTCGCCTAATTAGCTTAAGTTTAGTTTAAGGCCTCTCCTGGCGCATCATTACCATCATCAAATCGCATATCATTGGAGCAGCGCAACCCCGCCTTCTCGACGCCCCAACCTCAGAAGTGGGTTACAAGTACGCCATGCCAGGAGAAAACATAAGAAATGTCGAAATGATAACCTAGGTCATTTGAAAAAAAAAACATTGTTAAGTAATCAGGTATTTACTGACATCTGGTATGTTCTGGAATATGTTTTCTAAATGACGAATACAAAAAAGCACAAAATATCTGGGGAAGGCTTATGCTGAGCCTTTTCAAAAGCGCACCGTAGTTAGGTAGTCTTTTGGTCTGACGCTTTCCCTTCTCACCTTCGTCAATCCCATGATCCTCTGCGCATCTTCTCTTCATAATCCATCTGACTTTTTTTATCAGATTTCATATTTATACAGTACTGCAAAATAATAAAATTGTAAGCATGTCGTTCTCCATACACACAAAAGCATAACAATTTTTCTCTAGTACGTCTGTTGTCTTCTATCCAATACTAATAAAAGCTTTCAATGCATGCCTAAACGCTATGACTGAATCCTATTCTTTATTTGCTGAGTAGAACTCGTTTCTATCGTTGGGGAGAAAATGTAAAATATTTGTCAATAATAATGTTGTTAATAATATTAATAATAATAATAATAATAATAATAATAATAATAATAATAATAATAATAATAATAATAAATCTTCATCATTCTTTCACAAACTAGGCGTAGTGACTTTTTTACGGTCTCGCTCAATTATTTTAGTACAGACCCAAGAATTTTTATATTGAGAATGATAACACTGGTCAACATGATTTTTGTCTCATGAGTACCAATAGTTGTACTTAATTTTTTTTTATCGTGTTTTCAAGTATGTATTCGGAATTTCTCCATCGCCCACAGTTTTTTTTTATTTCAGTTATAATTAATGGATTTAAATAATTATTTTTTAATAAACGTTTTTTCGTCCATTTGTCCATTGTAAAATAAAACCAAATGAGCTAACTCAGGAGATTTCAGCTATGGAAAAGAGATATCAAGGCAAATGGAATCCTAATATGCTGGCCGATTATTGTTGGACCATCAAGAGGGATGCTCCACAGGCGAAATATAGCAGAAAATCGTCATTTCTTACTTTCTATGTGAGTCCGAATGTTCGAATATGGTGTAGTTACGAATGTAGAAAATATTAAAGTATTTGAAATTATAAATTCCTGTCTCTCGGAAACCTTGCGTGATGGAGAAAACCAGATATCATATTTGAATTCAGGAGAACAAATACTATCAGAATCACATATTTTTCTTTCTGAGAAAAAAAAACGTTTATTTTTTGTTGCTCAGTGTAATAGAAGACGTTCTATAGAAAGGAGATGTCCAATCGGTTATCAAATTTTGAATTTATTCTAAAATTGGTTGAATTCTAATTCTATTAAATATTAACATTTTTTTGTCTAGTCTAGAATAGGCTTCAGTCCTTCAAAACTTATTTTTATTGAGAGTGATTAGGTGTCCGTCACTTTTACGAATGGCCCAAGTCTGCCCATCATATTTAAGAATTGGCTTTTACAATGTTTTGTTTGCTGTACTCTGGACCACGGCGATTCAGCTTGGAAAACGATTTCAAGAATCAAAACATCGGCTGTGAAAGTCTACAAAGTTATATATTTTTATTTATTTAGCAGGTTTCACAACATCTTCATGCGCCCAATTTATATACTCTCATTCTCCTCCACATTTCTCTGTCTTTCCAATCTCCATCGATTTTTCATCATCCCACGTTATGTTTGGCCATCCACTTCTTCTTCTACCAAGTAGCACCCATTCTAGTATCCTTCTTGGGAATCTCTCTTCTATCATTCTTTTTACATGACCGTACCATTTTAATTGTTTTTTTAATGAAATTCATAATGTTGATGTTCGAACATTTATCTTTTGTTTAATTACACTGATTATTAGTTAATATCTTCTAGAAATTCCAGCTGAACGACTCCAAAAACCTATTTCTGCATAATTTAATATACTTATTGTTCTACGTTTTAATTCCCATATTTCTGCACCATATGTCAATTTACTCCATATTATCATATTAAAAAGTTTGCTTCTGTTTTAAAACCATTATTATTATTATTATTATTATTATTATTATTATTATTATTATTATTATTATTATTATTATTATTATTATTATTATATCTGTTTCCGCTGTGTATGATATTTCGCAACCTAGGAAGTTACCACTTGTTCTAATGGTTTATTTTCTAACACAACAATCTGCCAGAATACAGGCTGCTGAAATGCAATTCCTCAGACCAATAGTAGGATATCAAAGAACAGACCAAAACATAACACAGAAATAAGACAACTAAAAGTATAGGAATTAAACACAACAATAGTGAAATACAGAACAAACTGGAAAGAACACTTGGCAAGGATGACT
The DNA here is from genome assembly GCA_030220185.1 of Diploptera punctata. Taxonomy (NCBI): domain Eukaryota; kingdom Metazoa; phylum Arthropoda; class Insecta; order Blattodea; family Blaberidae; genus Diploptera; species Diploptera punctata. The sequence goes on along the minus strand of JASPKZ010003421.1, from coordinate 655,644 downwards.
GAGAATAGAATACCAAAAGCAGCATACAGCTATTCACCACGAGGAAGAAGTTTGGGAAGACCAAAGAAAAGATGGGAAGAGCACAATTTGGAGCCGGAACAGGCTAGTAAATAAGCCTAAACCGTGAAGAAGAAGATTGTTATTATTATTATTATTATTATTATTATTATTATTATTATAAAATCATTAACACTAATCGATAAATCTCACAAAACATGTTGGTTAATTGGTGTAACTCAGTCTAACACAATGTATACAAAACACAAGCTGAGAAACACGCTAAATACACATATCTTTCAATGAAACTGTTTCATCAATGGAAACTGGGTAAAGCGTTAAATACGCTATAATTCTGAGCTCTATGTGCTACACTTAATAGTACTATAGCTTACAAACCCTGAACTTACATAATCACACATGTCTACACTCAGTTTTACACGAGGTAGTTACTATTACCACTTGTATTGCAAGGCAATTTCTGAGCACTACACAAGACAATATTATACCTCCGTTATACAAGTCTTATTCTAAGTCGAATCAAGCAGTTTTTTTTATTTATAGATGACCTTAACAACTCAAGTCTTCGTATTTAAAAGCTGGGCGTGAAATAGCAGAACTATTTTGCACAGAGGCCTCTTATTTTAGACTTGAGATCCTTTCAGGACAGCACAGAACTCACGGATATAATTTCCTTCCGAAGAAAGGCATAATTAAGATTTTTACATCTAAAACTACTTAACGACCTCGGCCAGGTTTGAATTTTGCGAATTTTGGAACAAGAGGCGAGCATGTTGGCTAGTTCATCGGGACGGATTCTGACTATGCATGTTAAGTTATAGGTAATCAATTGCTATTGATTTTTATTCGTAACTTATATGAAATGTTTTTCCGGGATTCATATCCCCTCATTTTAATACAAGTTTAGGATATAATTACTGAAATTGTGTCTTAATAGGTAAGATTAGTGCTGATGTATCATACTTTATATTTAAATGACTATAAGCAGCCGATAGTGGGAAACCAGGGGTAGATTGGACAGTAACATTTAGTTACATTTTTTCTTTATGTAATTGTAATATCATTGTTATGTCCGTCGCCGTGGCGTAGTCGGTAGAGTCCCTTCCACTCCAGCGACCCGGGTTCGATTCCCGGCGGGATAAAGGATTTTAAATCTCCACCTTGGGTCTGGGTGTGTGTCCTGTCCCACCACTAATGCTCAACTGAGTGAACATTTCCTAATAAAAAAATATTATTGTTTTTCTTTTTGTTTTTCTGTATACTATTACCAAATATTACTTTATTGTAACGGACTGTCAACAGCACGTACGGCTTACTGCCCATGCGACGCATATTTGTAAATAACATTGTATATATATATATATATATATATATCTTCCTTTTGTTCTAATTAAGTCCTATTACTACTACAAGCTTAGGAGAATTGCGGCAATGATTACGATTATGATACATATAATAAAAATAATAATATCATAAGTAATGCCGCGAGTGATTTCCAAATTATCGATAAATTCACGACTCACGAAGTGAGGAGTGAATTTATCTAGAGAATTTGGAAATCAAGAGTGGCATTTGTTAGGACTATGTAACGAATAAAATTAAGCTGTTTACTCACAAATCATTATTTAACTATAGTTATTTTAAAATATTTATATATTTAATGTAAACGGCGATGTTTGAAAACAAATGAAAAAGATAGGTACGCTTCATCTGCTTCTTTTGTTTATCACTGCAACCAGATCATACTATTTATTGCCAAAGGAATGCAATATTGTAACAATCCTCTCTAGTGGAGAAAAAATGAAACACATCAAACTGTATGTTAATTCATGTCTGATGTCGTATGATGTAAATATGACAATTATATTTTTCTGGATTGTTACCTGGGAAAAAATACATTTAAGAAAGTGCAAACAGTGTTTTTTTTGTTATAATCAATTGCTACAAATGTTTTTATATGGCAAGAAATAGACTTCCAAAATTGGCATTCCAATATACCCCAACTGGACATAGGGACCAAGGAAGACCAAAACATCGGTGGAAAGATCAAGACCATCTTCGCTAGGTTTACCGTACAGGCCACATGGCCTAAAACGAATTTGTTCATGATGATGATGATGATGTTTTTATATTAACCCCCGCATGCGGCATGTGTTGACATTCATGCACTATATATACAATCTGCTAGCCGTATTTCTTACAGGCTCAGTCACTGCAAAATAATGTTCAGACCTGTTCAGAATATTAAAAAGGAGGAGCTTTCTTTAATATGGTAATTATAACACCGATAAATATTTCGTGAAACACGATTCTGATTGGTTGTAAAACAGAAATCATTGAAACATGATTGGTCATTGACTCCCATTTGGGCATGAATTAAATAGTCAATAAAAATACACTTTAATACAATATTCAAACTAGATATTTTACAGCTGAAAATGATCTACTGTGTAATGGCTATAACTCAGATTTTTAGGCCCCAAATAGGGTTTAAAACTGTAAAATAAGCTCTGAAAATAATATTTCGGACTTATAAATTGCGTAGTAACATTAAGGGCCTATCACTATTTTAACAGCAACATTAATAAAATGAATAAAGTTTTTAAATATATCAATATAATTGTTGACCAAAGAGTGAGGTTCCTGTCATGACTTTACATTAATTATATGATGCGATAACATTCCACAGATTTCTAAAACTTTGCAACACTGAACTTGGATTGTGTATAAAGACAAATATGGTCTAAAAGCACAAAATAGCACTTTTAGTCACAGTTATACTCTTCCAGGTGATACAATTTTTCATGAAACTTGTAATAGAAACAAAACCAAAATCTAAGGTATACTAATGCCTCAAGCAAATACAAAGAAGAATAATATTAAAAAAAAGACGAAAGGACTTAAAATTAATTAACAATGAGTTTTTATATAGCTTATGACCAAATAACTAAATGCATGAAAATACTTATTTCACAATTAAAAACAAAAATCATTTCTTCCTACAGTCACATACGAGAATGGAATCAGAGTCTAACCTTTAAATAAATAAAAAAAACTCCGATACTTTGGACAATAGAAACGAATTATATAGGAAGAGAAGCTAAATAGAAATATTAGAGAAGGAAAGATCAAGAGGAAGCTAAAAGTAAACAATGTTCTTGGAACAAATAAAACGTGAAACTGACAATACACGTGTAAACATAATAGTAGTAATCCATAGATACAGGATGAATAAACAATTTGGAACAGTTTAATTATACAATGCGTCTCACTTAACCTGTGGCCGCGGTAGCGGGAAAAGTGGCTGCGTGCAGTGAGTCATCAACTCGCGCTGCCCTAGCAGTGTAACTGGCGCCTGGCGGATTGAGTCAGTTGAGCCTCATGCTTGTAAGGTGAAACACACGTTCTACTGCAATACTGTATTCTCGAGTTATAACGTGTTATTAAGTAAAAGTAAGCACTTAGTTGAGTTCTAAGTAGAAAAACACCGAATAAACTTTATTCTCTACGACTAGCTTCTTTATACTCATTACATACAATTCTTAACATGAACATAATATTTTCATTATTATTCAATTTGACAGATAATAATTGTTTAGTATGTACTGTTATTGTAATTTTTTTGTATTTATATGTAACATATGTTTGTCCTGTAGAGTGGAAGAGAAAGCCACATGGCGTTAACTCCCCCAGGCTAAATAAATGTATTCTATTCTATAAATACACATCCTATTGGATATGAAAAGCAAAGCGATATACGAATACTACAAACGTTAGACTCTGAATTTTCTATCGATTATAATTAAATAAATAGTGATATTACAATTTTCTCTTAAAATATTGTGACGCATCGTAATAACGGCTTTGAATTTCGCGGGTGACGGCGAGAATAGTGGTATCGCATTGGTAAAAATAGATTTGTGAATCGCTGACTCAAGCCGAAAGACCCGCGCAGATCACCGATGCATCTAGACTCCCGTTCCAGAGATTTATCTAAACCTTTACATCCCCTGTCAGAAAAGTTCTATGCCAGAAGCTTCCATACGAGAAACATCTCAATTGGGAGGTGAACAATTTTCGTCCTCGGCTCTACTAAATATTTGCGAAGACATACACGAAGCTGCTGATAATCGAAAACTTACCATTCTTACATTACTGGACTTTAGTAAAGCATTCGACACGGTAGATTTGGTCTTATTGTTGCATAAACTTAAAAACATCTTACTCCCTGATAGTGCCACGCAATGGTTCAATTCCTACCTTCATGAGCGCCAGCAATCTGTTGTCGGAAATCATGCATTATGTTCTTCTTGGTCCTTCTGTAAAGCTGGAGTTCCACAGGGTTCGGTGCTTGGACCTTTGCTCTTTTCAATCTACATAAATGATATATCTAACTCCCTAAAACATGGCAAACATAATTTATTTGCAGACGACATGCAAATCTACATCCACACAGACAAATATTCACTAAATGACGCTGTTGCCAAAATTAACGAGGATCTTGACTCACTAATGACTTGGACAGTTAAATATGGACCGCAATTAAATCCTAGAAAGTCACAACTAATCATTATGTGTCACCAGAGACTATTATCTACAATTAACCTAAACACAGTCTCGCATGTGTCACTAAATGGAGTTCAAATCCCTTATAGTGAGACAGTAAAAATTCTAGGAGTATTTATTGACAACAACTTAAATTGGAATACACAAATAAACCATACATGCAAAACAGTCTTCTCAATAATACATTCATTAAATCGCGTAAGAAATTGTCTGCCATTCGCTCTTAGGAAAATGTTAGTAGAAACACTTGCAATGCCCCATTTTGATTATTGTGACACTCTTTTTTACAGACTTAAATATTATTTTCACTCAAAGACTTCAACGTGTTCATAATTCTTGCGCACGTTTTATTTGTGGTATTCGCAAATTTGACCATGTTACACCGTCCCTGGAACAATTATCGTGGCTTCGTCTAAGAGATCGTAGAACTGTCCATTCCCTATCCCTTCTCTATAAAATACTTCACACATCATCGCCTAATTATTTATCACACGCCGCTTCATCAGACTATCCGACACACATAATCTTGACACTCGATCCCATCAGCACATTGTCCTTTATATCCTTCCTCATCACACTGTATATTATTCATTATCTTTTACGGTCTCACTTGCCAAAACATGGAATTCCCTTCCGCCCTATGTCAGAGACTGTCAAACTATAACATCCTTCAAAAACAAACTAAAGAATTATTTAATAACAAACTAACTTATACACCTCACTGATAGTATTCTTTTAACCATTAATAAATTTAATTATGTATGAAAATAATATTAAGATTAACACATATTTTCTTTTGCTTTGTTTTAAATATTGTATAATCGTAAAATTAGTTTTCTATATCACATTATTTTTCTTTGGTTTTTATAAACATTAGACAGGGACAATTTAATATGTTTTGCTAGTATACATTTTATTATTAGTTTTAGTCTTAATTTTAACTAACATTAACTGGTTGCAATTAGATCGTAATATAATAGATATCTTTTTGATCAATTTTTTATTTAGTAATTAATATTAGAGTTAATTCAAATTGTTATATTCAGATGTAATATATGTTTGTCCTGGTGAGTGGAAGAGAAGGCCACATGGCCTTAACTCCACCAGGCTAAATAAATCTAATCTAATCTATATAAACTATCGTCAGGGATGGGAGCTAGTGAGTTGTGAATTAACAGCGATACAGTGAACTGCGAGAGAGAAGAAACTTTGGTAAGTGGACTCGTTAAAAACTTTAAAATAATTGTGTGATAGATAAACTTTAAAACAAGATTAATTATTACAGCAATTTGTGAATAGAATGTCAAGGAGAGTTTATAGAATTAAATAAAGTTATTGTGGAGTTTTTCCACACCACCTGTGTTGTTTCATTAGGCAACACGGCGTGAAAACTGACCACCCCCACGGTAGTGTGCGACTATATTGAATACAGAAAAATGTGCCATTAAACGAAATCTTACTTAACTTACTTAATGTAGGCTTTCCACTTTACAGCAGTTTGCCCTTGATTCCTGCTTTCCAGAGATTCCTATCTTCCCATTGTCCATCTTCCATACCCCTCTTCATCATGGCATCATATATTCCCTCATACCATGCTCTTCTACTTCTTCCCCTTCTCCTTCTGCCTGGTACCATCCAATCCAACACCTGTTTAGGCCACTGGTCTTCCGGCATCCGTTGTACATGTCCATACCATTGTAGAGCTCTCTTTGTTATCCTATCGATAACAGTTTCTTGTGCATCCATTTCTTGTCTGATATATGTATTTCGAATATGTTGTAGCCTCAATATTCTCATACTTCTCCGTAATCCATCCATTTCTGTCGCCAAGATTCTTTTCTGCATTCTTTCATTTATTGTCCAGCTTTCTGATCCATATGTAAGTATACTTTCTATTATTGTCTGTATAATCCCTTTTTTTGTTTTCTGGTCAAATTTCTATTCCATAAAAGACCATTCAGGGATTAAACGAAATCGATATTTTTAATCGTCCTTCTTCTTCTTCCTTCCAAGTATTAGGCCAAGGCCTGTTACGATCCTATAGAAAATTTTCTCTCCAGCGTTTCATAGGACGGCCCAAAGATGTTCGTCCTCCTGGTATATAATTATAAACAGCTTTGGGGATCCGATTTGAACTCATTCTTTCAAGATGGTGTTTCCAATTTAGTTGGTACTGTTTAATATATTCCAAAATTGGTGTAGTCTTCAATTCTTTTAAGATATCGGTGTTCCTTTAACCGTCCTTACAACAATAATTATTAGAAAGAAATTTCTCGCTAGATTTCAGTAATATGAAAATCGCTACTTGGATTACATATGCTAATTAGTGCATAACTAGTGAGATATTATAATTTTTGTAGAGAGGCGATGTTTTGTAAATGAGTGATACATACTCATACATGAGTAAAGAAGTCGGGAGTGGATGAAGCAGGTCATACATTTCTCAAGAGCTTGTGGGGGGTTGAGGACGGGGTGTGAATTAACATCTTGAATGAGGGCGGTGGAGGAATGAATTAAGATTCATTTGAATGAACCTGAAGGGGAAATTGCTCTACTAACTCCAGTAAATATGTTGCTTGTATCCCTCTCTTCTCGTCTCTTCTCTCCGGTCACTTCTCCACGCCTCTTCGTTTCACTCGCTACATTCCCAAGGAAAACAAGATTAAAGTGAGAGAGCCACCAATATTCAAATCACTGCAGCTATTTCATTATTTCTTGTTTTCACTCCAAAAGCCATTTAATCAAATTTATAATTTATTAAAATATTTATCAATTATGTTACTAAGATCATTGATCATAGCTACATAGGCCTATAGATGATAACACTTGGTCAACATGATTTTTGTCTCTTGAGGACCAATAGTTGTACTTAATACAGTTTTTTATCGTGTTTTCAAATATGTATTCGGGATTTCTCCATCTCCCACAGTGTTTTTTAAATTTCAATTTAAATTAATGGACTTAAATAATTATTTTTTTAATAAAGGTTTCTTCGTCCATTTGTCTATTGTAATACGAGTATATAAAACCAAATGAGCTAACTCAGGAGATTTCAGCTATGGAAAAGAGATATCAAGTAAATGGAATCCTAATATGCTGGCCGATTATTATTGGACCATCAAGAGGGATGATTAACTTAAACCATAGTTACTGTCAACTTAACGAAGGTTATAAATAGGATTGGTGGACAGTGTTACGCTCATCACATGACTCCCTGTACTACCGACATAAATAATTTCAGTTGGTTTTGGCTCCTCGAAGATATCGTATAATGAACGTTCATTTAATTATTTGCCTATTTGGTTAATATTGGATTTTTCCGAATTATTACAAGACTAACAGTCTAAGTTGGAACTCACAGTTATTATTTAATAATAATATAATAGACTAATAGTAACAGTAAAAGTAATAAGAAAACCGTATACTATTATTATGGTTATTATTATTACTATTATTATCGTTACTATTATTATAATAATTACTAGTATTATTATAATTACTATTATTATTATAATTACTATTATTATTATAATTACTATTATTATTATCATTACTATTATTATTATCATTACTAATATTATTATTATCATTATCATTATTATTATTACGTACTTACTGGCACTATCGAAACCATGGGTTCATGGTTGCACGGATATAAGCTCTCCATACATCCCTATCCTGAGCTAATGCTTTCCAATCATTCCCTGTATAATCTACTTCTCTCAAATCATAGCTAATGTTATTCTCCCACATCATTCTTGGTCTACCAACTGGGCGTTATCCCTCTGGCTTTCCTACAAGAAGCTTCCATGCACGTCTTTCATTCCCCAATCGTGTCAAATGTCCTGCCCATCGCAGTCTACGAGACTTAACTGTTCTTATTATATCTGGCTTCCTATAGAGACCATGTAGTTCATTGTTATGTAGTCTTCTCCAATTATTATCATTATTATTATCATTATCATTATTATTATTACTATTACTATTATTATTACCATTACTACCATTATGATCATTAATAATAATAATAATAATATTATTATTATTATTATTAATATTATTACTACTACTATTATTATAGATGTTCAATATTGGAAAAAATAAGAAAGTCATACGAAAAAAATGAATATTAACTATTCAATATTAGATCACATAATATATATATATATATATATATATATATATGGTATGATAAGAAAAATAAATGCCTGGACGGGATTCGAACCCGGATCTCTGAGTCTGTACCTCAGCGTGATATCCATTACACTACCAGGCGAATCCAATTCAAACACTTATTTTTCTTATATATGTATTATACTCTCCATTATTACTAGATGTCGCGAGAACACTGTCTTCACTGCCATCAAGTAGCTGACTATATCAAGTAAGCAAATTAAAGAGAATATTTATTTTACTTTATAGCAGTGACGCTTTATCGATGTTATAATTAAATCTTTAACATTGAGCAATGCAAGCTTAATATGGTATGATAAGAAAAATAAATGCCTGGACGGGATTCGAACCCGGATCTCTGAGTCTGTACCTCAGCGTGATATATATATATATATATATATATATATATATCCATCCATAGTAATTCTGCCCGAACGCAGGTCCTTCACTGCAATCATAGCATTTTTATGCTATGCTTGCAGCTTTACTAGGGATTGTAGGTGTGGTAGCTTCCCGTTGCTTTCCACAACATAAGATGTAAATAATTAAATTAGTATAGGCATGTACGACGAAAGCAAGAATAAAGTTACACAAAAAAAAAACATTGGAACGGTGTCCATCTAAAAAAGAAAAAAAAAAGCGAGGCCTCGAAAGTCATGGATGCAAGAACTAAGAATTGCAATAAGAACAAGAGGACTGACTGGAGACATGGCGTGGGTGGATAGGAACGAGTGGAGAAGGGAGATATAGCTTTAGGTGCAGGAAGATGTATAAACATCGAAAATCTGTATATAAATAACATTATTATTATTTAAAATTGCAGACTTTCACGGCAGGTGTTTTGATTCATGTATTTTATGTCTTTCGGGCTAAATGACCGTGGTTTGGTTTTATTAACACTCAACGTTTCGTCTACTACTGCGGTAGACATCCTCAGGAGATTCGGCGTGCTCTTTGGCCTCCTAACTCTTCAAATGTCGGCTGCAGACTGGCATTTGGCCGACATTTGTAGAGTTAGAAGGTCAAAGAGCACGCAGAATCTCCTGAGGATATCTACCGCAGTAGTAGACGAAACGTTGAGGGTTAATAAAATCAAACCACGGCCAGGTAGCCCGAAAGACATAAAATACATGAATCATTATTATTATTATTACTATTATTATTATTATTATTATTATTATTATTAGTATTACTACTATTATTATTAGTATTACTACTACTACTACTACTATTATTATTACTACTATTATTATTACTATTACTACTATTATTAGTAGGCCTATTATAAGTATCATTATTCTCATTAGTATCATTATTATTAGTAGTAGTAGTATCATTATTATTAGTAGTAGTAGTATCATTATTATTAGTAGTAGTAGTATCATTATTATTAGTAGTAGTAGTATCATTATTATTAGTAGTGGTAGTATCATTATTATTAGTAGTGGTAGTATCATTATTATTAGTAGTGTAGTATCATTATTATTAGTAGTGGTAGTATCATTATTATTAGTAGTGGTAGTATCATTATTATTAGTAGTGGTAGTATCATTATTATTAGTAGTGGTAGTATCATTATTATTAGTAGTGGTAGTATCATTATTATTAGTAGTGGTAGTATCATTATTATTAGTAGTGGTAGTATCATTATTATTAGTAGTGGTAGTATCATTATTATTAGTAGTGGTAGTATCATTATTATTAGTAGTGGTAGTATCATTATTATTAGTAGTGGTAGTATTCATTATTATTAGTAGTGGTAGTATCATTATTATTAGTAGTGGTAGTATCATTATTATTAGTAGTGGTAGTATCATTATTATTAGTAGTGGTAGTATCATTATTATTAGTAGTGGTAGTATCATTATTATTAGTAGTGGTAGTATC
>JASPKZ010003420.1:222500-274257 GCA_030220185.1 Diploptera punctata | reverse complement strand
AGGCTCAAAACCTGGTTGTTTATCATAAATCTGCATGGACCTATATAACAGAGTGCTGTAATCGCAAGGCTCAAACCGGTTTGTTTATCATAAACTCTGATTTGACCGATAACACAGAGTGCGTATCGCAAGGCTCAACCAGTTTGTTTATCATAAATCTGCATTTGACCTATATACCCAGAGTGCGGTAATAGCAAGGATCAACCGGTTGTTTATCATAAATCTGCATGTGACCTTATAAACAGAGTGCGTATCGCAAGTAACCTGTTTTTATCATAAATCTGCATTTGACCTATAATACCACGAGTGCTAATCGCAAGGCTCAAACCTGTTTGTTTATCATAAGCTGCATGTGACCTAGATATACACAGAGGGCGTAATCGCAAGGCATCAACCGTTATGTATCATTAAATCTGGCATTTTGACCTATATTACACAGAGTGCTGTAATCGCAAGGATTCACCGGGTTGTTATCATAAATCGCCTTGCCCTATATACACAGAGTGCTGTAATCGCAAGGCTCAACTGTTTGTTTATCATAACGGCATTTGAACCTATATACACAGAGAGTGCTGTAATCGCAAGGCGCAACCTGGTTGTTTTATCATAAATCTGCATTGCACCTATATACACAGATGCTGTAATCGCAAGGCTCAACCTGTTGTTTATCATAAAATCTGCATTTGGACTCTTATAACAGAGTGCGTATCGCAAGGCTCAACCTGTATGGTTATCATTAAATCTGCATGTGACCCTAATATACAAGAGTGCTGTAATCGAAGGCTCAAACCTGTTTGTTTATCATTAAAATCTGCATTTGACCATATACACAGAGTGCTGTAATCGCAAGGCTCAAACCCTGTTTGTTTCTCATAAATCTGCATTGACCCTATTATACACAGAGTGCGTAATGCAGGCTCAACCTGTTGTTTATCATAATATGCATTGACCCCGATATACACAGAAGTGCGTAATTCGCAAGGCTAAACCTTCAACCGTTTTTTTATCATAAAATCTGCATTTGACCTATATACACAGAGTGCTGTAATCGCAAGCTCAACCTGTTTATGTTTATCATAAATCTGCATTTGACCTATTACACAGAGTGCTGTTAAAATCGACAAGGCTCAACCTGTTGTTTATCATAAATCTGCATTTGACCATATACACAGAGTGCTGTAATCGCAAGGCTCAACCTGGTTGTTTATCATAAATCTGCATGACCTATCTCACAGAGTGCTGTAACGCAAGGGTCAACCTGTTTGTTTATCATAAATTGCATTTGACCTATTATACACAGAGTGCTGTAATAGCAAGGCTCAACCTGTTGTTTATAATAAAATCGCATTGACCCTATTATACACAGAGTGCGTAATCGCAAGGCTAAACATGTTGTTTATCATAATCTGCATTTGACCTATATACAAGAGTGCTGTAATCGGCAAGCTCAACCTGTTTGTTATCACTAATCTGCATTTTGACCATATACACAGATGCTGTAATCGCAAGGCTCAACCTGTTTGTTTATCATAAATCTGCATTTGACCTATATAAAAGAGTGCTTAATCGCAAGGATCAACCTGTTTGTTTTACATAAATCTGCATTGGACCTATACACAGAGGTGCTGTTAATCGCAAGGTCAACCTGTTGGTTATCATAAATCTGCATTTGACAGATATACACGAGTGTGGTAATCGCAAGGCTCAACCTGGTTTGTTTATCATAAAATCTGCATTTGACCATATACACAGAGTGCTGTAATCGCAAGGCTCAAACCTGTTTGTGTATCGATAAATCTGCATTTGACTATAGCACAGGAGTGCTGTAATCGCACGGCTCAACCGTTTGCTAGCATAAATCTGATTTGACCCTATATACACAGAGTGCTGAATTCGCAAGGCTAAACCGTTTGTGTAATCATAAATCTGCATTGACCATATACACAGAGTGCTGAATGCAAGGCTCAACCTGTTTGTTTTCATAAAGGAATTTGAATATATACACGAGTGCTGTAATCCGCAAGGGCTCCAACCTGTTTGTGTATCATAAATCTGCATTGACCTATATAACAGAGTGCTGTAATCGACAAGGATCAACCTGTTTGTTTATAATAAATTCGCATTTGACCACCATATACACAGAGTGCTGTCATCGCAAGGCTCAACATGTTTGTTTATCATAAATCTGATTTTGACCATTATACAAAGAGTGATGTAAATCGCAAGGCTCAACATGTTTTGTTGTATATAAATCTGCATTTGACCTATATACACAGGTGCTGTAATCGCAAGGCTCAACCTGTTTGTTATCGAATCTGCTATTTGACCTATATAAACAGATGCGGTAATCGCAAGGCTCAACGTTTGTTTATCATAAAATCGGCATTTGACCATATACACAGAGTGCGGTATGCCAAGCTCAACCTGTTTGTTTATCATAAATCTGCATTTACCTATATTACACAGAGTGCTGTAATCGCAAGGCCTCAACCTGTTTGTTTATTCATAAATCTGCATTTGACCCTATATTACACAGAGGCCTGAATCGCACAAGGCTCAACCTGTTGGGTTTATCAAAATCTGCATTTGAACTATATACACAGAGTGCTGTTAACTCGACAAGGCTCAACCTGTACAGAGTTTGTTTATCATAAATCTGCATTTGACCTATAGACACAGAAGAGTGCTGAATCGCCAAAGGTCAACCGTTTGTTCTATCATCAATCTGCATTTGACTATATACACAGAGTGCTGTACTCACAAGGATCAACATGTGTTTATTCTAAATCTGCATTTGACTATATACACAGACGTTGCTGTAATCGCAGGTCAAACCCTGTTTGTTTATCAAAATCTGCATTATGACCTATATACAAGAGTGGCTGTAATCGCAAGGATACAACCTGTTGGTTTATCATAATCTGCATTTGAACCTAATACACAGAGTGCTGGATAATCGCAAGGATCAACCTGTCTGTTTATCATAATATGCAATTGGGCCTATATACACAGAGTGCTGTAATCGCAAGCTCAACCGTTTGTTTATATAAATCTGCATTTGACCTATATACACAGAGTGCTTGTAATCGCAAGGCATCAACATGTTGGTTTATCATAAATCTGATTTGACCTATATACACAGAGTGCTGTATGTAATCGCAAGGCTCAAAACCTGTGTGTTTATCATAAATCTGCAGTGGACTATATACACAGAGTGCTGTAATCGCAAGGCTCAACCGGTTTGTTTATCATAAATCATGCATTTGACTAATACACAGCGTGCTGTAATCGCAAGGCTCAACCTGTTTGTTTATCATAAATCTGCATTTGACCTATATACACAGAGTGTCTGTAATCGCAAGGCTCAACCTGTTTTGTTTATCATAAATGGCATTTGACCTATATACACAGAGTGCTTGTAATCGCAAGGCTCAACCTGTTTGTTTATCATAATCTGCATTTGACCTATATACACAGAGTGCTGTAATCGCAAGGCTCAACCTGTTTGTTTATCATAAATCTGCATTTGACCTATATACACAAGTGCTGTAATCGCAAGGCTCAACCTGTTGTTTATCATAAATCTGCATTTGACCTATATACACAGAGTGCTGTAATCGCAGGCTCAACCTGTTTGTTTATCATAAATCTGCATTTTGACCTATATACACAGAGTGCTGTAATCGCACGGCTCAACCTGTTTGTTTATCATAAATCTGCATTTGACATATATATACACGAGTGCTGTAAATCGCAAGGCTCAACCTGTTTGTTTATCATAAATCTGCATTTGACCTCTATATACACAGAGTGCTGTAATCGCAAGGCTCAACCTTTTTTGTTTATCATAAATCTGCATTTGATTGACTATATACAACAGAGTGGCTGTAATCGCAAGTCTCCAACCTGTTTGTTTATTCATAAATCTGCATTTGACCTATATACACAGAGTGCTGTAATCGCAAGGGTCCACACTTTTGTTTATCATAAATCTGCCATTTGACCTATATACACCTAGTTCTGGTAATCGCAAGGCTCAACCGTGTTTTGTTTATCATCAACCTCTGCATTTGACCTATATACACAGAGTGTCTGTTAGATCGCAATCGCCAAGGCTCACCTGTTTGTTTATGCATAAATCTGATTTCATTGAACCTATATACACAGAGTGCTGGGTATCGCAAGGCTCAACCTGTTTGTTTATCATAAATCTGCATTTTGACCTATATACACAGAGTGCTGGTAATTCGCAATTCTCAACCTGTTTGTTTATCATAAATCTGCATTGAACCTATATACACAGAGTGCTGGTAAGATCGCAAGGCTCAACCTGTTTGTTTTTATCATAAATCTGCATTTGACCTATATACAACAGAGTGCTTCTTGTAATCGCAATGCTCAACCTGTTTGTTGCTAAATCCCCTCCCTGCATTTGACCTATATACACAGAGTGCTGTAATCGCAAGGCTCAACCTGTTGTTTATCATAAATCTGCATTTGACCTATATACACAGAGTGCTGTAATCGCAAGGCTCAACCTGTTTTGTTATCATAAAATCTGCATTTGACCTATATACACAGAGTGCTGTAATCGCAAGGCTCAACCTGTTTTGTTTATCATAAATCTGCATTTGACCTATATACACAGAGTGCTGTAATCGCAAGGCTCAACCTGTTTTGTTATCATAAATCTGCATTTGACCTATATACACAGAGTGCTGTAATCGCAAGGCCTCAACCTGTTTGTTTATCATAAATCTGCATTTGACCTATATACACAGAGTGCTGTAATCGCAAGGCTCAACCTGTTTGTTTATCATAAATCTCGCATTTGACCTATATACACAGAGTGCTGTAATCGCAAGGCTCAACCTGTTTGTTTATCATAAATCTGCATTTGACCTATATACACAGAGTGCTGTAATCGCAAGGCTCAACCTGTTTGTTTATCATAAATCTGCATTTGACCTATATATACACAGAGTGCTGTAATCGCAAGGCTCAACCTGTTTGTTTATCATAAATCTGCATTTGACCTATATACACAGAGTGCTGTAATCGCAAGGCTCAACCTGTTTGTTTATCATAAATCTGCATTTGACCTATATACACAGAGTGCTGTAATCGCAAGGCTCAACCTGTTTGTTTATCATAAATCTGCATTTGACCTATATACACAGAGTGCTGTAATCGCAAGGCTCAACCTGTTTGTTATCATAAATCTGCATTTGACCTATATACACAGAGTGCTGTAATCGCAAGGCTCAACCTGTTTGTTTATCATAAATCTGCATTTGACCTATATACACAGAGTGCTGTAATCGCAAGGCTCTCAACCTGTTTGTTTATCATAAATCTGCATTTGACCTATATACACAGAGTGCTGTAATCGCAAGGGCTCAACCTGTTTGTTTATCATAAATCTGCATTTGACCTATATACACAGAGTGCTGTAATCGCAAGGCTCAACCTGTTTGTTTATCATAAATCTGCATTTGACCTATATACACAGAGTGCTGTAATCGCAAGGCTCAACCTGTTTGTTTATCATAAATCTGCATTTGACCTATATACACAGAGTGCTGTAATCGCAAGGCTCAACCTGTTTGTTTATCATAAATCTGCATTTGACCTATATACACAGAGTGCTGTAATCGCAAGGCTCAACCTGTTTGTTTATCATAAATCTGCATTTGACCTATATACACAGAGTGCTGTAATCGCAAGGCTCAACCTGTTTGTTTATCATAAATCTGCATTTGACCTATATACACAGAGTGCTGTAATCGCAAGGCTCAACCTGTTTGTTTATCATAAATCTGCATTTGACCTATATACACAGAGTGCTGTAATCGCAAGGCTCAACCTGTTTGTTTATCATAAATCTGCATTTGACCTATATACACAGAGTGCTGTAATCGCAAGGCTCAACCTGTTTGTTTATCATAAATCTGCATTTGACCTATATACACAGAGTGCTGTAATCGCAAGGCTCAACCTGTTTGTTTATCATAAATCTGCATTTGACCTATATACACAGAGTGCTGTAATCGCAAGGCTCAACCTGTTTGTTTATCATAAATCTGCATTTGACCTATATACACAGAGTGCTGTAATCGCAAGGCTCAACCTGTTTGTTTATCATAAATCTGCATTTGACCTATATACACAGAGTGCTGTAATCGCAAGGCTCAACCTGTTTGTTTATCATAAATCTGCATTTGACCTATATACACAGAGTGCTGTAATCGCAAGGCTCAACCTGTTTGTTTATCATAAATCTGCATTTGACCTATATACACAGAGTGCTGTAATCGCAAGGCTCAACCTGTTTGTTTATCATAAATCTGCATTTGACCTATATACACAGAGTGCTGTAATCGCAAGGCTCAACACTGTTTGTTTATCATAAATCTGCATTTGACCTATATACACAGAGTGCTGTAATCGCAAGGCTCAACCTGTTTGTTTATCATAAATCTGCATTTGACCTATATACACAGAGTGCTGTAATCGCAAGGCTCAACCTGTTTGTTTATCATAAATCTGCATTTGACCTATATACACAGAGTGCTGTAATCGCAAGGCTCAACCTGTTTGTTTATCATAAATCTGCATTTGACCTATATACACAGAGTGCTGTAATCGCAAGGCTCAACCTGTTTGTTTATCATAAATCTGCATTTGACCTATATACACAGAGTGCTGTAATCGCAAGGCTCAACCTGTTTGTTTATCATAAATCTGCATTTGACCTATATACACAGAGTGCTGTAATCGCAAGGATCAACCTGTTGTTTATCATAAATCTGCATTTGACCTATATACACAGAGTGCTGTAATCGCAAGGCTCAACCTGTTTGTTTATCATAAATCTGCATTTGACCTATATACACAGAGTGCTGTAATCGCAAGGCTCAACCTGTTGTTTATCATAAATCTGCATTTGACCTATATACACAGAGTGCTGTAATCGCAAGGCTCAACCTGTTTGTTTTATCATAAATCTGCATTTGACCTATATACACAGAGTGCTGTAATCGCAAGGCTCAACCTGTTTTGTTTATCATAAATCTGCATTTGACCTATATACACAGAGTGCTGTAATCGCAAGGCTCAACCTGTTTGTTTATCATAAATCTGCATTTGACCTATATACACAGAGTGCTGTAATCGCAAGGCTCAACCTGTTTGTTTATCATAAATCTGCATTTGACCTATATACACAGAGTGCTGTAATCGCAAGGCTCAACCTGTTTGTTTATCATAAATCTGCATTTGACCTATATACACAGAGTGCTGTAATCGCAAGGCTCAACCTGTTTGTTTATCATAAATCTGCATTTGACCTATATACACAGAGTGCTGTAATCGCAAGGCTCAACCTGTTTGTTTATCATAAATCTGCATTTGACCTATATACACAGAGTGCTGTAATCGCAAGGCTCAACCTGTTTGTTTATCATAAATCTGCATTTGACCTATATACACAGAGTGCTGTAATCGCAAGGCTCAACCTGTTTGTTTATCATAAATCTGCATTTGACCTATATACACAGAGTGCTGTAATCGCAAGGCTCAACCAGTTTGTTTATCATAAATCTGCATTTGACCTATATACACAGAGTGCTGTAATCGCAAGGCTCAACCTGTTTGTTTATCATAAATCTGCATTTGACCTATATACACAGAGTGCTGTAATCGCAAGGCTCAACCTGTTTGTTTATCATAAATCTGCATTTGACCTATATACACAGAGTGCTGTAATCGCAAGGCTCAACCTGTTTGTTTATCATAAATCTGCATTTGACCTATATACACAGAGTGCTGTAATCGCAAGGCTCAACCTGTTTGTTTATCATAAATCTGCATTTGACCTATATACACAGAGTGCTGTAATCGCAAGGCTCAACCTGTTTGTTTATCATAAATCTGCATTTGACCTATATACACAGAGTGCTGTAATCGCAAGGCTCAACCTGTTTGTTTATCATAAATCTGCATTTGACCTATATACACAGAGTGCTGTAATCGCAAGGCTCAACCTGTTTGTTTATCATAAATCTGCATTTGACCTATATACACAGAGTGCTGTAATCGCAAGGCTCAACCTGTTTGTTTATCATAAATCTGCATTTGACCTATATACACAGAGTGCTGTAATCGCAAGGCTCAACCTGTTTGTTTATCATAAATCTGCATTTGACCTATATACACAGAGTGCTGTAATCGCAAGGCTCAACCTGTTTGTTTATCATAAATCTGCATTTGACCTATATACACAGAGTGCTGTAATCGCAAGGCTCAACCTGTTTGTTTATCATAAATCTGCATTTGACCTATATACACAGAGTGCTGTAATCGCAAGGCTCAACCTGTTTGTTTATCATAAATCTGCATTTGACCTATATACACAGAGTGCTGTAATCGCAAGGCTCAACCTGTTTGTTTATCATAAATCTGCATTTGACCTATATACACAGAGTGCTGTAATCGCAAGGCTCAACCTGTTTGTTTATCATAAATCTGCATTTGACCTATATACACAGAGTGCTGTAATCGCAAGGCTCAACCTGTTTGTTTATCATAAATCTGCATTTGACCTATATACACAGAGTGCTGTAATCGCAAGGCTCAACCTGTTTGTTTATCATAAATCTGCATTTGACCTATATACACAGAGTGCTGTAATCGCAAGGCTCAACCTGTTTGTTTATCATAAATCTGCATTTGACCTATATACACAGAGTGCTGTAATCGCAAGGCTCAACCTATTTGTTTATCATAAATCTGCATTTGACCTATATACACAGAGTGCTGTAATCGCAAGGCTCAACCTGTTTGTTTATCATAAATCTGCATTTGACCTATATACACAGAGTGCTGTAATCGCAAGGCTCAACCTGTTTGTTTATCATAAATCTGCATTTGACCTATATACACAGAGTGCTGTAATCGCAAGGCTCAACCTGTTTGTTTATCATAAATCTGCATTTGACCTATATACACAGAGTGCTGTAATCGCAAGGCTCAACCTGTTTGTTTATCATAAATCTGCATTTGACCTATATACACAGAGTGCTGTAATCGCAAGGCTCAACCTGTTTGTTTATCATAAATCTGCATTTGACCTATATACACAGAGTGCTGTAATCGCAAGGCTCAACCTGTTTGTTTATCATAAATCTGCATTTGACCTATATACACAGAGTGCTGTAATCGCAAGGCTCAACCTGTTTGTTTATCATAAATCTGCATTTGACCTATATACACAGAGTGCTGTAATCGCAAGGCTCAACCTGTTTGTTTATCATAAATCTGCATTTGACCTATATACACAGAGTGCTGTAATCGCAAGGCTCAACCTGTTTGTTTATCATAAATCTGCATTTGACCTATATACACAGAGTGCTGTAATCGCAAGGCTCAACCTGTTTGTTTATCATAAATCTGCATTTGACCTATATACACAGAGTGCTGTAATCGCAAGGCTCAACCTGTTTGTTTATCATAAATCTGCATTTGACCTATATACACAGAGTGCTGTAATCGCAAGGCTCAACCTGTTTGTTTATCATAAATCTGCATTTGACCTATATACACAGAGTGCTGTAATCGCAAGGCTCAACCTGTTTGTTTATCATAAATCTGCATTTGACCTATATACACAGAGTGCTGTAATCGCAAGGCTCAACCTGTTTGTTTATCATAAATCTGCATTTGACCTATATACACAGAGTGCTGTAATCGCAAGGCTCAACCTGTTTGTTTATCATAAATCTGCATTTGACCTATATACACAGAGTGCTGTAATCGCAAGGCTCAACCTGTTTGTTTATCATAAATCTGCATTTGACCTATATACACAGAGTGCTGTAATCGCAAGGCTCAACCTGTTTGTTTATCATAAATCTGCATTTGACCTATATACACAGAGTGCTGTAATCGCAAGGCTCAACCTGTTTGTTTATCATAAATCTGCATTTGACCTATATACACAGAGTGCTGTAATCGCAAGGCTCAACCTGTTTGTTTATCATAAATCTGCATTTGACCTATATACACAGAGTGCTGTAATCGCAAGGCTCAACCTGTTTGTTTATCATAAATCTGCATTTGACCTATATACACAGAGTGCTGTAATCGCAAGGCTCAACCTGTTTGTTTATCATAAATCTGCATTTGACCTATATACACAGAGTGCTGTAATCGCAAGGCTCAACCTGTTTGTTTATCATAAATCTGCATTTGACCTATATACACAGAGTGCTGTAATCGCAAGGCTCAACCTGTTTGTTTATCATAAATCTGCATTTGACCTATATACACAGAGTGCTGTAATCGCAAGGCTCAACCTGTTTGTTTATCATAAATCTGCATTTGACCTATATACACAGAGTGCTGTAATCGCAAGGCTCAACCTGTTTGTTTATCATAAATCTGCATTTGACCTATATACACAGAGTGCTGTAATCGCAAGGCTCAACCTGTTTGTTTATCATAAATCTGCATTTGACCTATATACACAGAGTGCTGTAATCGCAAGGCTCAACCTGTTTGTTTATCATAAATCTGCATTTGACCTATATACACAGAGTGCTGTAATCGCAAGGCTCAACCTGTTTGTTTATCATAAATCTGCATTTGACCTATATACACAGAGTGCTGTAATCGCAAGGCTCAACCTGTTTGTTTATCATAAATCTGCATTTGACCTATATACACAGAGTGCTGTAATCGCAAGGCTCAACCTGTTTGTTTATCATAAATCTGCATTTGACCTATATACACAGAGTGCTGTAATCGCAAGGCTCAACCTGTTTGTTTATCATAAATCTGCATTTGACCTATATACACAGAGTGCTGTAATCGCAAGGCTCAACCTGTTTGTTTATCATAAATCTGCATTTGACCTATATACACAGAGTGCTGTAATCGCAAGGCTCAACCTGTTTGTTTATCATAAATCTGCATTTGACCTATATACACAGAGTGCTGTAATCGCAAGGCTCAACCTGTTTGTTTATCATAAATCTGCATTTGACCTATATACACAGAGTGCTGTAATCGCAAGGCTCAACCTGTTTGTTTATCATAAATCTGCATTTGACCTATATACACAGAGTGCTGTAATCGCAAGGCTCAACCTGTTTGTTTATCATAAATCTGCATTTGACCTATATACACAGAGTGCTGTAATCGCAAGGCTCAACCTGTTTGTTTATCATAAATCTGCATTTGACCTATATACACAGAGTGCTGTAATCGCAAGGCTCAACCTGTTTGTTTATCATAAATCTGCATTTGACCTATATACACAGAGTGCTGTAATCGCAAGGCTCAACCTGTTTGTTTATCATAAATCTGCATTTGACCTATATACACAGAGTGCTGTAATCGCAAGGCTCAACCTGTTTGTTTATCATAAATCTGCATTTGACCTATATACACAGAGTGCTGTAATCGCAAGGCTCAACCTGTTTGTTTATCATAAATCTGCATTTGACCTATATACACAGAGTGCTGTAATCGCAAGGCTCAACCTGTTTGTTTATCATAAATCTGCATTTGACCTATATACACAGAGTGCTGTAATCGCAAGGCTCAACCTGTTTGTTTATCATAAATCTGCATTTGACCTATATACACAGAGTGCTGTAATCGCAAGGCTCAACCTGTTTGTTTATCATAAATCTGCATTTGACCTATATACACAGAGTGCTGTAATCGCAAGGCTCAACCTGTTTGTTTATCATAAATCTGCATTTGACCTATATACACAGAGTGCTGTAATCGCAAGGCTCAACCTGTTTGTTTATCATAAATCTGCATTTGACCTATATACACAGAGTGCTGTAATCGCAAGGCTCAACCTGTTTGTTTATCATAAATCTGCATTTGACCTATATACACAGAGTGCTGTAATCGCAAGGCTCAACCTGTTTGTTTATCATAAATCTGCATTTGACCTATATACACAGAGTGCTGTAATCGCAAGGCTCAACCTGTTTGTTTATCATAAATCTGCATTTGACCTATATACACAGAGTGCTGTAATCGCAAGGCTCAACCTGTTTGTTTATCATAAATCTGCATTTGACCTATATACACAGAGTGCTGTAATCGCAAGGCTCAACCTGTTTGTTTATCATAAATCTGCATTTGACCTATATACACAGAGTGCTGTAATCGCAAGGCTCAACCTGTTTGTTTATCATAAATCTGCATTTGACCTATATACACAGAGTGCTGTAATCGCAAGGCTCAACCTGTTTGTTTATCATAAATCTGCATTTGACCTATATACACAGAGTGCTGTAATCGCAAGGCTCAACCTGTTTGTTTATCATAAATCTGCATTTGACCTATATACACAGAGTGCTGTAATCGCAAGGCTCAACCTGTTTGTTTATCATAAATCTGCATTTGACCTATATACACAGAGTGCTGTAATCGCAAGGCTCAACCTGTTTGTTTTATCATAAATCTGCATTTGACCTATATACACAGAGTGCTGTAATCGCAAGGCTCAACCTGTTTGTTTATCATAAATCTGCATTTGACCTATATACACAGAGTGCTGTAATCGCAAGGCTCAACCTGTTTGTTTATCATAAATCTGCATTTGACCTATATACACAGAGTGCTGTAATCGCAAGGCTCAACCTGTTTGTTTATCATAAATCTGCATTTGACCTATATACACAGAGTGCTGTAATCGCAAGGCTCAACCTGTTTGTTTATCATAAATCTGCATTTGACCTATATACACAGAGTGCTGTAATCGCAAGGCTCAACCTGTTTGTTTATCATAAATCTGCATTTGACCTATATACACAGAGTGCTGTAATCGCAAGGCTCAACCTGTTTGTTTATCATAAATCTGCATTTGACCTATATACACAGAGTGCTGTAATCGCAAGGCTCAACCTGTTTGTTTATCATAAATCTGCATTTGACCTATATACACAGAGTGCTGTAATCGCAAGGCTCAACCTGTTTGTTTATCATAAATCTGCATTTGACCTATATACACAGAGTGCTGTAATCGCAAGGCTCAACCTGTTTGTTTATCATAAATCTGCATTTGACCTATATACACAGAGTGCTGTAATCGCAAGGCTCAACCTGTTTGTTTATCATAAATCTGCATTTGACCTATATACACAGAGTGCTGTAATCGCAAGGCTCAACCTGTTTGTTTATCATAAATCTGCATTTGACCTATATACACAGAGTGCTGTAATCGCAAGGCTCAACCTGTTTGTTTATCATAAATCTGCATTTGACCTATATACACAGAGTGCTGTAATCGCAAGGCTCAACCTGTTTGTTTATCATAAATCTGCATTTGACCTATATACACAGAGTGCTGTAATCGCAAGGCTCAACCTGTTTGTTTATCATAAATCTGCATTTGACCTATATACACAGAGTGCTGTAATCGCAAGGCTCAACCTGTTTGTTTATCATAAATCTGCATTTGACCTATATACACAGAGTGCTGTAATCGCAAGGCTCAACCTGTTTGTTTATCATAAATCTGCATTTGACCTATATACACAGAGTGCTGTAATCGCAAGGCTCAACCTGTTTGTTTATCATAAATCTGCATTTGACCTATATACACAGAGTGCTGTAATCGCAAGGCTCAACCTGTTTGTTTATCATAAATCTGCATTTGACCTATATACACAGAGTGCTGTAATCGCAAGGCTCAACCTGTTTGTTTATCATAAATCTGCATTTGACCTATATACACAGAGTGCTGTAATCGCAAGGCTCAACCTGTTTGTTTATCATAAATCTGCATTTGACCTATATACACAGAGTGCTGTAATCGCAAGGCTCAACCTGTTTGTTTATCATAAATTACAAAGTGAGTTATTGTGAAGTATTAAACGGTGTCAAACTGGATAATGCTACATGGAGAATGGAGTATACTGCATTTTGCATTACTTTACTATCAGTGTTAAGAGGACAATATAAAATTCCATGAAACCAATATATAACGATATGTCAATATAACCTTAAATGTACGAAAATTCTATATACACAAATTGCTTATCAAAAAGTCAGCAACAATAAAATTCATAAATAAAACTTTGAGGAGCACACAACTAAAACTTTACAAAATTACGGCAGTGCCTATCTTAACATATGCAAGTGAAAATTGGACTCTTAACTGTTCAGACATAAGGAAAATAGGAACTGCAGAAATGAAGTTCCTGCGTTCAGTAGCAGGTGTGACAATTTTGGACAAGAAAAGAAGTGAAGATATTAGGAAAGACTTAACCCTTAAATTGGCAAAACACAAATTTCTTCTATTAGATATTTGAATGTGGCGGACCGCAGTGAAAACGGAATCTTGTATAACTGTTATTATTAGGTATATTGTATAATTAGACACATATTTAAGTGATTTATTTTTGTTCGTTTTCTTCTGATTTATTTAAAATATTAAATTAACTAAACCAACTGATGTATCTAAAAGGATACATTTCGAATTTAAGGGTTAAATATTTTCAATTTAACAAATAGAATTGACAATATGAGAAACAACTGGTATGAACATGTCAAGAGAATGCCTACAGATAGAATCCCTCAGCTGTTACTAAAGTACAAACCAATAGGACATAGAAATGTTGGACGCCCATTAACTAGATGGGAGGATTCATTAAATCCCACTTGATGTGAAAACTGGTCAAAAAGCCTAATTTCATGAAGCAGAAGAAGAAGAAGAATAATAAAACTCCGTTGAGGTATTAATAAACAAATTCAAGTATTAAATGAAAAAAAAATAAAAATAAAATAACACTGAGCAACAAAAAACAAACTTGTTTGTCTCAGAAATAACAATATGTGATTCTGATGGTATTTTTCTTCTGAATTCAAATATGATATCGGTTTCTCTACATTACGTAAGGTTTCAGAGAGACAGGTTTTTATAATTTCAAACACTTTAATATTTTCTACATTCGTAACTACACAATATTCGAACATTTGGACTCACCTAAAAAATAAGAAATGACGATTTTCTGCTATATTTCGCCTGTGGAGCATCCCTCTTGATGGTCCAACAATAATCGGCCAGCATATTAGGATTCCATTTGCCTTCATATCTCTTTTCCATAGCTGAAATCTCCTGATTAAAGTGTTCCCCGTGCGCGTCGCTGAATGGACAAATGGACGAAAACAAGTTTATTAAAAAATAATTATATATTATCCATTAATTGAAATTGAAATAAAAAAAAACTGTGGGCGATGGAGATATTCCGAATACATATTTGAAAACACGATAAAAAAAACTGCGGAAAACACTATCTCAAAACTACAAAGAACTGCGAATACACGGTAGCAGTTAGAAGTAGCAGCGATAACGTTATCATTGAATGATAACCCATAAACATCATAGTGAGTTACCAAACGTTTATTAAAAATGGGTGTACACTTACTTATCCCTAACGCTGAACCAACCAGCGATAACCCAAAACAGCGATAGAAAAATCATAGACTAAGTTATATACTCTGTGGAGAAAATAGCAGTTAGCGTCAACAGTCTAGCAGTCTCATAATATTGCGATTTGCGTATTTAAATAAATACTTTAAAATTGTCTAATAATGTTATAAAAATTGTTTTAAAACGTTTTAAAATATTAGAAAATGATGGTAAGTACAGAACAAAAGTTATAGTTTACAACAATATAACAGAAAAATGTTGAGATAGTAGAAGTGCAGTTGAGCCAAAACTGCATTAAGTACAACTATTGGTACTCATGAAACAGAAATCATGTTGACCAGTGTAATGTAATGTAATAAACAATAAAATTTAACAAACTAATTTTAATAATAAAGGGGAATACGAATTAACGTATAAAGACTGCAACAACATGTAGAAATAATCGAAGAAAGTAGATTACCAAATAAAATCTTCCATTATTTTCCAAGAGGAAGAAGAGATGTCGGACGTCCTCGGAAGAGATGGTCTTAGATCAATTAGTGAAGACGGAACAGGCAACTCTTGCCTAAACCAGGAAGTGAAGAAGAAGAAGACTGCAACAAATTTTATTTAGGAAGATCCAGCAGAAGTTTTAATATTAGATTAAAATAACCCTTTATAGGCTTGAGATTTGTGGAAAGGAAATCCATTTAATCTAATCATATTGTTCAGGCAAAACATCGCATGTTAGACATTGACAACACCCTAACAAAAACAGCCATACAATAACAGCCATACAATAACAGCCATACAATAACAGTAAACGTATTGGAAGAAACAGCAATTTTAAAGGAAACCAACAACAACCTGTTTTTTAAACGAGAATTCCGATTGAGGGTCTTTCCACTTTTAAGCGGTTGCCCTTTTACCAGCCGGCTGCTGGCCCTTCACATCCACATGTGTCAATCACAGAGGTAGATGATCAACAGCCAGGGTAGGGGTGACATGTGGTTAGCATGTCGAGTCCCCCAGCCGTTATACCTGGTTCCTCAACCTGGAGCCGCTACGTATTGTAGCTACCCAATTGCCTCACGATGCTGGGTGGGCACCGGTCCCATACTGGCCCAAATACCATGAGAAAATTTCTTCCCCCATGGAGACTCGAACCAGCGCAAGTCCCGTAGCTCTGCGCCAAGGCTTCCTACCTTAACCGCTCGGCTACGGCGCGGGAATACGCCCATTAAATTCAATAATCTGTACAAAAATGATCACCAATGTATCAGAATTTCATTCAGGGTCAGTAGATACAGACCTATCTGCTGCTTATTCTGCTGATGATGGGATTACTACCCTAAAGGCTTATAGATAATTATTATTTTACAAAGTTGAAGAGACGAGACTGCATTTTATAATTTTAGTAAAATTTTAATTTTGTGATAACGAAGTATTTATTACACCATATATATATATATATATATATATATATATATATATATATATATATAATCGCAAAAGAATTGACCTGTATTTGCTGTTGCCGGATTTTTTAAATTTTATTAATAATCTAGGACTTTTTTTAATGCATTCTATACAAAACTACAAGATAAGGCTATTTATCGATACCAGTAAGTAGATAAATAAATAAATGATGTTTCTGAATATATATATATATATATATATATAATACACCGCTGTGGTCTCGAGGTAGCGTGCTGCCTTTTCAAGAAGCGGGCCCAGATCCGATCTCCGGTCGGGGCAGTTAATAATAATAATGATAATAATAACAATAATAATAATATTATTATTATTATCTTACTATTCCAAATTCTGCACACATATTTACCAAGTTATTTAACAACACGTTTTGAAAATTTATCGGCTCATCAAAATTTAGGAACAAGATCACAAGACTCTTCTTTACTTTTGATACCACAGCACAGGACATGTCTATACTCTGAATCTTACACAATATCTATGGCTAGAGCATGGAACTCACTTCCCAGTCATATCAGGGACTGTCAATCGCTATCATTATTTAAATCCAAATTAACTGATATCTTAAGTTCGACACAATGAAAACATTAACTGCATAACAACTATATAGAGCATTCCATTAATAATCATCTAGGAAGCTACTTACTTTATTTTATATCATTTTAATTTTATTATATTCTATGTTTTATTAGTATTAGCTAGTATTAGATCACATCATCATTGTATTTTGTTTAGTCTGTATTTTAATAATATCTTAAAATTGTAATATGTATGTAATTTTTGTATAATTTAGTATTCGCTGGTTGAGTGGAAGAGAAGGCCTTATGACCTTAACTCTGCCAGCTAAAATAAAGCATTATTATTATGATGATTATTATTATTAGCCAAATTTTGGAATTCCTTAGATTTGGACAGGGTGTATCTTTCTAAAATTGTCATCGCTGCCATTAGAGCATCAATTTCAATTTTAAGAAACCATATTTACAAAATGGCTACTTTGTAGTATTTATACTTCAATTAGGCCTACAATTTGAATTTTTTAAATGTATTTACAAAATGTATTTCATAAATTCAAAAAAATAATTGTCTGTATCACTTTGTCCTTGAGGCAATCCTCTAATGAGGAAAGTTGTATATAATAATAATATATTGAATAATAATATTATTATTATTATTATTATTATTATTATTATTATTATTATTATTATTATTATTATTACGCTTTTTTGTAGGTTTTGAAAAAATGTCATGGTTTAAGATAAAATTTAACTCATATGAACAGAGTAAAATTCTGAAAGCTAATTTTACAATGCCTTAAGCAAATATTGGATATACTGAAATCTATTTTTGGGTTATAATCGCTTTGTTTCAAGCGGTTTAGATGTGAATGGAACTGAATTATAAAAAAAAAGGAAAAACTCGTCTTCCACGAGAATTTACCAATGTAATATTGAAACAGATAAATGTAATGGTGCGTTATTGCAATATTATTTCATACATTTCTGTGGTAGTAATTAACTACAAAGCTTTGTAGAAAAAGACAGTGGAGAATTTTGCCCCATTGTGTTGGTACAAGATCAAAGCTATGGTCCGACCAATGCGGTTAATAGAGATCCCCAGCGGGTACAATGGGGCTCTTTTATTTCTGTGAACAGAAACAGACGCACCCAAGTGAAAGATTGGACAATTTTGTTGTGGTTCATTTGAGAAAACACGTGTTCATTAAAATAACATTAATTAGTGAGATAATTGCATTTAATGCGCATAATGCGATATTGCATGCAATATGAACATGAAAATAATTATGGTATAAAATGTAAAAAAATATTATTCTTTTTTTTGAACTTTGAGGAATTAAAAATACATAACCAGGCAACTATTATATTTCTAAACAAATAAACTCGCTGGGATGAAAAGGATATCCTCTGAAAAATTTATACTAGTTATAAATAAAAGTTTGTGAATTATTAATGCTAGTTATGAAACGATCCTTGTACAAAAAAACACTAGCTTACGTTTATCTAAGGCACTTTGGGGCTATTACCAGTGTTGACGCCTATGGTATGTGAAGCCTGGATACTAAAAAAAGTACAACATGAAAGCAGAATAACGGCTTGTGAAATGAGATTCATACGCAGAGCAAGCGGGTATACACCAGATGGGATCGGAAAAGGAACTACCGATAATCTTAAAAGCATTGAAGACTACGCGGCAATTTTGGAATATATTCACCTTAGCCACATTAACTAACTTGGAAAGCATCCATCTTGAAATAATGAATTCATATCGGATCCCCTAAGCTGTTTTTAAATTATATACGCAATAGGGACGAAGATCTCTGGGGTTCGTCCTATGAAACGCTGGAGGGAAATTTTCTATAGGATCGTAACAGGCCTTGGCCTAATACTTGGAAGGAAGAAGAACAAGAAGCAGAAGAAGAAGAAGAAGAGGAAGAAACTCGCTTTTGATGAAAAATTATTAATTATGATTATCATAAGTAATGCCACGAGTGATTTCCAAATTATCGATAAATTCACGACTCACGAAGTGAGGAGTGAATTTATCTAGAGAATTTGGAAATCAAGAGTGGCATTTGTTAGGACTATTTAACGAATAAAATTAAGCTGTTTACTCACAAATCATTATTTAACTATAGTTATTTTAAAATATTTATATATTTAATGTAAACGGCGATGTTTGAAAACAAATGAGAAACGATAGGTACGCTTCTACTGCTTCTTTTGTTTATCACTGCAACCAGATCATACTATTTATTGCCAAAGGAACGCAATATTGTAAGGAGGAGCTTTCTTTAATATGGTAATTATAACACTGATAAATATTTAGTGAAACACGACTCTGATTGGTTGTAAAACAGAAATAATTGAAACGTGATTGGTCAATGACTCCCATTTGGGGCATGAGTTAAATAGTCATTCAAATTCCCTGAAGTAAAATTCCAAACCTTTGTTTCTTTTTTCGATTTTTTTAATGAATGCCTAATATTACAAGTAGTTGTATAAGCATGTCTTAAAAGTGTAATACTTGTGTCAATTCCTGATATCTTGAGGGAAGGAATTTCAGGAGCGGGCACAGGCTACTGTTAAAGAAGTAGAATAAGAGGAATTGTTGATAAATAATTAATTTTTTGCAGAATTTAATTTATTCGTGTCATTAATTGTATTTTCTCATTGTTTATCTTGAATATTTTATATTTAATTCGTAATTTTTCTTTAAAGAGAATTATTCCTGTGGTTGTCCATGGTTTGGAATTTAGGTTAAGTTTAGGTTAAGAACTCTCCTGGCGCTTCATTACCATTTATCATCCATCATACTCGTTTTATCGGGGTGACGTTACTCCGCCTTCTAGGCGCCCCAACTTCACAAGTGGGTTACAAATAAGCCAATGCCAGGAGAGAACACCAGAAATGTCTAAATGATAGCTCGATGCATTGCATAAGAAGATATTTAATTCTTTGAATCTAGAGTAAATCTAAATATGTTGTAAATAATAATTGTATTGTAAATCTAATATATTCTTCTTCTTCTTCTTCTTCTTCCTTTCAAGTATTAGGCCAAAGCCTGTTACGATCCTATAGAAAATTTTCCCTTATGGGAAAGTCTAATATATTAAAATTAATATTTTATTGTTTGTTGGTTTGTTTGTTTGTTCGTACTTTATGCGCGGCCATACCGTTGATCTGATTCTGATTGGGCTTTTTGCAAAATGTTCAGAAGGTTCCCGGGATGAACATAAGCTATAAGAGAGTTGTGAGACTCAACTCCTACACTCTTAAAATTGCCCTTTGTAGCGAAAAATGTGAAAAAAAATAGCTCTTTGGATGCTTAAATGGCTTACGCTGCCTAAACCATAACAAATACACAAAATTAATGTACACAGAATTGAATATCTCAAACAGCTCTACAAAAACGTCCGGGACAGCATATGTTTATCTCTTACGGATAACTCACAATAACCATTTTTGTCTTTCATTGATACCAAGAAGATCGAGACAAGTACGTAGATTTCTGTGCAAGCATAGCAGCACTTTACGGATACTTCACAATAACGAATTTTGTCTTTTAACTCATTTATGCCAAGAATATCGTGATAAGTAGATTCCCGGGCAACATCGGGTTATCAGCATGGGAATCTTAAAATAATTACGATATACCCTTATAATTATTTTTCATTTTACTTATTCAACTAATCATAAGAAATACATTAGTTTTTGCTTTCAGCTCATTTACGCCAAGAAGATCGGGATAAGTAGATTCCCGGGCAATGCCGGGTAATCAGCACGGGGTATCTAAAAAATAAAAAAATATATAATTATTTTACCATGTAATTTTTCAAGTAAACATAAAATCACATTACTTTTGATTTATTTAGGCGTATCAGAGCACGCCGGGTATTAACTGGTACAATATAATTATAACGATGTAATAATTTTATATATTGTAATTTAAATGTAAGATTATTTTTTGTATTTTTTCTAACCTGGTGGAATGGAAGTCAAGGCCTTAAGGCCTTAATTCTGCCAGGTAAAATAAAACTATCAATATTATTGCTAATTATTTTTGACGATTTTTGTAGTATTATCAACATGTCATCTTTACCATTTTAGAAGATGGTTCGACCTTTGGCAATATAATTTTTTTATTTTTATTGTTCAGGGTGTGTAATGTGGGATACATTGAATCTCGGATAGCAATTGAGGAGTTAATTAAAATATTGATAGAATACCTAATTACGAAAATATAATTAATATCCAGTGGTAGACAAGGCCTTAAGGCCTTAACTCTGCCAGGTAAAATAAATCTATTATTATTATTATTATTATTATTATTATTATTATTATTATTATTATTATTATAAATTTCATTGCGCTAATTCGTGATTATCCCTGGAACCTGGGTGACCCCACAGATATTTCTATCCATCTGAACATTCGTAATTTTGGAGTCAATTTTTCAGAGCTTTGTGAGAATTTAGTTCTACCCTTGTTCTTTAAGTGGCGAGAGTTTTGTTAGTTTTCATAAAATAATTTACAAGAGGGAGAATGAAATATTTGTTGTGGTAGTAGTTGGGGTCATACAAACCCTACCGTCAGGTAATAACGTGTGTTTTTTTTCAAACTGAATTTCGCGATTAGGCCTAGAGGCTGTCAAGTCTTCAATTATACAGTAATTATCTATGTTAGTGAAACAGAAATGTCTTACTTTTTATTTTCTATTTTTATAATGGCATTTTCAAGTAAATGGCTCGCAAGTGATGAAATAAGTGAACTCGTAAACAGAAGTGATAGTAAAGTGATCCCACTACAGGCCTTAAGAGGCCCTTGGGGTAGTGGGAGGTTAAGGCTCCCAATTTTTCTGGACAATCGGCGCTTGATATCAGCCCTGCATGACGGCCGCCTTTACACCCAGAAAAAGCGTATGGTTCTCATTTTCGTTAGAGATGTTTTGGTGATCTATTCTTTTACAAGTTTATTTTTATATTTATTTGATACGTTTATTTTGATTGGCTGAAAGGAACCTGAAGTAGAAATTGGGTTGGGGACAACTATTGCTACCTTTCTTGGCTAGAAAATCAGCTGCTTCATTGCCTGCCACTCCACAATGGACTGGAATTGCTAGTTAGTTATTATTTATGTTAATAGTAGTTCCTAAACGGAATCTTTCTAAATGTCATTACGTAGGAACTGAGATGCATATTCCATGAACAGTACATAACAAGTTGTTCTCTGTGATTTTTGCATGATGAAAATTAGTTTTCTTGTTCTTCCAAATTATTTCAACCTGAAGTATAATTAAACATTATAAAAATATTGTAACATGTTACACTAAACTGTTAATTTATCTATAAGAATATATAAGTTAACAACAGTAATACAATTAGAAGTGCTCCACTAAGACACAATGATTCCGATATTTATCCCCCTCGAGAATCACTCGGATCAATTTATTCGACAAAGCAAACAGCATGATTTGGTGTTGTGACCACAAATATCAGGAGTTCTTCATTTGCTGCCTTGTTTCCACACCTAATTTCAGCCAACTTCATAGTGTCGCTCGATAAATTTACCTTTTATGTACATTTTTAACAAAATAATCATCTTCTGTAAAGCAAAGAATACAAATTAACCCTTTCAAAGAAATTCCATAGAAAGGTATTATGAATTAGAAATACGGAAAACAGAGAACCACGTTATAAAATAAACTTCCAAAATATGATGTCAACTAAATGTAAACTTAATATTTACCAAGAGTTACACTCACAGTGCACATTATGTATGTATTTAACAATTGCTCAACTAAACACAACTTGAAACAAAATGAGATACTTTTTTCATATTCAATTGAAAATATCTTGAAGGAAAAACAATTACATAGGAACTAATTTCTGATTACAGCTGTCATTTTATATTTTTGTCACTAGACATCAATTTACACTGAATATAATTCATAGGTTCTTCATATAAACGTAGTGCACCACATTCATCTTCACGCTGGTAATTAACATAATACATGGCAAGTCTGCTGTAATTGTGATACTTCAAAATGGAGGTTTTCTAGAAATGTGATATAGAGATTTAAATAAAAATAAAACATCACCCCACATAAGTAGATATTGTTTGACGTAAATAGTTCAATATGACAAGTTTTGTAGAAATGCAATTTAGAAATGTAAATAAAAAATGATCACCCACATAAGTACATATTGTTTAGCGTAAAATTTGACGAAGTTGTAGTTAACGTACATCCCCATCCTTGTATTAACAAAAGTTTCACAGGGGTTCGTCCAAAAGAGTCTTGTGGCTGAGGTAAAAAATGTGCAGGATTATTGTCTGCACATAATGTTAAATTAAAAAAATGCACCTAATCAATTCCAAATTCTTGGAAATGATATCAAGTTACACCTGATTCACAAAGACGTTACAAATTACAATGTAAGTTACCATTTTTACGTAAAATTATGAAGTGAAATAGTACCTGGATGTTGCCTGGAACCGCAGGTATATCCACTCGTCACAAAGACCACGACATTTCACCCCTGAAATATTATTACATGTTATAATATTACAGCCTCCCATGCCATTGAAATTATAATAATAATAACTCTAAAACAATAAAAGTATCCTTAAACCGATTAATCACCCCCCAAAACGATCTAATTAACCGTAAACCTATCAACCGCTAAATTGTTAATTACGATATAAATTTATAATTATTTTTTTCTTTTTAGTTATTTAAATAAACATAAAACACATTTAATTAATTTAGATGTGGCCGCGCACGCCGGGTATTGACTAGTACTTTATACATGTTTTTAATTCAACATAGTTTGAAAAAATAAATATTGTTTATTAAAACGAAAGTTCTTGGAGAATTTGGAATGTACGATTTTTCCCGCATAGAATGAATTCAACGAACCCGCAGAAAGAAATTGAAATTTGAATTGCTATAACTAGAAGCATATTTGCCTCACCTAAACCAGAATTATAAAAATTTAATTTCGAAATAAGAGAAATTAAAACTTACCTCAGTTGTCATTACAGTGTATCAAAACAGTCATCTCATTGTGGCAACTTCTTAGAGCGGTAAGTAGACTGATTAAAAATAACGAAATATTTTGTTGAGGGTTCAATGGGTTCTTGTGGAACAAAAGTTAAACATCTTTGGAAATTAACACTAATATTGTTTTTAAAATGAGATGAATTAAGGCGCATTCTTGAATTATACATATGGTGCAAATATAGTTAAAATAAGGTACAAAAAAGGACTTTGAGACCTACAAAGGACTCAAAAAAGGACAAATAAGCCAAAAAAGTCGAAAAAGGACAAAAAAGGAATGACAAAATCCATATTTTCTTACCTACAATGACCAAAAAAGTATATGTATTATGTTGGACATCGTTTTTAGACATAAAATAAAAAAAACGTTTACCTCAATTTCCGAGCCCTAATTATTATTACAACAACAATGGAACACTCCTGCCATACGCCCAGTCATATACCCCTGGAGCACCCGGGTTTTTTTTTCATTGTTTTGTGTCCCTATACTTATACCCCCCTAAGGACAAGGGTTTGCGATCGGCTTCACTACCATGGACCTGCCCTAGTAGCAGTCTTCAACCCATTTTTGATCCTCGTTTCAACCTGCTGGTTCTCTTCAATTTCCTGAGAAACAAGAAAGGCATCACGTCAGCACAACACTCGGAGATCCACAAAACACAAACTATTATAAAAAGCACTACCCTGATCCACAAGACTCTATTGTACAAAATTTGGAACTTTTGTGAGCCAAGAATTGTCATATACATTCATTCAGTCTTACGCCAAACAATATCTACTTATGTGGAGTGATGTTCCTTTTTTATTTACATCTCTATATTGCATTTCTAGAAAACCTCTCATTTTTTAAGCATTATGACATGAGGAAGTAACGATGAAGGTGTTCTACTATTGGTAGCTGCAAACATACTTAATAACCATGTAATATGTTTTTTCTTTATTTAGGAAATTTTCAAATAAATATACAAAAAACCTGAATGTGTTTTTGTTTGAAGTTGTGTTTTCTTGAGCAACAGTTCTGCATGTAAATAAATATAAGTATATTAATTTTTTATATTTAAATTTATATAAAATGACCCGTTTTCACCATAAATTCCATGCATTGAACTTGTGTATTGCGTAACGTAATTATTCATTTTGCATCCATCCAGGCTACAATATTCTTACCAAACAGTTCCTCTATAATTTTGCCTCCTCATATAATTTATTTTACACACTCATAGCGCTGGGATTATTTGAATGACTTCCATGTACTATTGTTTTCAATCTCACCACCTTGTGTTTCTTCACTGCTTCAATTATATTTTGAAAGTTAGTTTCCTACAAAGATAAAAGTTATAACTGTTTAGTACATTTTCACAGTCGTTGTGGTAATTGTATAGTTTCTTCTTATGTAAAATATAATAGGACATTTTGGACATTGTGATGAAGTGTCAGAATTCAAATAACTTGCAACAGTAAAAAGCAGAAATTAATTATGCATAGGATCAAGTATGGAAACGCATGATACAGGCTGTATTATACATGACGGACACTTGTCTCAAAATCTCTAAAAATGTTAAATTGATAATATATAAAATGGCGATTCTACAAGTTATATATTAAATGGATACGAAACAGTTCTCTTACTATAAGACATAAGAAAATGTGGGTATTTGAGAATAAAATGCACATTGACCAGAGGCATAAGGACAGGTGAATGGAGGAAACTATCTAACTGTGAGCTCCATGATCTTGATAGAAAACCAGATATAATATGAGGAGTTAAGTTTTGTAGACTCCGGTGAGCAGGACATGTGGGACGTTTTAATAATGGACGAGAAGAATGGAAATTTATTGTAGGAAAAAAGTGTAAATCATTCAGCAGGGAGACCAAGAATTAGTGGAAGGAAGGAAGTAAATTACAGAGAGAATTATTTGAAAATATCTCAATATATAGATGTATGGAGAGCTTATATCTGAGCTGCAATGAACCTCAGATAGTGGTAAATAAATCTTTGAATTACTCAATTTCCGTGTTTTTTCATTGTAGAAATTTTCCAAGTAGACGTGGACGGCTAAATTTGCGTAAATTAAATTTGTGGAATTTGCATTAGGTCTCTCCTGTTACACACAGAGTCATCGTTTGTAAGATGGAAATTGAACCATCGGGTTTAGGAATGGAACACGTGAAAATTATATCTTGTGTTGTTAGGCTAAGTATCTCGAAGCTTTGCTCTAAGCATGAGACGTAAGAATGAGAAGAGAATCCTTCCCTGAAAAATGACACGTACGGTTTTAGAATATATTGTGTCATAAGTTGGATATCACAAAATGAAATTCACAAATATATTAAACATCATAAATGGTAATGGATTGGAAAGTCTCTCAAAATAGAACTAGAAGTTTGTCAAAGAGTGTTGTGCAGTGGAATGGAATGCACAGGGATTGTCTAGGAAAAGTGGAAAACCAAATATTACATGGCAAAGCACAATAATAACAGAAATTGAACAACAAGGAAACAGCTGGAATGTAGCCAATAATGTAGCAAAAACAAAGTCCAGTGGAGCGCTTTAACTACTAGTACTTACAAGGGAACTGTCAACCATCTACCTTGTAATTTCTTCTAGAGAAGAGTTGTGATGTACCAAGGTCATGTCTAAAAAAATATATGCCGGTTTAACTGCAAGGCATTAAAATCCAGCGCCAAATCTCTCATTTAAACTGTAGGGAAGTAATAGAAGTCGTGAATAATTGGTAGATTGGATAACACTCACTACCTGCCGTCCGCACAGCGTCCCGCCGCGCTTCAGTACACTCTTACTCATGTAGGGAGTCCATCTGCTCCATACACTACTGGATTATAGCTTTGGTTTCTGTGTCTTGCAGTCAAAAATAGAAGATGAATATTTTTTGGACACGGCATTCGTAGATAAGAACGTTTCTCTGAGAGAAATTTCAAGATGATTTTAGGCATGCAATGGTTCAGAGTTTCTTGTAAACTGGATGAAAGTAGGAACTTGATTGTTGTAGAAAGTATCAAAAGTGGCACGTGAATGTGTCTGCTGTAGCTAATACAAGTGGCTCCTCTGATATAATTTAAGTAGAAGGTATTTTGCTGCTTTGAAAATGATTCTTAGTGAGGAAAGTGATTGACTGTGCAGATAATATTATGAACAACAGCTGGATTCAAAAACTTAAAGATATATTATTTAATTTTTTTTCAATATTTTCAATTTGTTCAGATTTGTTTATATAATTCAGTTGTCTCCCTCTATTTCTTAAATGTCTATCTATCGTCGGGTTTTTACAGCTGCTGCCGTCTTCCCATGCCAAACCTCCAAAGCCTACGGTCTTGGGCATCTTCGATGCTTAGTCCTCTAGCTTGCATTATTGTCTTCATGTTTTCGTTCCATGTTAACCTTGGTCTCCCTCTTTTCTTCTTTCTGTTCGGAAGCCATTCATGTAGTTGCTTCGGCCATCGCTCATCTTCGATTCTTAAGACATGCCCTAACCACTTTAATTCCTTCTCCTCAATTCTTTCAATAATACTTTCTTCTGCTTCCATTATGTTTCTAATTTCCTTATTTGTGACATGTTCTAATTTAGACTCTCTGGCACTTCTCCGTAAATAATCCATTTCTAGAGCTATTAGTCTATTCTTGTAGTACTTATTGATTATCCATGCCTCACTTCCATACATTGCAACAGATTCCACCAATGTTTTACCAATATATTTTTTTGTGTCTTTCCAAATATGCTTATCCCACCATATGAAATTTAACAATGATATTATTTTGCTACTCAATTCAATTCTATGTTTTATGTTCTCTTTGCCTATACCTTCAATGTTATCCATAATTATTCCCAAATATTTAGTTTGTTTCACTTGCTTTATTTGGATTCCTTCTTCCAATATTAAATTTTCTCGTTCATTGCTATTTATTGCCAGATATTCTGTTTTTTGTAAATTTACTGTGAGACCCCATGATTCATATGTGTTTTTCAACCTTTTTATCATGAATTCCATATCAAATTTGTCTTGCGCTAAAACCAGTTGATCATCGGCAAATTGTATAAATTATTAAATGTACTTTTGTTTATATCAGACCACAATTCTTGAAATGAAACACGGTTACAGCGCTTGAAATGCCCGGTTCTATTGAATACGTCCTAATTTAATTAATGTTCATGTTATTTTAAGGAAATAAAACTACAATTTTTAATGCTTCAAGTCCGATGCCTAAGTAAATGGATATCTACAGATTTAATAACATCACGTGGTACGAGTAACTTGTCAACCAATGACATTACGTAATATAGATATTTTTTTATGATGAAGCCTGTATTGATGTTTTTATTTTATATGTTCTGTATTTTCAGTCACATATACCATTATTTTATTACTATTATTGAGAATCTGTTCTATTTTTACACGCTTTACATTAGCTTGACCTGTATCTGTCTATCTATGTAACGGAATCTTTCAACGCGATTTTCACCCACTTAAAAACATTGGATCGACTTGAAACTTTGTATACTTGTATAGGACCAATGACAATAGAATAATTTCATAAACTGTTTCTATGATCCTGGCCAGGATCATCAGGACATCAAAAAAATAAAGACCGGTATAATAGGTTGCGGACGTATCGACTTTTTGGTCCATCGTTGTAAGAAATTAATATTATATCCTTTGGTAGCTCAGTTGGTAGAGCGGTGGACTGTAGTGGTATATAATTTCAGTAATCCATAGATCGCTGGTTCAAATCCGGCCCGGAGAATTTTTTAGAAGAGTAATAGTTTTAGCTCATATTAGAATAGTATCGAATTTAAATATATTTTATCTTATTCTGTAAAATATTAATGACAATTTTGTAAACTTACCACATTGTAATTTATCCAAACAATACCTTGTCGTGGTGGAGTGGCTTGCGTGCTTAAATGATCCTGAGAGCTATGCCGGCGATAGCATTGCTGCCGATAAGGTTACCCATGCCGGACTGGTCGAAGGTGATAAGCCAGACGAAAAAAGTACCTTGGGCGAAAGAGTGACGATCTTTCACCATAAGAATACAACTGTCAAGAAATGCGGATATGGGTTCAACTGGGGTAAAATTTTCCGGAGGTCAAATAGTTCCCCATTCAGTTCTCCGGGCGGGGACTACTTCAGGGAACCCATGCCGAAGGCTCAAAATTGTATATGTGCATTCTAATCCTACGCACTTACTTTTATAATTTAAATAAATTAGTTCTTTATTCAAGTAATTGCTGTCCTGGGCAGTGCAACTTGTAATGCTATCCAGGGATACATTGTTATGTACACATCCGTTTCTTCTACCATCACCCTCAACACAGTGCATAGTAAATATATTATATTATTCAACTGTTTATATGTTGAACCAAGGCAAAATGGAGTCAGAATATTTATTTCTTATCATACAATATTTTAGGCTTAATTTAACACTAAAAATAATAACCCAGCAATGATATTACCAAGAAAAAATAATAATAGTAATAATAATAATAATAATAATAATAATAATAATAATAATAATAATTAATAATAATAATATTAATAAATTACGACATTATAACACTGTAATTAAACCAGAGTGCCTCTATGGAGCAGAAACATTAATTTTGAACAGAAAAAAAGATATCGAAAATATAGTGAAAAAAAGAATGCAAAATTATAAGAAAAGTTTTAGGTCCACAAGTCATAGGTGAAGCATTTAGACTCAGAAGTAAAAAGGAAATAAAAATATATACAGACATTCATAGTGATATTAGAAAACGAAGGTTAAAATTTGATGGCCATATTAAAGGAATGAACTCAAATAGGCTTACAAAACAGATAATGGAATTCTACGAAAACAGAAGTAAAGCTCCAGTGGATACTATGAAGTGGATTGATGAAGTCAAAAAGAACTTAAAATTGGCAGGAATTACTAAAGAAGATATCCCAAACAGAGATATATTTAGAATTAAGGTGAATAAGTGGCAAGTTGACCAAGAGGACAAACCGAAGAAAAAAACTGGAACAACTTGGACAGATGACAGAAAACAAGCTCATAGCAAAATAATGAAAGAAATTTGGGCTCAAAGGAAACGCCTCTAAGTACTTTGCGTAGTCCTACATGGGCTCATCCGCAATCAAAAAAAAATTAATATACACATTTTACCTGGCATACTTAATCCCTTAATCTCTTGTGTTTCTCTTAAAAGGGGTTACATACATTTTAATACAGTATTAGTTTGTTACTAGGCCTAAGTTACGTATTTAAGTACAATAAATTGTACACAGATAGACAATTTGTTACTTTTTATCTGAAGTTTGCATGAAAATGAGATTTTCTGACTAAATCGTTTGCCCTGATCAGGAAACAGAAGCCTGTTTCTCTGCAGCACGTCAGGTTTTTGGACATTCGTCATAATCATCCTAATCGGACAGCAATTATAGAAAGCTGGAGGCAAAATGGAACAAATAAAATTGTAAGAAAGTAATATGAGAGACATATTTTGATATTACAAAAGCAAATATATTGGTGTGAACACTTACCATGCAGAAGTTTTCCATTGGCGTTTGTCTATGAATGATCACTTGATGTCTTTCTGTTTTTTGTGTTACTTGTCCTTTATGTTTGATACCCCAGCAGTAGTCAGTCGTCATGTTTATTCCCCAGCGACCTTGATAACGATGTTCCATATTTTTAAGTTCCTGCTGTGTCGACAAAATTATCCTGAAAATTGTCTAAGTGCGACATTATAGAATGTAGTTTTAAGCTCACCTTGCATCCTAACTGATTGGATTTCTCTAGCGTATCTTCCACTACTTCAGGCTGCTTGTTCTGTCCAAGTAAACGATACACAACTTTTTAAAACATCTCCATGCTTGCTGCTCTAGTGTTCATCAGATATCAACTGGTTCAACAAATATCCTTTTTTTTTTTTAATTTGCAGCTGATGGATTTGGGATTGGTTATACAGGTATTGGAAACAGTTTCCTCTTTTGTCCAATGCACTCACATAAAATGTTAGAAACAGCAATCGAGTTAACATGGGCAATGTTCAAAATAAATAATTGTAAGAAAATATTTGAGAAATCAATGCATAAACATTGAAAGGCCTCCTGACCTTGTAGTCGGCGTTCCAGATGCTCTGAGGTTAGATTTCCGAACTTGGACATCAGGTTTTTTTTTTCTAAACAGAATTAAGCGCTTTCCTTCAGGGTCTGTGCGTGTGAATATGTACTCATGTATTAAAAGAAAAAGTATTGGGTATGGATTACATTCATCAGTATCAAATCAACTGGCAAGAGCATGTGGTCCCTGTGCCCAGATCCAGGATCCCTAAGACAATTTTGTAAAGTACAGATCAAATGGTAAAATATCTTTGAGACGGCCTCGGTAGAGATGGTTGGAAGAAAAAATTGTTCATCGTAACTATAGCCTACTTTCAGAACTATGACACGAAAAGAAAAAGAGGAAGATAAAGATATTAAGAAAACGTTACAATAACGCTATGTCAGGAGAGAATACCAGGATGCCGAGACTGGCAACGTGGTGGCATTGAATTAAAAAAAAAAAAAACTTTGTTTTATCTTTTACATGGAACTAACTTACCTTGTATTTAATTCACAACCCCGTTTTAACACTTTTACGCTGTAAAGCAAACTATTTTGATCCTGTTGTTTTCCTCAAATTAAAAGAACGCTTCTGATATCAAAACAAACTTTGAAATATAATTTATGCCGTAACCACGTGACCGTAACGGTATTGATGAACCGCGACGTTCAAATGTCTTAGTTTATTTTATTGCCTGATTTTTCGCATTATTACTTTAAAAAAAGGTAACAAGAATCCCATATGTAATGCAACAGGTCTGTAGTAATGTAGGTAGCAAAAACGTATTCATCTGTTATGAATTTTACAAGAAATTGTTCAAGTATTTTACAATTTACGGGAAATAATAAAAACATATTAACCATTTTAGTCCACCGCTGCGGTCTCGGGGTAGCGTGCTGCCTTGTCACGCAGCGCGTCCGGGTTCGGTTCCCGGTCGGGACAGTTTTCCTGGGTAAGTATGAACGTTTTCTGGCTGGTAAAAGAACCTCAGTCTCAATAAAAGACTTCATAGGAAAATTTACCGATTTTCTACCATTCGAGTAATGCTTTTGTTTCCTACTAGATGTAAAATCACTCGCTGGCATATGTAGGGAAATAAGCGTAGCTAAAATTGGAGTGGTTAAGAAACTTGCGATCCATCATTTGAATGTTAACGATAATGAATGTCCTACAAAACACCTCTAACCGTAAACTTGTCTTGACCACAGCTACAGTATATAGAAAACATTAATTTTATTTAAATAATTTATAAACGCTTTAACCGATTCGTTTAGGGCATCATACCTTGTTGCTGAGCTGCGGGACTTGGTGCTGGAACGTGTCCCCAAGTGGCAACAAATGTTCTCTTGGAGTTTCGGTCAGTATGGGACCAGTGCCTTCCAGAATCATTTGGAATCTGTGGACCCGATATGCTGACCACATCTCATTCCTATGACGACCAGATTATCGTCCATGTATGTGATCTCTAACTGACCTATCTATTCATGGGGGGGGGTGATGAATTGGTGAACATGGTTAA
This sequence comes from Diploptera punctata, assembly GCA_030220185.1. Taxonomy (NCBI): domain Eukaryota; kingdom Metazoa; phylum Arthropoda; class Insecta; order Blattodea; family Blaberidae; genus Diploptera; species Diploptera punctata. Next base: position 241,121 of record JASPKZ010003420.1, on the reverse strand, counting down.
ATGAAACGACCCAACATTTGTCTTGACCAATTAAAAAAAGGGGGGGGGCGATTTTATTAGCACCGGGACATGAAACAGAAGCACAACTCGTTATAAAGTTTGTAAAGTGAAATAATGTGCTTGTAGTCAGGTTTATAAAGAAACAACTGTCCACAGTAACAAGTAGCACAAATTACTGCAGCCGTAGCGATCTGAGGTGTGTATTTACTTGTGTTTGGATGAATGTTTAGGAAACGCCTGCAAATTGAATGAGAATCTGATATAGAGATAAGCTAATAGAAGTCATATTAACAGCGTGTATTGGTGGAACATAGCTATGAATCATGGGTACAACAGGATAACCAACGTGAACTCTAATAGCCTCCAATGTTTGTTTTCTCGCAACTAAACTGGAAACTTACTTACTTACTCACTGGCACTATCGAACCCGTAGGTTCATGGCCCAGCGGACATAAGCTCTCCATGCATCCCTATCCTGAGCTAATGCTTTCCAATCAATCCCTGTATAATCTACTTCCCTCAAATCGTAGTTAATGTTATTTTCCCAGCTCATTCTTGGTCTACCAACTGGGTGTTTTCCCTCTGGCTTTCCTACAAGAAGCTTCCATGCAAGTCTTTCATTCCCCATACGTGCAACATGTCCTGCCCATCGCAGTATACGAGCCTTAACTGTTCTTATTATATCTGGCTTCCTATAAAGACCATGTAGTTCATTGTTATGTAGTATTCTCCATTCGCCTGGCTGTTCATCTCTCTTAGGTCCAAAAATTTTCCTAACTACTTTATTCTCGAATACTTGTAATCTCCTTTCTTCCCTTAAAGTAAGAGTCCATGTTTCGCATCCATATAATATAACTGGTAGAATAATAGTTTTATATATTTTCAGTTTAACGTTTTTTGAAAGGAGTTGGGACATCAAGAGTCTCTGTAATGCATAATAGCACGCATTTCCAGAATTGAGCCTATGTTTAATTTCTTTGTGCATCTCATTCCTATTTGTGATTATTGTTCCTAGGTATTTGAATTCAGCCACTTTCTCAAAATTTCCCTCATTTGTCATTAGCTGTCCATTTCCATTATATAATGTACTTCTACGTGCGACCATATATTTAGTTTTATTGATATTTACTTCCAGTCCCAATTTCTTAGTGTTACAGTAGTGGATACACGCGATTTAATTAAAAATATTAAGACGTATTTTGAAAATGAGAAAAATCGGACTATGTATTGAACGCAATTATTGCATGACAGACTGGCCGATGTAGCGTAGGATGTTCCCATAAGTTACAATCTATAGTCATATGTGAATGTTATATAAAAACTATAAAGTGCATGGCGAGACAGTCTCATGTGGACTTGAACCAGCGCAACGCTAATGCATGATGCATTTAACCGCTTGGTTACGGGCAGTCCAAAATCAAACTCTGCACCTCCAGATTGGGAGTTTTACGAGGGGTGGGTAATCCTTCCATGTAAAACATAACTCAAAAGTATAACAACCGGACGATGAATCGAAATTAATATATATATATATAAAGTAATAATATTAGCCGCCACTATTCATGGTCCATGTGTAAATACTATTGTAACTACGTGAAAAAAATACTTACAGTTTTCTTTCTACAATAAAAAACGTTATGTTTTGCATAGGCGAATGTTTGCCACTTTCAGGCCATGTAAAGTTTTATTGTTTCTTGTTTACGGCCGAACAAACGGTTGAAAAAAAATAAAGACAATCACGTCACCGGTTACGTCATGAATTAACAATAAAAGGAGAAGGGAGATAAAAAATTACCAAACAAGAAAGTAAAATCCAAGCAGCCGAGATGAAATTTTTAAGAAGAGTAAAAGCGTGTACCAGACAAGAAACGATGATATTCGTGAAAAACTGCAGATCTACTACTCCATAAAGCAATATATATAACAAGAAACAGTGGGAATAACATGTAGAAAGAATGGAAGACAGTAGATTACCAAACATAATCCTACATTATTTTCCAAGAGGAAGAACGAGATATCGACGTCCTCGGAAGAGTAGGTCTTAGATCTATTAGTGAAGACGGAGCAGGCAATCAATGCCTAAACCAGGAAGTGAAGGAGAAGAAGATATACAAATTAACTCAATACGAAAATGTATTTTAATTACTAGACGTGATTGTGTTAATTACGTTACGTCCAATTTCAGGAGAGAAGAAAAGTTTATATTTAATGCCTGGCAGTTAATCATCTCTATATTCGTTCTACTTAAGCCTATGTTTAATTTCTTTGTGCATCTCATTCCTATTTGTGATTATTGTTCCTAGGTATTTGAATTTAGCCACTTCCTCAAAATTTCCCTCATTTGTCATCAGCTGTCCATTTCCATTACATAATGCATTTCTATATCTGACCATTAATTTATTTTTATTGCTATTAACTTCCAGTCCCAATTTCTTAGTGTTACTCAGTAGTGTGTGCGTTTTGACCTTTAGTATCTCCTTGCTATCGCCCAATAGTACTACATCATCATACGTAATGCCACGAGTGATCTCCAATTCATCTAGAGAATTTGGAAATCAAGAGTGGCATTTGTTAGGACTATTTAACAAATAAAATTAAATTGCTTACTCACAAATCATTATTTAAATATAGTTACTTTAAAATATTTATTTATTTAATGTAAACGGCGATGTTTGAAAACAAATGAGAAACGTTATGTTTCGTTTCTCCATCCACTGCAACAAGATCATATACTGTTTGTTATATATTGCCATCTGGCGTGGGAAACTTAAAATGTCATCGCGATATTATAAGAATGCATCCTAGTGGAGAAAAAATTAAACACATCAAACTGTATATTATAACCAAAATTATAGGTTAATTTATTTTTTAGTAAACAACTCGGTAAAATCATTATTTAAAAACACAATTATTGAACACAGGATTATCAAAAAGAACTCGGTAATATCATTATTTAAAAACACAATTATTGAACACACAATTGTCAAATTTGTATTTCGTCTATATCTTCATTTGAAGCACAGCCAATTCTTGTTTCTGCCATTTTGAACATTCAAATATGGCGGCTTTACTGTTGACTCAGTCACTGCAAAATAATATTCAGACCTGTTCAGAATATTAAAAAGGAGGAGCCTTCTTTAATATGGTAAATATATCACTGATAAATATTTCGTGAAACACCACTCTGATTGGTTGTAAAACAGAAATCATTGAAACGTGATTGGTCATTGACTCCCATTTGGGGCATGAGTTAAATAGTCAGCATAAACTAACAGCTTATTAATACAATTGAGTTTTAGGCCTTCTTTATCCTCTAATGATTTGATGACATGCTTTAGTATGATTACGCTTTATTATTATTATTATTATTATTATTATTATTATTATTATTATTATTATTATTATTATTATTATTATTATTGGAATAGTTATGCTCCTTGCCTCTGGTCCCAAGGGTCGCGGGTTCAAACCCGGCCGGGGTCGATGGATTTTTTAGGACGGAAAAATCCAAGGAGCAAGTCCTCCGGGAGGGACTTTAAGCCGTGGGTCCCGAGTCTGAAGATTTTCAAGCTCGTAAAAAATCCTTAAGCCTGAATGAAAAGGCCTCTAAGCAAAATTTACCGAATTTTCCCGTCCTAGTACTACCTTGGTTTCCTAGATGTCAGTATGAGGCGGAACGCTGACCACGTACCACTCAAAATGGCATCTATACGAAAACAAGTGTAACTAAATTAGTATGGTTTAAATTCTTCCCAGTAGGGAGAGAGCGCCTAAATCTCTGTAAAGGGAAAACATAGGCTTACAATTATTATTATTATTATTATTATTATTATTATTATTATTATTATTATTATTATTTATCCGAAATGTAGGCCTATAAAAATTATTTCACCCAATTTATATTAGGGTTATAGTTTGTGACTAGGTTATTTAATATTAGATAATTTTATCCAAAACTGTAGTTTCCGATTCCGATTGAGGGTCTTTCCACTTTTCAGCGGTTGCCCTTTTACCAGCCGGCTGCTGGCCCTTCACATCCACATGTGTCAATCACAGAGGTAGATGATCAACAGCCAGTGTAGGGGTGACATGTGGTTAGCATGTCGAGTCCCCCAGCCGTTATAGCTGGTTCCTCAACCTGGAGCCGCTACTTATTGTAGCTACCCAATTGCCTCACGATGCTGGGTGGGCACCGGTCCCATACTGGCCGAAATACCATGAGAAAATTTCTTCCCCCATGGAGACTCGAACCAGCGCAAGTCCCGTAGCTCTGCGCCAAGGCTTCCTACCTTAACCGCTCATAGTTTCCTATGAACCTAATTTATAAACACATTAAAAGGATTTGTACTTCTTTTCCGTCAAAAGAACTTCCATAATGGGTGATTCAGTTACCCAGAACGGTGTTATTAAGAATACGGATCATTTCGAGCATTTCATTCCAGAATAAAGGGCAATCAAAGATAATGTTTAACATTTTGGCTGGAATTCAGACAACTCCAGGCCTATATCTGATTTGATACAGATATCAGTGTCTCCAAGTTGACCATCTAGATGGCCGTTATGATATAGGACGGTAGGAACTTTAATAATGGCAACACTGGTGTAGAGACGCCATACGACAGATCCTAATGACTTCCCTGATACCACATGTCGGTGTTATAACCCAAACTTTACAGGCTTTACTAAAAATTAATTATTCCCCTATAAATATTTGGTTATTATAATTATTAGGGTTTTTTAGACACTTTATTTAATGTAAAGACATATCTGGTTGACGTGTACCAATAACGTATCGGCACGAAGAGTTATTCTTAACGCTTTCACGTCAGGTGAAAGCGACCCACTTAGAAATATACATAAACTCGGGGTTTCAACCCCTAGAAGAGACTCATCGGGGGTTGGAGAGATGGCTCCGACCCCCATGTGGCTGTTTGCAGCGAGCGTCCTTGAATCCGAGGTCACCTACCATGGACAAGCATAAGCCGGCGTACTTGTTTAAACCCATTCGTAGAATAGTATTGACATTAGTTTTAGATTGGCCTAATACTGAAGCATTAAGATACCGTGTCTAAGAGGCTTATTATAGACTTAGCTAATATTTTTATTCAGGCTTATGTTTAGGTCTTGTATGTTTCAGAATATTTCAACTTGTCTTTCTTGCTACCACTAACAGGAGACGGGCCTTAACAGTCAGTTACATACCTACCTTACTCAGAATATATAAACTCTCCCTTCTCACATAACGGGCATGAGAACTGGCGAGAGGAACAGAGTATCGTGTTAGCTGGCGGGCTAATGTAGTATTCTCACAATGTTTTTGGAAACAGGAACTAAGAATATGGAGGAAGATTATATGTGCCAGAGATGATAGAGCATTGTAGTGTCATCATAGTCTTCAAGAGGCCAGCGGGGAATATGCATTGTCTTACAGAACAGTGTCACGGAAAGTAAAGGTCGCACGGACAATAAGCCGTATGTGCTGTTGACAGTCCGTTACAATAAAGTATTAGGCCTAATTGGTAAAAAACATATTGATAGGGGACAACTTGCAGTGTACTCGGTATTCTGGGTCGAGTGCCTGATATTCCAGTCAGCACATTAGAAACAATGCATGGAGCGGTGGTGAGGCCAGTCATGCACTATGGTAGTGAGATTTGGGGTTTCCAAAGAACGGAAATTCTAAATTAGGTATATACGCATTTTCTAAAATATATTACAGGACTTAGTAAGGCTGTTGGTAACTGTGGAATTTTATATGAATTTGGATCATTCCAGAACGACATAAAATGCAATAAAACTAAATATATGGCCACATATAGAAATACATTATCTAATTGAAATGGACAGCTAATGACAAATGAGGGAAAGTTTGAAGAAGTGGCTGAATTCAAATACCTAGGAAAAATAATCACAAATATGAATGAGATGCACAAAGAAATAAAAATAGGCTCAATTCTGGAAATGCGTGCTATTATGCATTATAGAGACTCTTGACTTCCCAACTCCTTTCGAAAAACGTTAAACTGAAAATGCATAAAACTACTATTAATCTACTAGTTATATTATATGGGTGCGAAACATGGACTCTTACTTTAAGGGAGGAAAGGAGATTACAAGTATTTGAGAATAAAGTTCTTAGGAACATTTTTGGACCAAAGAGAGATGAAGAGACAGGTGAATGGAGAAGACTACATAACAGTGAATTACATGGTCTTTATAGGAAGCCAGACATAATGAGAACAGTTAAGTCTCGTAGACTGCGATGGGCAGGACATGTGACACGAATGGGGAATGAAAGACGTGCATGGAAGCTTCTTGTAGGAAAACCAGAGGGAAAACTCCGAGTTGGTGGACCAAGAATGAGATGGGAGAATAACATTAACTATGATTTGAGGGAAGTAAATTATACAGGGAATGAGTGGAAAACATTAGCTCAGGATAGTGATTTATGGAGAGCTTATGTCCGTGCGGCCTTGAACCTGAGGGTTCGATAGTGCCAGTGAGTTAGTTAGTTAAAATACACTCCAAAGTAGCATTTTTATAATCACTAGAGGTCTTAATTTCTGCGTAATAAGTTATACCTAAGTATATACTCGCTTAAGACGAGCGTCTTAAGAAACAAGAATTTCCTCTTTTCTTGTACTTTTCTTATTAAAATATACAGCGAAAGAAGAAGAGTTTTAAAAGCTATCGCTGAATACATTCAAATTAACATCTTCTCACTTCTCCACTTCGCTAATTCCATTCGTTGAGATTTCTCAGCTGTGAAGATGTTGTTTTGTAGTATACAGTGCTTTATGGAACACAAAAGAAAATAATTTCTTTCTCAGAAATGTAACTAAATATGCAAGCAAAAATTCTGCAAAGTATAAAATTAAAAAACATCACAATTCCATTTAAATGGCCATTCATTTATGTGACGCATACAGAAAGTTAGGATGTGTATTTACAAGGAAAATAGTAATCAAGTGGAGAAATAAAGTTAATTGGACTTACTGTAAATTTTATATAACAGCTATTTTTCATGGTTCTTTATATAAACTTACTAGCTAATAGTGGAATGTAGGCTTTCACGGCCGGTAATCATGGTAATAAAAGATTCCGGGCCATGTGGACGTGGTCTATAACTGGCGTTTCTTCCAGACGTTTCTCCCTCAACTGCGGAGGGCATCTTCAGTGGCGAGCGCTTACAGCTGTTGTTTCCCTGTCGTAGACTCGACTGCGAATTCGTCTGGGTGATTTTTATGATTTTTACATGTTCTTCTTAGAGAGCTTACTTTTACCAATATCTGTTTATTATCAAATATATTAATTGATATAGAGCACCCCACGCTTTTGATGATAAAATTATTTTCTTTTTGTTGATAACTCTAATTTTATTCTATATGTGTTGGAGATGATTTTTTTGTTTACCACTTTATTTTATCCCAAGCGTATTGGAAATTAAAATTATTTTTCATTTTTTAGTTTTCTAATAAAGCGTGTTCTTTTAGTTTTTTAAAACTATTATTTATTTCTAGCATTTGAAAGCATATCATAAGCTTTCTGAGCTTTTAACAAGTGAATCCTATGTTTGAGTAAAATATCATCAGTCGCAATCCCTTTGAACTCATCACACTGCGTGCAGGTGTCTGACCTCGGTAGTTTAAACGAATTATTAAAATATTTGTTGGAAATAAAACCGATACATCGATCCCTTTACAGGTGGAACACTATTTTCCTCGCACATTGTGCAGTATAATCTGTACATCTCTTGGACACTATTCACTGAAGTGATGTAAGTTTTGTTGGGATTATCTCGTAGACTGTAGTGTGATCTATATCTGGGAAAAGATGATATATGATTTTTTACACTTACTATGGCATCATGAGGTAATGCATGTGTTCTATTGGTATGCTTTCTCTTACTATTGATTTTAGGAGAACATTGATTACTGCCAGAACATTGTGCAGCTCGCCTTACCCGTTTAGCTGAAATACTAAACATATTGAGAAAGGTAGACTTACATAACCTAATTTCGCAACCTTCAGCAGGGTGTCTTACATAGTATGCCATACTCCTGGTACGCCTGGAAACATTATCTTGTACTCTATCTTTCATGTAAATACATTTGCATACCTGCTTCTTTACCAGCCCAAACAAAAAAGCTGTTTGACTATTATAATCAGCCATCATCATCATCATAGTACATTCACGAATTTAGGCCATTTGTTGACCTGTTTCGGCCTCAAGAGAAACATCATACAAAAGTCTTTTGAGTTGACGTCCTGGTCTTCTTCTTCCTGCAGGTTGATATCTTAACATTTGTTTGGGTATTCTGTGGTCTTCCATTCGATGAACATGTTGTATCCATCTTGACTTATAATCAGAAATTTTGTTTTCTAAAGATTCCATGTGTAATTCTTCTAAGATGTCTTCATTTTTTTTTGTGATCTAGTAGTGTGTATCCTGCAGTCCTCCGAAGATATCTCATTTCAGCAGATCTAAGTCTCTATATATCCTTCTGTTTCAACGTCCATACTTCGCTACCATACAAAAGAGTTGGAAGAGCCAGTGTTTTATACACTTTTAATCAGCCAAATTATAGTAATCTTGAAAGATGGAATCTTTCTCACTAACTGTTAATATTTTATTTTTGCACCATGTTGTTGAACAGCACTGTTCATTTTGCACTCTAACCTTCTTGTTTACAACTTTGCCTTCTCTGTTCACATATTCTTGTCCTTGAGCCTTCAAAGCCTTTCTTTTATTATCTTGCCATTCTTTAATATTCTTTCGTTTTTTCGACTTTTCTTCATTCAAAGAGCTATATTTATTATAAATATCACTATTATTTTCCATATTACTCATAGAATCACTGTCTAATTTCCTATTTAAGATCCTACATACCTCGATTCCCAATTATTTATCATCCCGTTTCCAGTATCTATCCTCAAACCATAACTTAAACACAAGATCACAACATAGTCTCTTGCTTAATATACCGCAACATAGGACATCACATCACTCCATGTCATATACCATCTTCACTTCTCGCAACTGGAATTCCGTACCACAAGAAATAAGGGGCTGCCGGACATTGGCAACTTTTAAAAGAAATCTAAATTTATATTTGCTCTAAACTCGACTTCATTATTATCCAGTGTAAGTATATATATTAATTGGTGTTTCCCGTATAATGTATGATATTTATATTATTATTATAATTATTATAATTATTATAATTATTATTATTATTATTATTATTATTATTATTATTATTATTATCGTATCATTATTATTACCCTATAAAATGTTGTTTGTACATGACATTCACATTGCTACATTTATTGTATCTTTAACTGTTTATAATTAGTATAGTGTATATCTATATTTGTCAAATATTTATCTGTATTTGTGCTGGTTGAGTGGAAGAGAGGGCCTTTTGGCCTTAACTGTGCCAGAATAAATAAAGTATTATTATTATTATTATTATTATTATTATTATTATTATTATTATTATTATTATTATTATTATTGTCCACCGCTGTGGTCTCGAGGAAGCATGCTGCCTTTTCACGCAGCGGGCCCGGGTTCGATCCCCGGTCGGGGCAGTTTTTCTGGGTGAGGTTTTTATCGGGGTTTTTCCTCACCTGTAAGACAAATGTCAGGAAAACTTTAAGGCCCAAACGGTCCCCGAAATCATATGACCATCATCCTTATCATTATCATCCTTACCATTATCATCATCCTTCACCGGTGTGGAAAGCAACGGGAAGCTACCACACCTACACAATTCCCTAGTAAAGCTGTAAGCATAGCATGGAAATGCTATGATTGCAGTGAAGGACCTGCCTTCGGGCAGAATTACTATGGATGGATTAATATTATTATTATTATTATTATTATTATTATTATTATTATTATTATTATTATTATTATTATTATTAGAATCACCATTTAAGTCAGCAATGAATGTTTACTAGCAACCACTTAGAAAACAAACATGTAATTGGAGCTAAACAACAAGATGGCGCCGACATGACCAATCAGAATAAGGCTTACAACCCCCTTAGGTTAACTGAGAAGGCATTGAGGGATTGGCCCTACTTCCACCAAGAAGCTGCACAGTTCATTCTCCATCACTTTTTATGTTTAAATTTACATGGTGTTGGGTATATTCCACAATCAATTTAGTTCAAGGAGTAAACACTAGATGGCACTAGCTTACTCATTAGTCACAAAACTCATTTATCATGGAGGAGTGAGATTGGTCTTTCTTCCACCAAACCCTTCAATTCTGTGTACATTAATTTTGTATATTTGTTATAGTTTAATCAGCGTAAGCCATTTGAGCGTTCAAAAACCTACTTTTTCACGTATGGCAATTTCTAAGGGTGTAGGAGTTGAGTATCACAACTCTCTTATAGCCTATGTTCATCGCGGGAATCGTCTGAACATTTTGCAAAAAGCTCCATCAAAATCGGATCAACGGTATGGCCGCGCATAAAGTACGAACGAACAAACAAATGAATAAACAAACAAACATTCATTTATATATACTTACTTACTTACTCACTGGCACTATCGAACCCGTAGGTTCATGGCCGCGCGGACATAAGTTTTCCGTACATCCCTATCCTGAGCTAATGCCTTTAAATAATTCCTTGTATGATCTACTTCCTTCAAATCATAGTTAAAGTTATTCTTCCACCTCATTCTTGGTCTACCAACTGGGCGTTTTCCCTCTGGCTTTCGGACAAGAAGTTTCCATGCAAGTCTTTCATTCCCCATACGTGCAACATGTCCTGCCATCACAGCCTACGAGACTTAACTGTTCTTATTATATCTGGCTTCCTATAAAGACATGTAGTTCATTGTTATGTACAGTCTTCTCCATTCACCTGTCTGTTCATCTCTCTTTGGTTCAAAAATTTTCCTAAGAACTTTATTCTCAAATAATCGTAATCTCCTTTCGTCCCTTAAAGTAAGAGTCCATGTTTCGCACACACACACACACACACACACACATATATATATATATATATATATATATTATTTTTCATATCATACCATATTAAGCTTGCATTGCTCAATGTTAAATATTTAATTATAACATCGATAAAGCGTCACTGCTATAGAGTAAAAATGTTCTCTTTAATTTGCTTACTTGTTATAGTCAGCTACTAGATGTCAGTGAAGACCGAGTTCTCGCGACATCTAGTAATAATGGGGAATATAATACATATATAAGAAAAATAAATGTTTGAATTGGATTCGCCTGGTGGTGTAATGGATATCACACTGAGGTACAGACTCAGAGATCCGGGTTCGAATCCCGTCCAGGCATTTATTTTTCTTATCATACCATATTAAGCTTGCATTGCTCAATGTTAAACATTTAATTATAGCATATGTATATTATATATATATATATAGTAGATTTATGAGCTGTGTTAATTTTGGACCACTGTGTTTGAAGCGTTTGTGTCGGGACTAAATCTTAGCAAAGCAAGAGAGAGTTAGACTGGGATTCAGAAAAGATCTTAGATTCCATGGATAGAAGCCGGAGAAGACAGGCATGTCCATGAGATAAAGTTAAAAAGTTTTATATGAGATGAAAAGAAGTTTCTGCTTTTTCTTATTCTTATCCTTATTTCTGTAAGGTACCATTTATTCCTCACCCCAAGGAAAGACTCCCCGCCTGTCTTGCCCCAGATGGCGGGCTTAACCACTTCCGTCATGCGTCGCAAGGACCTTCACGCTAAAGCTTGACTTTTTTCCAGAATGGCAAATATTTATTTTAGTAACGTGGAAGCAGAACTGCGAGAATCTTATTAGAGAAACTTAAGTTGTTCCGCTTATTGTAACATTTCTGATACAACTACCATATTGAAAGGTAATGATCTCGTATACTCTATCATAAATAATATATAAAAATTAATAATCAATTGAGTTGGTGTTTACTTGATGAAAATCCATATTTATTAATTAAATAAAAATAAACGTTTTATTTGATTTTCATATTTATTATATAATTCAGTGACAGCTGTTTCGGTACACTGTACCTTCTTCAGACATGTTAACAAATTATGAATTGTGTTCCAACTGATCTAAGCAACAATACAACAATATTTATTTAAATTTTTTAATTTAACAAAGGGGATTCATTCAAATCAAGTTGAGAATTTAACAGTTTTTTACTACTTTTAAATTTATTAATTTATACAGCCTCCAAAAGATCTAACTTCTTACCCTTATCACAAATATGTAAAATTTCAAAATTTGGATCGAAACAATGATTAAATTGGAATAGGTGGTTAGCATAGTTTGAATTTTCTAAATTTCTGTTATATGCTCTCATGTGTTCCTTTATCCGAGATATCTATATCTCTATATAAATATCTATAGATGTCTATATAGGACAAACTGGTAGACCTTTTATATCTCGGATAAAGGAACACATGAGAGCATATAACAGAAATTTAGAAAATTCGAACTATGCTAACCACCTATACCAATTTAATCATTGTTTCGATCCAAATTTTGAAATTTTACATATTTGTGATAAGGGTAAGAAGTTAGATCTTTTGGAGGCTGTATAAATTAATAAATTTAAAAGTAGTAAAAAACTGTTAAATTCTCAACTTGATTTGAATGAATCCCCTTTGTTAAATTTAAAAATTTAAATAAATATTGTTGTATGTTGCTTAAATCAGTTGGAACACAATTCATAATTTGTTGACATGTCTGAAGAAGGTACAGTGTACCGAAACAGCTGTCACTGAATTATATAATAAATATGAAAATCAAATAAAACTACGTTTTATTTTTATTTAATTAATAAAAATTAATGTTTGTTGTGTTGTATAAACGTAATCTGGTGTTTTTTTGTACAAGGGATGGTTTCATAACCTATATAATAATAATAATAATAATAATAATAATATTCTCAACTCGTATCCAACTCAGGGTCATGACGAGGGATGAGACGAGATGATGCCCGTTATATAGAGGTCTGTGAATGACAAGGGTGCCGGCCTCTACGCCTGACGTACCATCACAGAGGAAGATGAACGAAATGGGTAAGATGAATTGGAGAAATGGTGGAATGAAATTGTGGCAGAAGAAAACTAGAGAAAACTCCGACAGAAACCCGCCCAAGCTCCATTTCTCCACCAAGAAACCCATATGGAGAGACTCGATCTCGGGACTAAAATTGTTAACTGAAATAGTGTGGTTGGTTTGATAACGAATTTAACAGCTCTTCTTTAAATACGTCATACATTAAATTTTAGTTTTAAACTCATTTAAGCTTACATTTCTTGCTGGATTTTAATTTCCTTTTCTTCTATTTTTTTAATGTTTTTATGTAATATATGATTTGTGTTTTGTTTCTACTTTCGAGCCTTTTCCTCTTATGTTGTACAGCTGCTTTCGTTCTATTATAAAATGCTCTTTTTTCCTCTTTCCATCTAGAGGTAAATTCATGTATTTATCCTTTACCATCCCATTTTCATCCATTCTACCTATCTATCACTTTCAATATTTTAATGTCATTAATAAATTATACTTACTTACTTACTCACTGGCACTATCGAACCCGTAGGTTCATGGCCGCAACGGACATAAGCTCTCCATACATCCCTATCCTGAGCTAATGCTTTCCAATCATTCCCTGTATAATCTACTTCCCTCAAATCATAGTTAATGTTGTTCTCCCACCTCATTCTTGGTCTACCAACTGGGCGTTTTCCTTCTGGCTTTCTCACAAGAAGTTTCCATGCACGTCTTTCATTCCCCATACGCGCAACATGTCCTGCCCATCGCAGTCTACGGGACTTAACTGTTCTTATTATATCTGGCTTCCTATAAAGACCATGTAGTTCATTGTTATGTAGTCTTCTCCATTCACCTGTCTGTTCATCTCTCTTTGGTCCAAAAATTTTCCTAAGAACTTTATTCTCAAATACTCGTAATCTCCTTTCCTCCCTTAAAGTAAGAGTCCATGTTTCGCACCCATATAATATAACTGGTAGAATAATAGTTTTATATATTTTCAGATTAACATTTTTTGAAAGGAGTTGGGACATCAAAAGTCTCTGCAATGCATAATAGCATGCATTTCCAGAATTGAGCCTATGTTTAATTTCTTTGTGCATCTCATTCCTATTTGTGATTATTGTTCCTAGGTATTTGAATTCAGCCAATTCCTCAAAATTTCCCTCATTTGTCATTAGCTGTCCATTTCCATTATATAATGTATTTCTACGTGTGACCATATATTTAGTTTTACTGATATTTACTTCAAAATTATATCATGCATTTTTAAGTTTTCTCCATTTATGTATTATGTATTTTATCATATAATACATTTAATCAATCCTAAAATTTTCATTTTACAAATGTTTCCTTTTTGTGTAGTTTTGCTTTATCGCTTCTAGTTTTCGCTGCATATGACTTTTTTTGTCTAACAGCAATTTTTTTCGCTTTATTTTAAACTGTAAAATATTTTTTCCGAATATTATTAATTTAATAACACTGAGCAACAAAAAATAAACTTTTTTTCTCTGAAAGAAAAATATGTGATTCTGATAGTATTTTTTCTCCTGAATTCAAATATGATATCGGTTTTTCTCCGTCACGCAAGGTTTCCGAGAGACAGGCATTTATTATAATTTGAAACACTTCAATATTTTCTACATTCATAACTACACAATATTCGAACATTGGGACTCGCCTAGAAAGTAAGAAATGGCGATTTTCTGCTATATTTCGCCAGTGGAGCATCACTCTTGATGGTCCAACAGTAATCGGCTAGCATATTAGGATTTCATTTGCCTTGATATATCTTTTCCATAGCTGAAATCTCCTGAGTTAGCTCATTTGGTTTTATTTTACAATGGACAAGTTGATGAAAAACGTTTATTAAAAAAATAATTATTGAAATTCATTAATTGAAATTGAAATAAAAAACTGTGGGTGATGGAGAAATTCCGAATCCATATTTGAAAACACGATAAAAAAAACTGCATTAAGTACAACTATTGGTACTCATGAGACAAAAATCATGTTGACCAGTGTAATCGTTAGAAAATATATAAAAAGCATTTTAAATGATAGTAAATAACTTTGAAAATGAAACCACGTGAATCACATTTGACACAAGTTTATTAAGGTATACAGTAAGTTACGTCACATGTTGGAAATTACACCCTAATATATCAATATTTAACATTTTATGTAAAGCTTTGGAATATAATAACTAACGGGCGGTTTTCTATGACCTAAAAAAATGGAAAATATGCATGCATTTATGACCTAAAATAGTCTTTAATATGACCTAAAGAAGGCAAAAATATGACCGTATAATTGAATGAATTTTTTATCAATGCTATATTAATTGTTCTTTCATATACATTTTCAATTGTATCGTAAGAAAAATGAAATCTTCTTCTATTGTCCAGTGCACACGTTTGCTACATGTTAACCCTTAAATTGGCAAAACATAAATTTCTTCTGTTAGTTATTTGAATGTGGCGGACCGCAGTGAAAACGGAATCTTGTGTAACTGTTATTATTAGGTATATTGTATAATTAGGGACAAACTTCAGTGGTTTCTTTTTGTTCGTTTTCTTCTGATTTATTTAAAATATCATATTAATTAAATAAACCAACTGATGTATCCAAAAGGATACATTACGAATTTAAGGGTTAACAGAAACCTTTCAGACAAGTGAACTGTGAAACTGACAATTTTTATATAGATACAATGTTAGTTATTTCCAGTCGCCTGATGACTACGCTATTAAAAAACCAAAATATGACTTTATCATAGAAATATCTGAAAATGTTAGAAATATGACTTTTAAGACCCAATAATAACCACTTAATCTTATTAATAAAGCATATATAAATGTTTTTTACTTACTTGAAGCTTAGAATATAGGCTTTGGTAAAAAAAAAATGACATATCATAGGAATCCGCCCCTTAATAATAACTTAAGAAACGGTAATTTACACTTAGAGACAATTTTATTTCTGTTATACAATATTGATTAGAGACATTGTATGTGCGTAAGATTTGCAACTATCAATTTATAATTTACAGAAAATAGCTGCCAAATTTAATGTGGAAATATCAATTAACAAAACTAAAATTATGGCATTTCATGGGAAGGACCCCATACGAAGTAAAATCTGTCTCCAGAATAAAATTTTAGAGATATATCAATTTAAATATCTTGGATATTATCTCTCTATCTGGGATGGAAAGGATATCCCTGAAAAACTTACTAGTTATAATAAAAGTTTGGGAATTATTAATCAAGTTATGAAACCATCCCTTGTACAAAAAAACACCAGATTACGTTTATATGACAGTTTGGCTAGACCAGTGTTGACCTATGGTAGTGAAGCATGGACACTAAAAAGACAACATGAAAGCAGAATAACAGCTTGTGAAATGAGATTCATGCGCAGAACAGCGGGTTACACCAGATGGGATCGAAAAAGAAACACCGATATCTTAAAAGAATTGAAGACTACGCCAATTTTGGAATATATTAAACAGTACCAACTAAATTGGAAACACCATCTTCAAAGAATGAGTTCAAATCGGATCCCCATAACTGTTTATAATTATATACCAAGAGGACGAAGATCACTGGGCCGTCCTATGAAACGCTGGAGGGAAAATTTTCTGTAGGATCGTAACAGGCCTTGGCCTAATACTTGGAAGGAAGAAGAAAGAAGATGTTTGTATGTAAATGTACGATAATATATTGATGAATTAATTTTATCCATATTGTTCAGTTTTGATATACGGCGTATTATATTACGGTTATAGGTCTTTATATTCTCTTTCATGCAGAAGAGAAAGAAGAAAAATAGAATCGAAAGCACAATCGATACATAGAGGACAACTCGAATGAGCACTCGTTCGTTTAAAATGAAGCAATAAAAATTCACAATGTCATACAAAAACAAATGACTTGCGTTTCTATGACGACAGGAGTTGTCTTTCTCTTTCTGAAAAATTCATGTCTTTCTTTATCGAGACGTATGAGAAAGTATTTTACATTATTTACAGATATCGATTTATTCTGCTAAAATATAACAATGTCAAATGCCTTGAGAATGGGTGTTTCCTGAGGTGGAAAGAACTCTTACATCTGCCAGCAAACTGTATGCATTACTGAAATCAACATGGCGTTACTGAGATATTTCCATGACTATATCATACAATTTTAGAAATTATTCGCGTGGATAATTTAGGGAGTAAGCAATAAAATGTTCTATGAGGAATATTGAAAAAAGAGAGTTCCTCTTTTTAGAAAGAGATACGGTATTGCATGAGGAAAAATGAATAAACATGAAACCCTTTGAACACCTAGGAATTCAGAACTCTCTCAATCGTACTTAACTTAGAAACGAAGCTCACAATGCTTTCTTTCTAATCTTATATAGCAAGAGCTTAGAATCATCAACATTATCCATGCACGTATTAGGCCAAGTGACCTGTTACGGTCTCAAACAGGAATTTTGCATTCAGCGCTTTTTTGGACGTCCCAGCGATCTTTTACCTTGGGGGCAGTAACGAAGCATGACTTTTAGAATTCTAAGATACGGCATTCGTTGAAGATGGGCTTTCCAGTTGTTCTGGTAGTTTTGTATGTGGTGAAGAATGGGTTCCACATCCAACTCTTCCATAATTTCCTCATTTCATTTATGGTCCCTATTTATATAGCCTGCTGTACGGCACATAAATCGCTTAGGCCTATCATTTCCTGTTATTCGGCTTTCTTCTCTTGTTCCTATTGTCCATGCTTCACTACCATATCTTAATACTGGTCTTGCGAGAACCTTATAAAGTCGTAAGCTTGTGTTCTTCTGTACTAAAGATGGTTTCATTATACTGTTGATTATTTCCGTTGCTTTTTCTGAAATTTGTGATTTTTTTGATATATCAGCTTCATCTTAAAGTGTTAAATTATAACTCAGATAATTAAATTCATTTACTTGTTCTAAAATTTCAACGTCCAAAACAATTCTGCTAGGTAGAGGGTATTTCCCACAAATTCTTAGAATAACATTGTTTACTGCAGCACTTCCTTCTGCCCAATCACAACTTAAATAGCATTGTTGCAGTGCGTTTACATCTTTGATGGAAACTGTATACAGTTTTACATAAAAATTACAGGGTATCATTTTACGATAGTGTTATCAGCATTATAAAGGAACGACTAAGTGGAAAAATGTAATTTATAGAAGTGGAAAAATAAATGTATTTGAATAAACATCGTGATAAAATTCCGTTGAGATATTATTAAATATATAAAATTACAAAATTATAAAACTTATATTGTGAATTTTGGGTTTTAACTAAAAGGGAAGAGAAGATCATAGAAGCAGCTGAAATGAGATTTCTGAGAACTGTGGCTGGTTGCAAACTTCTAGATAAAAGAAGAAGTGAAGGCGTTAGAAATGAGCTAAATATTTTTAAACTTTCAGATAAAATAAAACAACCTAGAAAAAACTGGTAAGAACATGTTCAAAGAATCAAATATGTTCAGATTCCAAAAATTATACTTAATTACAAACCAACAAGAGACAGGAAAGTTAGTATATCGAAAAAGATA
>JASPKZ010003420.1:0-220000 GCA_030220185.1 Diploptera punctata | reverse complement strand
CTATGTGTGACAACAAACAGTGGCGGCTGGAACCTAGCATTATGTCATCATCATCATGAACAAATTGCGACTCCTGCTATCAGTTTATGTATTAGTGTAGATAGGAGCCTGGAACAGCGGTAAAGTGAACTATGTGTGACAACAAACAGTGGCGGCTGGAACCTAGCATTATGTCATCATCATCATGAACAAATTGCGACTCCTGCTATCAGTTTATGTATTAGTGTAGATAGGAGCCTGGAACAGCGGTAAAGTGAACTATGTGTGACAACAAACAGTGGCGGCTGGAACCTAGCATTATGTCATCATCATCATGAACAAATTGCGACTCCTGCTATCAGTTTATGTATTAGTGTAGATAGGAGCCTGGAACAGCTGTAAAGTGAACTATGTGTGACAACAAACAGTGGCGGCTGGAACCTAGCATTATGTCATCATCATCATGAACAAATTGCGACTCCTGCTATCAGTTTATGTATTAGTGTAGATAGGAGCCTGGAACAGCGGTAAAGTGAACTATGTGTGACAACAAACAGTGGCGGCTGGAACCTAGCATTATGTCATCATCATCATGAACAAATTGCGACTCCTGCTATCAGTTTATGTATTAGTGTAGATAGGAGCCTGGAACAGCGGTAAAGTGACTATGTGTGACAACAAACAGTGGCGGCTGGAACCTAGCATTATGTCATCATCATCATGAACAAATTGCGACTCCTGCTATCAGTTTATGTATTAGTGTAGATAGGAGCCTGGAACAGCGGTAAAGTGAACTATGTGTGACAACAAACAGTGGCGGCTGGAACCTAGCATTATGTCATCTTCATCATGAACAAATTGCGACTCCTGCTATCAGTTTATGTATTAGTGTAGATAGGAGCCTGGAACAGCGGTAAAGTGAACTATGTGTGACAACAAACAGTGGCGGCTGGAACCTAGCATTATGTCATCATCATCATGAACAAATTCGTTTTAGGCCATGTGGCCTGTACGGTAAACCTAGCGAAGATGGTCTTGATCTTTCCACCGATGTTTTGGTCTTCCTTGGTCCCTATGTCCAGTTGGGGTATATTGGAATACCAATTTTGGAAGTCTATTTCTTGCCATTCTTCTCAGATGATTTTTCCATTCTTGTTGGTATCTTTGGATATCTTCATTTAAACTTGCTACTCCAAGTTTTCCTCTGGCATTATGTTTGTACAACATACATACTGATTATTTAAGACCAGTCTCATGGCCTAGTGGTCAGCGTTTCTGACTACAGTTCATGAGGTCCCGGGTTCGATTCCTGGTCAAACCATAAGAATTTTTCCTTAAAGAGAATTATTCATGTGGTTGTCCATGGTCTCCTGGCGCTTCATTATCATTTATCGCCCATCATATCATCGGGATAACGTAATTCCGCTTTCTAGATACCCCAAATTCAGAAGTGGGTTACAATTAAGCCAATGCCAGGAAAGAACATCAGAAATGTCGAAACGACAACCTGGAGCATTGGGAAAAAAAAAAAAATACTGATTATTTATTGTCGGCCGCGGTGGTCCAGTGATTATTTTCCTTGCCTCTAGAACCGAAGGTCGCGAGTTCAAATCTGGCCAGAGTGGATGAATTTTTATGATGGAAAAATCGAATGGACAAGTCCTCCGGGAGGAACTTAAAGTCTTGAGCCCCGAATCTGAAGGTTTTAGGCTCGTCAAGGAACCGTAAGTCTGAATAAAAATACCTCTGTGCAAAATCTAACCGACATTCAACCATCCAAGTAGAAACTTAGTTGACAACTGGATTTATCATTGAGGCGATGTGCTAACCACATGTTACTCGTTGATATCAATAGATAAATAAGCGTAACCAGATCATCTTGGTTAAGAAACTCCCGCTACTGATCACCTGTGTCCCCAAGTGGGACGTAAGAGGTATATACATATACACAATTGCATATTAATGAAATATACTTGTAACTCTACTGAACTTAGAATGTAGGCCAACAAGAGAAGGGATTATATCGTTATAAATATAATTTCATATAATGATAAATGGAGAGGTTAATCAAAGAAGAAAGAGACTTAATCACACGTCCTTGGGGCCTGTCCGTTTGGAGAATCACTGAGAAACATTCGGCACCACACTATTCGAAATATGATGGCAGAAGCCTTGCGAGATTATGGATACACAGTTTATGAGGAAGTTCATGGTGTGGCCACTAATGGAAGTAACAGACGAACAGATATTATTGCATTTAGACCATCCTCTAAAATTGGTATGATATTAGATCCCACAATCCGTTTTGAGACTCATAGTGGCCAACCTGAGGAAGTTGACTGTGAAAAGAAAGCCATATATGAGCCAACAATTGATTACTACATAGATAAATACCAATTAGATAGTATAACTGTCACAGGATTGATGTTCGGGGCAAGAGGTACTATTGCAGGATTCTTAGCCAAATTTTGGAATTTCTTAGATTTGGACAGGGTGTATCTTTCTAAAATTGCCATCGCTGCAATTAGAGGGTCAATTTCAATTTTAAGAAACCATTTTTACAAAATTTCTATTTTATAGTATATATACTTCAATTAGGGTTGTAAGGGGTAGTGACGTGTGTATAACCTCTCCTACCCAATTCTCATCCTCACCTTCTCGTGGTACAACCCGTTTTCACAAACGAGGCTCTGAGCACCGAGTCACGGCGGTATAACCGTTCCATCAGGCACTGAGTAAATGCGGTATCCTAATGTCTGCCCACAGACTAAAAGGTAGCAGCCCTCCACTGGACTACTTAGCGTCGGGCCAGTAACCTGTCCTAAGGAACTTCAAAACTACTTTCAAGTCTCAACACGAAAAAATCCAGAAGGAATTGAAATACCCAAACAAATGTTAAGATAGCAACCTGCAGGAAGAAGAAGACCAGGACGTCCATTCAAAAGACTTCTGGATGGTGTTTCTCTTGAGGCCGAAACAGGTCAACAAATGGCCTAAATTCGTGAATGTACTATGATGATGATGATGATGATGATGATGATGATACTTCAATTAGGCCCACATTTTGAATTGTTTTAATGTATTTTAAAGATGTATTTCATACATTCCAAAAATTAATTGTCTGTATCACTTTGTCCTTGAGGCAATCCTCTAATGGGGGAAATTGTATAAAAAATATTTAATGATATAAATTAGAGTCATGATAAAATTGGATGTTAAAAGATTTATATTGGTTGAACCATAAAATTGTTGGTGATAATTGCAATCAACTTAGGATCGCTAAGAAAATTATTTCAGTTATAAATTACATGGATTTTATAGCCACATACTCTGTTGCACATTTCTATTAAACCGCTGAATCTAATATGATTTTCCCGGTTGGTTTCTTCAGCTAATCGCATCAACTTGATTTCCCGTCATACGATCTCTTAAAACACGATCCGGCCTGGATTACGTTGAAAATTGTGTTCATCTATTAAAATATACTGTAAGTAAAAAATAGATTAAAAACAGACACTTTTTTTCATGTTTTACAAATTCACATCAATCATAATACAATACTTATGGCAATTTGTATATTTATATGTGAAGGAAAAACATTGTACCCCTTTTTAAGCAGATTGCGGGAAAGGAGGAGTGTGATATTTATCATAAGTAATGCCACGAGTGATTCCCAAATTATCGATAATTAAGCTGTTTACTCACAAATCATTATTTAACTATAGATATTTTAAAATATTTATATATTTAATGTAAACGGCGATGTTTGAAAACAAATGAGAAACGATTGGTACGCTTCATTTCCTTCCTTTGTTCATCACTACAACCAGATCATAATATTATTTATTGCCAAACGATCGCAATATTGTAAGAATGCACCCTAGTGGAGAAATTTAAAACCAACATTATAGGTGTTAATTAATTTGATGTCCGTTGATGTAAATATGTCAATTATATTTTTCTGCAACGTCATTTCCTGGAAAATAATTTGTTTAAGAAAGTGCAAAGACAGTGTTTTTTTGTCGTATAATTAATTGTTAAAAAGTTTTTATATTATCTATCGCATGCGCTTTCTGCTGACATTCATGCACTGTATATACAATCTGGTAGCCGTATGTCTTGGAGAGTCAGTTACTGCAAAATAATGCTATGACCTATTCAGAATGTAAAATAAAGGAGGTGCTTTCTTTATTATGATAAGCTTCAGTTGGTAAATTCTTGGCGAAACACGACTGTGATTGGTTCTAATTAAAAAATCATTGAAATGTGATTGGTCATTGACTCCCATTTGAGGCATGAGTTAAATAGTCATAATTAAAGTTCGTATAAAAAAGGAGTGCAGAAAAATAACATTTATGCATAAATTGTGTTACAAATAAATTAAATTAAACAAAATAATATAAATTGTCTCTAAAGAATGTATGTGCATTATTCATTTGTGTACTCATTCATTTGTTTAGGTTCATTCTGAAAGTGCATTGTTGTAAAAAGAAAATTGTGCAGGAGCAATGTGAATTGATTTACCCTCGCATATTTTTTTTTAATTTTTTTATTATTATTAGTGATTTAAAAAAGTGAGTACACTTCGTTATTTAAATTTAAATTAAACCCTGTCTTCCACTCAACTGAGTTCCTAATTTTTTTCTTATTGAAATTCTTGCTGTCCTTCGTATAAAATCCATTTCCGATGCCAAAAGTTACTTATTTGTTTTTGTTGTTAATGACCAAAGTTCTGCTCCATAAGTAATGATGCTTTTAACAATTGTATGATATATATTTATTTTATTTTTATTACTTATATTTTATATAAACGTTAAAATACATGATAAAAGATGTGTAACTTGCAAGCCCAACTTCCCTTTACAGAGATTTAGGCGCTCTCCCCCTACAGGGAAGAATGTGAACCATACTAATTTAGTTACACTTGTTTTCGTATAGATGTCGTTTGAGTGGTCCGTGGTCAGCGTTCCGCCTCATACTGAAAATTCAGGCTTAAGGATCTTTTACGAGCCTGAAAATCTTCAGACTCGGGACCCACGGCTTAAAGTCCCTCCCGGAGGACTTGCTCCTTGGATTTTTCCATCCTAAAAATCCATCGACTCCGGCCGAGTTTGAACCCGCAACCCTCGGGACCAGAGGCAATGAGCATAACCACTAGTGCACCGCGACAGACATATAGAAGATGACGTAGTAAATAAGTGAAATTTGCTGTAAATGTTACTGTATCCCCGACGAAGCTTCAAAAATATTCATTCAAAATGTTGAGTAAGCCTATTTTGTTTGCAAACAACTGATTTTTTTAACGTCTGTCCCCTCTCTCTTTATCATTTAGCATAAAATAAATTTCGAGAATCGATAAACTGATAAAAATAGAGAAGTGTAAGTGAGGGTTTTGATCCGTAGCTTGAGGTGTGTTTGCTGTGTGATCGGATTTCCTACAATATTGTATAACAATGTTTTATTTACTTCTGTTCTCCGTATAGTAATTAATATGAGAGGCAAAGCTCCCGGCTCTATATTTGTGCAAACAACCTCTCCTTCACGTTTTGCTCAAACTTCTCACATTACATGAAGTTATAGATATTTACCAATACTTTAAATCCAACGGCATTTTAATAACTTTCAATCTTAACTTTACTACTATTACACTGAGCAACAAAAAATAAACTTTTTTTTTGTCTCAGAAAGAAAAATATGTGATTCTGATAGTATTTTTTCTCCTGAATTCAAATATGATATCGGTTTTTCTCCATCACGCAAGGCTTCCGAGAGACAGTCATTTATAAATTCAAAAACTTTAATATTTTCTACATTCGTAACTACACAATATTCGAACATTCGGACTCACCTAGAAAGTAAGAAATGACGATTTTCTGCTATATTTCGCCTGTGGAGCATCCCTCTTGATGGTCCAACAGTAATCGGCCAGTATATTAGGATTCCATTTGCCTTGATATCTCTTTTCCTTAACTGAAATCTCCAGAGTTAGCTCAATTGGTTTTATTTTTCAATGAATAAATGAACGAAAAAACGTTTATTAAAAAAATAATTATTTAAATCCATTAATTGAAATTGAAATAAAAAACGGTGGGTGATGGAGAAATTCCGAATACATATTTGAAAACACGATAAAAAATGCATTAAGTACAACTATTGGTACTCATGGGACAGAAATCATGTTGACCAATATAATTGCGCCAGTCATCATGTTCGCCTCTCAGTTCTTTCAGTAACAGGACATGGGGATACTGAAGCCACTCCTTTGACCATCTTTTCTTTTTCCTCTTCCTCTCTTTTCCTCCCAGTCGTTAAATTATTATGAGGGGGAAAAAAAATACAAGACTGATACGAGGTTTCCTCTTAAAATGGATTACCTGTATAAGTAACTGATACATGTCGGTCTTCCTCAATTAAAATTTATTTTCTAAAATAACTTCGTCAATTAGTTAACACCGTGTAGGTATTTCAGAACATGTCCCATCTTCGGCATGTCATTTGGTACTCAAAATGAGAATACCCCAAATTACGTGCTGAAATTCGAACATGTTCTGAAATATTTACATGGTTTTAGCTAACTGGCGAGATTTTTTAAGCAAAACATCAATTTGAATTGAGGAAGATTGATAATATATCAGGTACTTACGTACATTAATATTTTTTTAAGAAATGATACATAACCTCAAATGTGATTACAATGAAGTTTAGATGTAAAGTTAGTGTTGTACAAGAAACTGACAGAAATTTCAAAACTCTAGTATTTAACATTAGATATGTCTCTTCGTTTCCTTGTCGAAATTTCATCAACATAACATGATTAAATTTAAGGGGGGTGATGGGTGAGATTTTCGACATTTTCGGTCAAATTTAGTATTTTTTGTTTTTTGTATTACAAAATACTACACACCTTAAAGTATACGTTGGCAAAGTTTGAGTGTCCTATGGCGCTTGTAAGTCTCCCTAATGACTGTAGGAGGGAGCTACATTCTAATTTAACTGCATGGAAACTTTCAAATTGTCTTTGCCACACTTTTATTTTCATTGCATTTCAATACATTCAAATCAAAATAGCATTGACAAATTTAATGATAGAAGCACGACATTTTCACTGCATGTCCCACACACTATGGCTAATAATTCTATGCATGGAGTTCGAAATAACGTTGATAGTATTTGAAATAAAAATAAAATATGTGTAGTAATTAAAAAAACAATGTTCATATGCAGAGGATGTATATATTTTTTTCTTCCTTTATTATAATGATATAGAAAAGTTAATGCATAGTGTTGTTCTAAATACGCCAGTGGTCGTGTAGAAAAAAATTCATAAATTCACTAAAAAATTATGAGACTTATTAAAAATTTAAATATGCAAAATTTTAAATGGATCTTCTTCAATAAATCAAAAACCTTTAAGCCTAGAAGGATGAAAACTTTAATATCCATCTATAGTAATTCTGCCCAAAGGCAGGTCCTTCACTACAATCATAGCATTTTCATGCTATGCTTGCAGCTTTACTAGGGAATTGTAGGTGTGGTAGCTTCCCGTTGCTTTCCACACCGGTGAAGGATGACGATAATGATAAGGATGATGATGGCCATATGATTTCGGGGACCGTTTGGGCCTTCAAGTTTTCCTGACACTTATCTTATAGGTGAGGAAAACCCCGATAAAAACCTGACCTAGGAAAACTGCCCCGACCGGTGATCGAACCCGGGCCCGCTGCGTGACAAGGCAGTTACTTGGAGACCACAGCGATGGACAATTTAATGATAGAAGCACGTGTCCCACACACTATAGCTAATAAATCTATGGATGGATTTTGAAACAACGTTGATAGTTTTTTAAATAAAACAATAAAATATGTGTAGTAATCAATTGAGTTGGTGTTTACTTGATGAAAATCCATATTTATTAATTAAATAAAAATAAAACGTAGTTTTATTTGATTTTCATATTTATTATATAATTCAGTGACAGCTGTTTCGGTACACTGCACCTTCTTCAGACATGTTAACATGTACAGTGTACCGAAACAGCTGTCACTGAATTATATAATAAATATGAAAATCAAATAAAACTACGTTTTATTTTTATTTAATTAAAAATATGTGTAGTAATAAAAAAATCATATGCAGAGGATGTATATATTTTTTCTTCCTTTATTATAATGATATAGAAAAGTTAATGCATAGTGTTGTTCTAAACAAGTGAGTGGTCGTGTAGAAAAAATTAAAAAATGTTACTAAAATATTAAAAAAGTTAAATATGCAAATTTTTAAATGAATTTTCTTCAATAAATCAAAAACCTTTAAGCCTCGAAGGATGAAACTTTAATAACTATTATAGCATGAATGTGTGTGCAAAAAATCAAGTATGTACCTTAAAAACTGTAGAAAATAGAAATTTCACCATCACCCCCCTTAAAGCATCAATTTTTAATTCAATACTAAAAACTCTGAATCAATGGAAAATCGTTGTTAAGTCAAATACAATTTACACAAGAACAAAATGTTGGTTTTAGTAGCAACAAGAGTGGTTTTTATTTTATTGCAATATTATTTATGATTTCTAAGCTATGAAAAAATAGGTACTAATGCATTTGTTATTTTGTTTTTCATATTGCGTTTACAAGAGAAGTACATCAATATAATGGTTATGGGAAGCCATCAAATGAAATATAGGAGTAGCCAATAGGTAGAGGATCAACTGTACGATAAAGATCTCATTCGAGTTATATTGCCGTATTATAGGTTATTACTGACTTAATGACAGTACCAATACACCACATCATTTCGCCAACAAGGCTTTTATGCTCCTTTAGTAATATCCAGTGGAGAATATTACTGTTATTGCAAGAAAAATGGTTATATTAGTTTCATTTCTGCAACTATGTTATAATTTTCATAAGTAATGCCACGAGTGATTTCCAAATTTATCGGTAAATTCACTGCTCACTTCGTGAATCCTGAATTTATCTAGACGATTTGCAATTCAATCCTGGCATTTGTTAGGACTATTAACGAATAAAATTAAGCTATTTACTCACAAATCATTATTTAAATATAGTTATTTTAAAATATGTATATATTTAATGTAAACGGCGATGTTTAAAAACAAGTGAGAAACGATAGGTACGCTTCATTTGCTTCGTTTGTTCGTCATTGCAACCAAATCGTATTATTTATTGCCAAAGGAACGCAATATTGTAAGAATGCACTCTAGTGGAGAAAAAATGAAACATCAAACTGTATATTAATTCATTTCTGATGTCCTATGATGTAAATATGACAATTATATTTACCTGGGAAAAATACATTTAATAAAGTGCAAACAGTGGTTTCTTTATTTGGTGGTATAATCAATTGCTACAAATGTTTTTATATTAACTCCCGCATCCGCTATGTGTTGACATTCATGCACTATATATACAATCTGGTAGCCGTATTTCTTAGTGAGTTAGTCACTGCAAAATAATGCTATGACCTATTCAGAATGTTAAAAAGGAGGTGCTTTCTTTATTATGATAAACTTTAGTTGGTACATTCTAGGCGAAACACGACTGTGATTGGTTGTAATAAAATCTTTGTAATGTGATTGGTCATTGCCTCCCATTTGGGGCATGAGTTAAATAGTCATGTTAATTGCACGGGTGAACATGATTTTTGTCTCATGAGCACCAATAGTTGTACTTAATGCAGTTTTTGTTTCGTGTTTTCAAATATGTATTCGGAATTTTTCCGTCACGCACAGTTTTTTATTTTAATTTCAATCAATGGATTTCAATAATTATTTTTAATAAACGTCTTTTCGTCCATTTGTCCATTGTAAAATAAAAACCAAATGAGATAACTCATATGGTTTCAGCTATGGAAAAGAGATATCAAGGCAAATGGAATCCTAATATGCTAGCCGATTATTGCTGGACCATCAAGAGAGATGCTCCACAGGCGAAATATAGCAGACAATCGTCATTTCATACTTTCTAGGTGAGTCCGAATGTTCGAATATTGTGTAGTTACGAATGTAGAAAATATTAAAGTGTTTGAAATTATAAAAACCTGTCTCTCGGAAACCTTGAGTGATGGAGAAGAACCGATATCATATTTGAATTTAGGATAAATGAATACTATCACAATCACATATTTTTCTTTCTGAGACAAAAAAAAATATATTTTTTGTTGCTCAGTGTAATTAATTTACATTTATAGATAATACAAATTTGGTAATTTAAGTACTGTAGGCAAACATTCCAGAACTATGACGCAAACTCGTATAAAGACCAAAGAATGTTAAAATGTTAGCAATTATGTTAAACATGTTACTTACTTACTTACTCACTGGCACTATCTAACCCGTAGGTTCATGGCCGCGCGGACATAAGCTCTCCATACATCCCTATCCTGAGCTAATGCTTTCCAATCATTCCCTGTATAATCTACTTCCCTCAAATCATAGTTAATGTTATTCTCCCACCTCATTCTTGGTCTACAAACTGCATAATGGACGCTTGTTCTTGGGTAAAGGCGGCCGTCACGCAGGGCTGACAACCCGGCTGACATAAAGTGCCGATTGTCTAGAAAAAGTGGGAGCCTTAACCTCCTACTACCTCAAGGGCCTACGGGTCTGTTGTGGGATCACAAAAAAAAAAAGAAAGAAGTGTATAAAATTTGAATGAAATTTATACTGATCTTGAGAAAATGTATTATTATTATTATTATTATTATTATTATTATTATTATTATTATTATTATTATTATTATTATTATCATTATTATTAACTAAATTCTGGGGAAGAGTGTGCTGAAATGTGAAGTTTTTATCTCTCACACCATAACTTGTTTCCAGTTGAACAGTTATTATTATGTATCATGCGATCCATCATCATCCATCCTGGTAAGTAGGCGGGGTTGTCGATCAAAATAAAATTATGTTTGTTCCTAAGTTACTCAGGCCACATGATTCTCATGCAGACATGAGTTGATTTTTTCTTCTTCAATCTGTGTTAATTTCACTCTGTAAAATACCAGCAATGACTTTGATTATATCGTAAGTAATGCCACGAGTGATTTCCAAATTTATAATATGGAAATCAAGAGTGGATTTTGTTAGGACTATTTAACGCAATAAAATCAAGCTGTTTACTCACAAATCATTATTTAAAAATATTTATTTTAAATTATTTATATATTTAATGTAAACGGCGATGTTTGAAAACAAATGAGAAGCGTTATATTTCTTATATTTCGTTTGTTCATCACCGCAACCAGACCACATTTATTGCCAAATAGAATAATAATAATAATAATAATAATAATAATAATACTTTATTTATTCTGGCAGAGTTAAGGCCATAAGGCCCTCTCTTCCACTCAACCAGCACAAATACAAATAAATATTTGACAAATATAGATATACACTATACTAATTATAAACAGGTAAAGATACAATAAATGTAGCAATGTAAATGTCATGTACAAACAACATTTCATAGGGTAATAACAATAATGATACGATAATAATAATAATAGTAATAATAATAATAATAATAATATAAATATGATACATTATACGGGAAACACCAATTAATATATATATCTTACACTGGATAATAATGAAGTCGAGTTTAGAGCAAATATAAATTTAGATTTCTTTTAAAAGATGCCAATATCCGGCAGCCCCTTATTTCTTGTGGTAGGGAATTCCAGTTGCGAGAAGTGGTGATGGTATATGACATGGAGTGATGTGATGTCCTATGTTGCGGTATATTAAGTAAGAGACTATGTTGTGATCTTGTGTTTAACTTATGGTTTGAGGATAGATACTGGAAACGGGATGATAAATAATTGGGAATCGAGGTATGTAGGATCTTAAATAGGAGAATTAGACAGTGCGATTTTCTTCTCTCTTTTAGATGTAGCCATGACAATTCGTGGAATAATGGAGAAATGTGATCGTATTTTCGAACATTAAATATGAATCTGATACACATATTATGGACACGCTGCAGTTTGTCCGACAATCCGTCAATCGCAGTAATGTAAGAATGCACCCTAGTGGAGAAAAAATAAAACACATCATTATAGGTTATTAATTAATTTCTGATGTCCTATGATGTAAATATGTCAATTATATTTTTCTGTAACGTTAATTCCATCATCATAGTACATTCACGAATTTAGGCCATTTGTTGACCTGTTTCGGCCTCAAGAGAAACACCATCCAGAAGTCTTTCGAGTGGACGTCCTGGTCTTCTTCTTCCTGCAGGTTGATATCTTAACATTAGTTTGGGTGCAATGTTAATGCCTGGGAAATAATACGTTTCAGAAAGTGCAAACAGTGGTTCCTTTTTTTTTATGGTATAATCAACTGCTACGAGTGTTTTTTCTATTATATCTCTCAAGCAATATCTGGTTAAATTCGTGCGTTATATGTACAATCTGAGAGCCACTTGGTAAAATGAAAGCGATAATGTGAAAGTGATAAAATCGAGGTGCAAAACAACTGTGATTAGTTGTAAATCGAAATTCATTGAAATGTGATTGGTCATTGACTGCCATTTGGGCTTGAGTTAAATAGTCTTTGAAAAAGTATTGTTTATTTTATCTAGAACATATAATGTTTCAAGTTATCAATTACGAATTTATCTGGGACATTTTTTCGGTCTCAATAGTAACACGATTCTGGTCTTTTGAGTGGACGTCCTGGTCTTCTTCTTCCTGTAAGTTGATATCTTAACATTTGTTTGGGTATCCTGTGATCTTCAGGTTGATGAACATGTTGCATCCATCTTGACTTATAATCAGAAATGTTGTTTTCTAAAGTTTCCTTGTGTAAATTCTTTTAAGACGTCTTCATTTTTGTGATCTAGTAGTGTGTATCCTGCAGTCCTCCGAAGGTATCTCGTTTCAGCACATCTAAGTCTCTGTATATCCTTCTGTTTCAACGTCCATACTTCGATACCATACAAAAGAGTTGGAAGAGCCAGTGTTTTATACACTTTTAGTTTTGAATGTTCTTGGTCTAACTGCGGCTTGAAGGTAGTATTTATTAACCTTGAAGTCCTTAAAAAATAATATTTTTGGTACATCCTTTTCTTCTTCATATGATATATTGCATTCTACACATGTAAAATTATTCACCAGCTCCAAAATTATATTGGCCAGTACAATTTTACTTCTGACAAGATCTACACGTTGAAATGCCATAATTTTTTATTTACCTGAAGATATCTTGAATCCATATTTTTCTGCAATTTTGTTAAGTTCGTAGAGACTTTTCTGCAGATTAGATCCTGTATTTGAAATTATTATTTGGCCGTCTGCAAAGAATAACGTGTTTATTTTCGTATTTCCTAACATCCTTATTCCAAATTAATTTCTTGTTCCAACAACATACTTCTTCTTTTATATAGATCGCTAAAGTGTTGGGGAGAGGGGTAACCTTGTCTCACACCACGGATTATAATTCCCTCTTCAGAAAATATGTTATTTATTTTAATCTTTATAGTCGTATTTGCAAATATTTCGTATTTTCTGCAGAAGTCAATATGGTCCATTCCTATATTCCAACCTTAACTGTGTTGAATGCTTTTTCAGAATCTACGCAAAGAAAAATACTTTTCCAGGTTATATTATATTCCTTCTTCAAACAATAGTTTAACGGAAAATGTCAAATCGATACAAGATTTCCCTTTCCTATGTCCATTTTGACATTACATAAGGACATTTTCTCTGAAACGTTTCAATTTTTCATTTAACATTTCTGTATAAATTTTGTAGCATGTAGTTAACAAACTGATTCTACAAGAAACTATTTTTTTTTTATTTTAAGATGCTTCCTGTATACCAACTTCCGACCCCTGAGAAGTGAATCCAGCTCTATCTTAATTAAACTAAATTAATTCGAACCTAAACCCAAACGCACCTAAATCCTTCATCGCCATACTATTTTAATTGTCTGTTTATTTTACTAAATCCACAATTGAAGTTAGAACATTCATCTATTGTTTAATTATACTTACTTACTTACTCACTGGCACTATCGAACCCGTAGGTTCATGGCCCCGCGGACATAAGCTCTCCATACATCCCTATCCTGAGCCAATGCTTTCCAATCATTCCCTGTATAATCTACTTCCCTCAAATCATAGTTAATGTTGTTCTCCCACCTCATTCTTGGTCTACCAACTGGGCGTTTTCCTTCTGGCTTTCCTACAAGAAGTTTCCATGCACGTATTTCATTCCCCATACGCGCAACATGTTCCTCCCATCGCAGTCTACGAGACTTAACTGTTCCTATTACATCTTGCCTCCTATAAAGACCATGCAGTTCATTGTTATGTAGTCTTCTCCATTCGCCTGTCTGTTCATCTCTCTTTGGTCCAAAAATTTTCCTAAGAACTTTATTCTCAAATACTCGTAATCTCGTTTCCTCCCTTAAAGTAAGAGTCCATGTTTCGCACCCATATAATATAACTGGCAGAATAATAGTTTTATATATTTTCAGCTTAACGTTTTTTGAAAGGAGTTGGGACATCAATACTGTTTTTATTTTATCACTTCTGAAAGATCCAGTAATCACCTCCAAAAAGCTCAAGAATTTTGACTTATTACTACGAAAATAACGGAAAAAGTATTGCAGGTTGTCTGTCATCTTGACTTGATTCCAGTCTCCTAAATACGAATCTAAAACGCTAAAATCTGAGTCAAATAAACCACTAAACTATTCTTATTCTATCGTTATTTTAGTGGCTCCATTAATATTTACACTTTCCCCTTCTGTTTACATTAAGCCGTAAATATTTAAATGTGTTGCCCAAGGATTATTACTCTTTGCTGGAACACGTGTTACACAATAAAATCGAATTAGGCTCTCACACAACCACCACAATTCCAACAGGTGAATTGTAACCGACCAGCAGGAATAATTAACAAATATTACAGCGGTGTATTTATTGTGAAAACAAACTTATTAAATATTAAATTACATTATTAATTAAATAAAAATAAAACGTAGTTTTATTTGATTTTCATATTTATTATATAATTCAGTGACAGCTGTTTCGGTACACTGTACCTTCTTCAGACATGTTAACAAATTATAAATTGTGTTCCAACTGATCTAAGCAACAATACAACAATATTTATTTAAATTTTTTAATTTAACAAAGGGGATTCATTCAAATCAAGTTGAGAATTTAACAGTTTTTTACTACTTTTAAATTTATTAATTTCTACAGCCTCCAAAAGATCTAACTTCTTACCCTTATCACAAATATGTAAAATTTCAAAATTTGGATCGAAACAATGATAAAATTGGAATTGGTGGTTAGCATAGTTTGAATTTTCTAAATTTCTGTTATATGCTCTCATGTGTTCCTTTATTCGAGATATAAAAGGTCTACCAGTTTGTCCTATATAGACATTGTCACATGTGCCACACTTCAATTTATATACACCTGATAATTTTTCTTTTTTTGTTTTGGTTAGATCTTTTGGAGGCTGTAGAAATTAATAAGTTTAAAAGTAGTAAAAAACTGTTAAATTCTCAACTTGATTTGAATGAATCCCCTTTGTTAAATTTAAAAATTTAAATAAATATTGTTGTATTGTTGCTTAGATCAGTTGGAACACAATTCATAATTTGTTAACATGTCTGAAGAAGGTACAGTGTACCGAAACAGCTGTCACTGAATTATATAATAAATATGAAAATCAAATAAAACTACGTTTTATTTTTATTTAATTAATAAATATGGATTTTCATCAAGTAAACACCAACTCAATTGATTATTAAATTACAGCTTTTTAATATACAAGTACTAAGAACAAAATAGTTTGTAATTAAAACTTACATCAACAAAGGAAGTTGAAACTGATTCTAAAGAAGATGAGGCATTTAAAATTAATATTGAAACAGTGTTCTTAAAAAATGGAGACAATATCATAAAAATAACATGTTAAAGTATTTGTAATAAATCTTTTCAGCTTTATTATATTCGTTATTAATGAAATATCAATTAACAAAACTAAAATTATGAGATTTCATGAGAAGGACCCCATACAAAGTAAAATCTGTCTCCAGAATAAAATTTTAGAAAGATCTAATCAATTTAAATACCTTGGATATTATCTCTCAATCTGGGATGGAAAAGATATCCCTGAAAAAATTACTAGTTATAATAAAAGTGTAGGAATTATTAATCAAGTTATGAAACCATCCCTTGTACAAAAAAACACCAGATTACGTTTATATAATATGGCTATCTTTAAAGATTTGACCCTAAAATGTGCGTGCACTTGTTTCATGAACCAGTGCAACAGATGGCATTAAAATCTCAGTTTTTTTAAGTATCGCTTAATCGGTTGGTGCACAACATTGTCCAATTCAATATGGATATTGTCTCAAATACAAATGTTTGTAACTTAGAAATAATATAAACTTACATATCAAGCAATAGATGAAATCACTGAGAAGAACTGATACTTAAATTTTTGTACACTTAACAGGGAAAGAAATGTCTGATATTTAGTTACAATTTGATATCGCCGTATGCAAGTTTTGGTTGTAGACCACTGGTTATGATGCTCACCACTGGTTCAGAGGATTCCTCATTCAAACACCCCACATCCTGTACCGAATAATTTTTAAGCGTGCAAAAATTCTGAATATAACGTTTATTTCGGATAGAAAGTAAAGTTCTGTGTTCCATTTTGAGATGCTCAATTCTGGAAATGCGTGCTATCATGCATTACAGAGAATCTTGACGTACCAACTCCTTTCAAAAAACGTTAAACTGAAAATATATAAAACTATTATTCTACCAGTTATATTATATGGGTGCGAAACATGGACACTTACTTTAAGGGAGGAAAGGAGATTACGAGTATTTGAGAATAAAGTTCTTAGCAAAATGTATTGACCAAAGAGAGTTGAACAGACAGGTGAATGGAGAAGACTACATAACAATGAACTACATGGTTTTTATAGGAAGTCAGATATAATAAGAACAGTTAAGTCTCCTACAACACTAACAGAAACCCAAATAAAGTTTATTTTACAACCAATTCTTATTAATAAATTATATACCCGAAGAAGACCATACGACCTTTAAACTCTTACATGATCTGAGTTCAGACCGGCGTGAGCCAGGTTGGTTTCTATCTATTAAGTTTTATTATACTTTGGGGCACGTATGGGGAATAAACGATGTGCATGGAAGGTTCTTGTAGGACAACCTGAAGGAAATGCCCAGTTGGTAGACCAAGAATGAGGTGGGAGAATAACATTAATATGATTTGAAGGAAATATATTATGCAGGGAATGATTGGAAAGCATTAGCTCAGGATAGGGATGTATGTAGAGTTTATGTCCGTGCGACCATGGAACTACGGGTTCGATAGTGCCAGTGAGTGAGTAAGTAAGTTCCATTTTGGCATGTAAAAATATCTGAAGGGCTCTAAGCAAATATTTTAGGACAGTTAATGCTCAAATTTGAATATTTTTTTATTTCAGGATTGTTTCTGTTGTATACACAGGTATTCTCAACCAAAATATACAATGCTATTCTTCCACACTTCTTGTGTGTCTGCTTCTGTCATATTTCTCTTCTTCGCGTTGTCTTGAATTACCTTTATCCACGAGATTTTGGTCTACCACGTTTCCCTTTCCCACGAGGTATCCATTTCAATACTATATATTTTGTTTTTTTAGCATTAAGTTTTTTTTTACAATTTATGAGGAGTTGGCATATAGTGTCAACTCCAACCTGGAGGACCAGAGACTTTTTCTGGAATCGATCATAGATCAGTTGTTTTCTCTGCAGCTAAGAATTTAATCCACCCTTTATTTCCTCGTCTGCCGTCTGCACCATACCATAGGTCTCTTACTCTGCTGCATCTGCCTTTGGGGTCCACCGTAACCCTGGCTTGCGACCTTCACAAGGTACTATCAGCCGGGTCAGCTGAACCTAAGATTTTTTATGAGGTGTTACTCCTCCCCCTCCTCCTTTCTCATCCGGACTTGGGACCGGCCATGGTGGAGTTATATTAAATTTAATGATGGGGAATGTTAATAAAAACGCTTTAATGAATTACTGAGCAAATCAATGATAAGTAATGTATGCATACAAATAACACTGGTCGACAAGGTTTTCTTCACAAGAAATCTGATAAGTGAATCTAGTGCATTTTTCATTCTGAATTCAGATATGTAGTCAGAATGTTTCCATCAGGCACAGTTTTTTTTTCTTTTTGCCACAGCTACTTTTCTAAAATTGATTTTAGCATTCTCTTTGACCTGTCACAGGAACGTTTCCCTTATATGTAGCGATTTTATTAAAGCTGTATTTAAGGGCTGTCTCTGATGAGCAGGTGAGCGTTTTCATCAGCAAATTTCCACAATGGAAAAGAAGTACCAAGGTAAGTGGAGTTCTAATATGCTGGCTGACTACTGTTGGACCAAGAAGAGAGATGTTCCAGATGCAAAATATGTCCGAAAATCACTTTGTGCCACTTTCTAGGTAAGTCAGAATGAGTTAGAGTTAGATGGACTTTATTAAAAAT
This sequence comes from Diploptera punctata, assembly GCA_030220185.1. Classification (NCBI taxonomy): domain Eukaryota; kingdom Metazoa; phylum Arthropoda; class Insecta; order Blattodea; family Blaberidae; genus Diploptera; species Diploptera punctata. The sequence goes on along the minus strand of JASPKZ010003420.1, from coordinate 201,457 downwards.
TATAAAAAATGTAAATGAATATCACAGAAAACTCTTGTCTGAGAGGAAAAAAACTGAAATGATATTTAAATTCAGGAAAAAACTATCTTCAAGCCACAGTTAGTCCAAAAATATTCAGGACTAAAAGTGTATAAAACACTGGCTCTTCCAACTCTCTTGTATGGTAGCGAAGTATGGACGTTGAAACAGAAGGATATACAGAGACTTAGATCTGCTGAAATGAGATACCTTCGGAGGACTGTAGGATACACACTACTAGATCACAAACAAAAAATGAAGACATCTTAGAAGAATTACAAATGGAACCTTTAGAAAACAAAATTTCTGATTATAAGTCAAGATGGATGCAACATGTTCATCGATTGGAAGATCACAGGATACCCAAACAAATGTTAAGATATCAACCTGCAGGAAGAAGAAGACCGGGACGTCCACTCAAAATAATTCTGGATGGTGTTTCTCTTGAGACCGAAACAGGTCAACAAATGGGCTAAATTCGTGAATGATGATGATGATCTTCTTCTTCTTCTACTACTACAAGGTTTAGGCTATGCAGCCTGTTCCGGCGAAGTTAAAAGTGGAGTCCATCTTCTACGTGGTCGGCCAACATCTCTTGTTCCTCTGGGATTATAGAGGAAGGTTCTTTTTCATATTCTTTCGTTGTTCATTCTCATTAAGTGTTCTGTCCATTTCTTATTATTTTCGCTGATTTTATCTTCAATTTTATATATATTTAATTCTTCTCGTATAGTTTCATTCCTTATTCTATCCGCTCTTGTGCATCCTTTCACATTACGTAAAAACAGCATTTCCGCAGTCTGTATCCTGCTTTTATCCCTTGATTTCATTATCCAATTTTCACTTCCATACAACAACAAAGGAACAGCCATTGTTTTATATAATTTAAGTTTCGTATCTTTCCTTATTTTCCGACCTAAGGTTCCTTTTATGGTTCCACAAATAGCCTGAAATTTATTTACTTTATTTTCTATATCTTTATTTTCTCTATAAGTTATATCACATCCTAAATATTGTAAATGTGATACTTGTTCTATTACTTTGTTATCCAGTACAATTTTTGATCTAATTCCATATTTACCAATAAATGCCATTACTTTTGACTTATTTATTGATATTTTACAATTATATCTATTGGCTATTAATTTAAATGATGATGATGAAGAAAAATACTTATAAAATCTCATATTTTTATTCTTGTGAAAGAAAAAATTCATTTTTGTCGACCAGTGTTATTAAAATTATAATTTTCTTGTGTTGGATTTGCTCTAGTCATATTTCTAATATATTGCCCCTTTATTAACAAAAATAATGTTGAATTGTACGATGTTCGTTTGAAAATTAATTAATATTCACAAGGGTATGGAATGAGACGACAGCTGTGTTCTGTACAAGACCATGTGCAGAGAGGCTCGGATATTGGTGGCCCCAAAGTATCATGATTATTACTTTGCAGTGGACTTAGGTCTCGACATGCAAGTTTAGGCAGAAGGAAGCTAATACTCTCTCTCACACGTTCACACATTCCTTCATTAGACCGCCCTTCGACAGACTTCACCACACGCATTTCCTGGAGAATTGTTCCCACCCTTACGACTACTGCAATCAAGCTGACCTTCTGCCACTACGCACTCATGTTCATTCTGAAACTACAAACTTACATTATGAAATGTTCCTTAACTGGGGATTCTGCTAATCCCCACTTTCCCAGATCAAGATATTCAACTCTTGAACTCAAAACTACCTTATTTTGTTCTGTGCTACCGAATTCGTATTCCTAGAAAAGTGAAATTTACCTAAACTGAAAATATACAAAACTATTGTTCTACTAGTTATATTATATGGATGCGAAACATGGACTCTAACTTTGAGAGAGGAAAGGAGATTACGAGTATTTGAGAATAATGTTCTTAAGAAACTTTTTGGACCAAAGAGAGGTGACAGACAGGTGAATGGAGAAGACTACTTATCAGTCAACTTTATAGGAAGTCAGATATAACAATAATAGTTAAGTCTCATAGAGTGCAATGGACAGGACATGTGGCACGAATGGGGAATGAAAGACGTTCATGGAAGGCTTCTTGTAGGAAAACCAGAGGGAAACCGCCCAGTTGGTAGTCCTAGAATGGGGTGGGAGAAAAACATTGATTATGATTTGAGCGAAATGAATTATAAAGTGATAGGGAGGTGGTCTTGACCACATTAGGACCAGCAGCATCAACCATCATACTGGATGTTGTAGCGAAGAAGGACCTGCTGAAGATGGAACGGATGTTCTGAAAGGCCTACAGGCATAAAGAATACATATTTTATAAGTTGAGGACGACGGATCTTACCTAAGAAGGTATATTTTAACTTATTTTATTTTATGGCAGATAAATAAGTAATAAAATTGAGGAGACAGACCTTTTAGGTAAATATTTAATAACTTTATATTTTAATTTTGTTCTAATAAAGACATAAATATGCTAATGTTGAAGTTTTGAGTTCTCTAGTAATAGGAATAGATATAATCTCCTCATAATTACACATTATTTTGTGTCTTTGAAACATTCTATGAATAATGCAGTCAGAATACATTGACTTAAGTGAAGCTAGGCACATGGAAAAGCAATGACACGAACTTTTTTCCACGAAAAGTTTTGTCTCCAAATTAAGAAATTAGATATTTAAAGTTGAGGTATTGTTAGTGGGGTGAGACAATCCTATTTGAAAGTTTCCTGACGGAAACTTGACACGCGCGATGCAATCTGTAGTCGTCACGCCACTGTTCGGCACGATTGTAAAAGTAGTGGGAGAGTAAGGGGATAAACAAGGCAGTCTGCACCACCTGCTCTGTTTAGAAGTCTCATCTGACCTAGTTCCCCCCGTCACACGTTACCCTCATTCCCCCCACACTCTACCATAATAACTTTAAAAGGGTTCATATTCATCTCCTAGTTCTATTTTAAATGTTTACATACGAATACTTTGTTTCATTGTATGAGTGAAATGCAATACTGTACAAAATAGTTCAATCATAAACTAAAATAAATAATAGTTTTAAAAAACTACAACAACACGCTTTATTAGAAAACCGAACTAATTATTAGAAAACCCCGAACTAAAAAATGAAAAATAATTTTAATGTCCAACACGCTTGGGATAAAATAAAATGGTCAACAAGAAAATCATCTCCAACACATATAGAATAAAAGTAGAGTTATCATAAGTAATGCCACGAGTGATTTCCAAATTATCGATAAATTCACGACTCACTTCGTGAGTCGTGAATTTATCTAGATAATTTGGAAATCAAGAGTGGCATTAGTTAGGGCTATTTAACGAATAAAATTAAGCTGTTTACTCACAAATCATTATTTAACTATAGTTATTTTAAAATATTTATATATTTAATGTAAACGGCGATGTTTGAAAACAAATGAGAAACGATAGGTACGCTTCTACTGCTTCTTTTGTTTATCACTGCAACCAGATCATACTATTTATTGCCAAAGGAACGCAATATTGTAAGGAGGAGCTTTCTTTAATATGGTAATTATAACACTGATAAATATTTGGTGAAACACGACTCTGATTGGTTGTAAAACAGAAATCATTGAAACGTGATTGGTATTGACTCCCATTTGGGGCATGAGTTAAATAGTCAACAAAAATTAAATATATTTCCTTAGGCTTTCACGGCCGGAGTTACTATGATGGTCTTGCAGAAGATTTCCGGGCTGTTGGCCGTGGTCTTGAGCCTTGTAGTTCCCCAACGTTTCGCCAGAGACTGCGTCCAGCATCCTCAAGGGTCTCAAGACAACATCAAAAATAATATTGCCAGTTACTTAAAGATTTCAAAATTAATATAAAATTATGGAATATTGACCTGAAAGGTCCGTCTCCTCAACTTAATTAATCATTTAACTTAGCGCTTTCGGGACTTGTCCCATCGTCGGCAGGATTCAAAACTGGTGTTTCAGCACCAGGTGTGAGACAGAGAAAGAAAGCTTGAGCGCTCTACTCTCTTTGTCATTCAGCAATGTTTGTATTGAAAAGAAGCAAAACTTTCTTCAAGACTTAAGAGCCGGAGTTTAATGCTATGGGACATGGCTTAGGGCTATTTCGCTTAGCGGGAATGCGTGAGGTGAAAAAATACAATATTTGCCTAATGGGAGTGCATTCAGGGGGAAACCATTTACCTGCTAGATTATTGTCCTAAAATATTCCAAGAGAATTTGTAAAAAAAAATAACACTTGAAAATAACTATGAAATTATATGTGTCATGGAGTTTGTCCATTTCAATTGATTTCTTTGAAATACTAAGTTAATTTCGAGAAAATGGCAAATAGGCATTTATAGGCATTATAAGCTGAAATAGGCATTTATAGGCAAAATTAACTTCATGGAAAACAACTCTAGGGTCGTTGGTATGAACTTACATGAAGTCACTTTTACAATAACTATAATAAATAACTACAGGCATTTTCCCTAACATCCGGTCATTACTTGTTAGCATATGGAAAGAGGTTCTTTAAAAGCAATAGAGGTATTGTGATACAAATTCAACCGGAGAGCGCTCTTTCTAAGGTAATAATTCATATCAATCATAAATATATATATATTAGCTACACATAGCATGAAAACGCCCCATTCTTCTTGCCTTTATCCCATATAAACATCTTGAATAAAAGTTCTCTACAGCTAACGAAAAGCTTTTAAAATATTTGAGGAGTTATTTCAAGGTTTGATTAACAAGTTGCTGGACTTAATTAATTAATTAATGTAAATTTGAAAGTAAAGTTGATGACTTGAGGAACAACTTTTTCTTCCACACGGCTGTTATTCAAACTTAAAAGTTGAACCCCTACTAATTTGTAAACATTTCAGTTATTGGTTTGCATTTAGTAGAAGATTCTCACTTTCTTTCTGTCCCGTGTTGTTTGTCTATGTTTAAAAGGGATCTTGGAGAGAGTCTGCAAGCAAAGAGTATAGCCTGAAGCCTGCCAGGATGAAAAGTTGAGGGAGGATGCTGAAATTTGAAACGTGACAGTAGATGTTGAAACTTGTGCCGAGGAACTTCGTCATGCAGTAACTTGCTAATGAATGACGCCTTATCTATGAATATCTTCTTTGGTCAAAGATCTTCCATAACGTTAAAATGTTTGACATGTGCACCATAGAGATCTGTAACGTACTCCTAGAAAGTGACCTTAGTTTATACACATTTTGATTTCAACTAGATTATGCGTTTCTACAATTTTCACAATGACATAAATACATAGAAGTTTAGTGCAATGTAGGGTAATCCGCTAGTTGAAAATAATACAACCTCCTATGAAAATTTAATCTTTTACATATTTGAAGAGAAAAATTATACGCTCAGACCGGGACTTGAACCCGGGACCCTTGGTTCTCTAGACCAAGTGCTCTACCAACTGAGCTACCTGAGCTAACTGAGCTGCAGCATTTGGTGGACGGGAATTACAATGTATATAGAAAAAGATTTGCGTTTAGATCGGTACTTGCTCAGGTAGCTCAGTTGGTAGAGCACTTGGTCTAGAGAACCAAGGGTCCCGGGTTCAAGTCCCGGTCTGAGCGTATAATTTTTCTCTTCAAATATGATTTATCCATCAATGAGATGCACGAAATCAATAATAATAATCTTTTACAGTTAATTCAACTTTAATTAATTATAAACTAGTGATGACCCAGCGGTCGAAATTCAACCACAAATCGTTAAATTTTTAAGTTTGTGGTATAGCTTGGCTAAGTCATACTTAAAAAACAATAACGCGTCGTTTGTTATTTGTATACTATTTAAATTTCCATTTGGCCTATTATTATGTTTACGGGAGTGTACATCCCTTCTTTTGTGTCTCTCACTCAGGCCCGTCAATGTTCTATGTCGATGCATAATGGAACTAGGCATAGAATAATAGTTTTATATATTTTTTAAAGTTATTATTATTATTATTATTATTATTATTATTACTATTATTTTTTTATTGCGGATGAGCCCATGTAGGACTACGCAAAGTACTTAGAGGCGTTTCCTTTGAGCCCAAATTTCTTTCATTCTTTTGCTATCAACTTGTTTTTTATCATCTGTCCAAGTTGTTCCAGTTTTTTTCTTCGGTTTGTCCTCTTGGTCAACTTGCCACTTATTCGACTTAATTCTAAATATATCTCTGTTTGGGATATCTTCTTTAGTAATTCCTGCCAATTTTAAGTCCTTTTTGACTTCATCAATCCACTTCATAGTATCCACTGGAGCTTTACTTCTGTTTTCGTAGAATTCCATTATCTGTTTTGTAAGCCTATTTGAGTTCATTCGTTTAATATGGCCATAAAATTCTAACCTTCGTTTTCTAATATCACTATGAATGTCTGTATATATTTTTATTTCCTTTTTTACTTCTGAGTCTAAATGCTTCACCTATGACTAGTGGACCTAAAAACTATTATTATTATTATTGTTATTGTTGTTATTGTTATTATTATTATTTTTATTATTATTATTGTTATTATTGTTATTACTATTTTTATTATTTTTATTATTATTATTTTTTATTATTATTGTTATTGTTATTATTATTTTTTTATTATTATTATTTTTATTATTATTATTATTTTTATTCTTATTATATTTTTATTATTACTTATTCATTTTATTATTATATTTTTTATTAATTTTATTATTTATTATTGTTGTTATTATTATTATTATTTTATTATTATTATTTTATTATATTATTATTTTTATATTATTATTTTATTATTATTATATTTATTATTATTATTATTATTATTATTATTATTTTATTATTATTATTTTTATTATTATTATTTATTATTATTATTATTGTTATTATTATTAATATTTATTATTATTATTATTATTATTGTTATTATTATTAGGTAAGAGTCTACGTTTCGCATCCATATGATGTAACTTGAAGAGTAACGGTTTTTTATATTTTTAGTTTAACGTTTTCTGAGAGAAGCTGAGTTGAATAAAATAGTAATACTCTAATTATTCCATAATGCTGAAGAAATTGTAACATTTTAAAAGTTTTTTTTTAAATAAGAATTTTAACTGAATTAAAAATAATATTATTTAATCTTATTTCTGAAATTGACTTGAAAGTCTTTGCCCTGTCAGCATTGTATGTGATTTATCATGCAAAACAAACACACGCAGGTACAAAGGAATCAGCACGAAGTAAGAAAGCAAATTAAGTTAGTAATGACATTCATGCAGGTTGTGGATTCTCACGGACGCGCGGTTTTGGCTTTCTGTTGCCACATCACACGAGTTTCGTAATCCGCCTAATTTAACACAATCATCCAATACTTATATTTTTAGACACTTAAACATCCTAAGACCATGTACTATGGTGAATATAACTAGGGATATCATTTTTGGCTTGATTGTCAGAATTCTGTTATAAAGTAGAAGGTTCATATTCGATGTCAGACCATGAAAATTCGTGTTTTTCTACTACCGAATAGTCTTCTGTACCTAATTTTGTTTCTTTGGTTGAGTGGAAGAGAAGGCCTTAATGACCGTAACTCTTGCAGTTTAAATAAATAAATAAATAAATAATAATAATAATAATAATTAGTATTATCATCAATATTACTATTATTTTTTATTGCGGATGAGCCCATGTAGGACTACGCAAAGTACTTAGAGGCGTTTCCTTTGAGCCCAAATTTCTTTCATTCTTTTGCTATGAGCTTGTTTTCTATCATCTGTCCAAGCTGTTCCAGTTTTTTATTATTATTGTATTTTTTATTGTGAACCTCTGTGGTCTCGAGGTACCTTGTCACGGAGCGGGCACGTTTCCTTAAAGGAAATTATTCCTATGGTTGCCCGTGATATGGAACTTAGGTTACGTATAAGTTAAGGGTTCTTCTGGTGCTTCATTATCATTTATCATCCCATCATATCATCGGTGTAAAACAACTGTTTTTTATTTCATTTTCAATTAATATATTTAAATAATTATTTTTTAATAAAGGTTTTTTCGTCCATTTGTCCATTGTAAAATAAAACCAAATGAGGTAACTCAAATGGTTTCAGCTATGGAAAAGATATATCAAGGCAAACGGAATCCTAATATGCTGGCCGATTACTGTTGGACCATCAAGAGGGATGCTCCACAGGCGAAATATAGCAGAAAATCGTCATTTCTTACTTTCTAGGCGAGTCCGAATGTTCGAATATTGTGTAGTTATGAATGTAGAAAATATTAAAGTGTTTGAAATTATAAATTCCTGTCTCTCGGAAACCTTGCGTGATGGAGACAAACCAATATCATATTTGAATTCAGGAGAAACAATGCTATCAGAATCACATATTGTTCTTTCTGAGACAAAACAAAAGTTTATTTTTTGTAGCTCAGTGTAATTAATGACATGAAAGTAAAATAATAGTCTGTTATTAAAAGAAATGCTGTAAGACAAATGTCTGAATGATTTGTTTGTACTTGTTTCAGGTATGTGATGCAATATCCAGTGACTGGTAATGGTCTATTCAAGATCCGTGATATTTATGTAAGTAGAATATATAATTTAAGTAGCAGACCTGCATTAGATGCCAGTAAGTTGAAAAAGGGTCCCGCTCCGTAGCCGAGCGGTTAAGGTAGGAAGCCTTGGCGCAGAGCTACGGGACTTGCGCTGGTTCGAGTCTCCATGGGGGAAGAAATTTTCTCATGGTATTTCGGCCAGTATGGGACCGGTGCCCACCCAGCATCGTGAGGCAATTGGGTGGCTACAATAAGTAGCGGCTCCAGGTTGAGGAACCAGCTATAACGGCTGGGGGACTCGACATGTCACCCCTACACTGGCTGTTGATCATCTACCTCTGTGATTGACACATGTGGATGTGAAGGGCCAGCAGCCGGCTGGTAAAAGGGCAACCGCTGAAAAGTGGAAAGACCCTCAATCGGAAGTTGAATAAGGAATTTATTTATATCCAAATAATTTGTTTACAATTAGTATATATTGATTTATTTAGCTTCGGTTTCTCTGCCTTGACGTGGTGTGAGTCCTAATGACTCCATGAGCTACACAGGCGGTTGTGTAACTACCAACAGGGTCTCCCACGCCTGGCAGGTCATGGAAGAAAGTCCAGACTAAAAGAGATACCCATCGAAGAAGAAGGGCCAGTAACTCACTTCCAAGCTGTAAAATTTTCCATTACTCATAGAAACATTCACGAAGTAAGCCGGACTGATAAATTGGAACAAACTAGCAAACGAAGACGTCACCATACCCAGGACCTGTAGTGAATGAACACGCAACAAGCTGCCAGCTTTCATGCGTAGAGGAAGAAGAAGAAGAAGATTTTTTTACATCGTTTTCATCAGTTTAATTTGTTAATTATCCTCTAATCAGAATATAAATGGTTTCACGTTACACTTAAAATCTATGCTAGAATAATCGCAAAACGAATACAACGGATTACTGAAGTAACACTAGCAGAAGAACAAAACGGATTCCGAAAAGGAAGATCTGGTACCGATGGAGTATTTGCCCTATATCAGGTAATAAATAAAAGACGGGAGGAACTCAGAGTAAAACGTGTCCAAGTTCCGTTTGATCCACATGAAACCCACATGGAGTGACTGACATACGATCTCAATATCCCAGCGCGCAGTGACAGGCGAGAGTCGAATCGCTTGCGCTAAGGAGCCGCCTTAATCTCCACACTCATGCATAGTAATTCTGCCAAAAGGCAGGTCTTTCACTGCAATCATAGCATTCTCCTGCTATGCTTTGCAGTTTTACTAGGGAATTATAGGTGTGGTAGCTTCCAGTTGCTTTTCATACCAGTGAAGGATGGTGTAAATGATAAGGATGATGATAATGGTCGGATGATTTTCGGGGATCGTTGGGCTCTAAGCTTCCTGACATTTGTCTTACAGGCGAGGAAAAGCCCCGAAAGAAACTAATCCAGGAGCCTGTCTAGACCGGGAATCGAATCTGGGCCCGCTGCGTGACAAGGCAGCACGCTACTTCGAGACCACAGCAATGGACAATCTCTATATCATATAAATAAATTTTAAAAAAATATGTCAAGAAAGGGATGTAATTAAATAACTCACTGGCACTATCGAACCCGTAGGTTCATGGCTGTAAGCTCTCTATATATCACTGTCATGAGATGATATTTTCCAATCATTCCCTGTATAATCTACTTCCCTCAAATCATAGTTAATGTTATTCTCCCACCTCATTCTTGGTCTACCAACTGGGCGTTTTCCCTCTGGTTTTCCCACAAGAAGTTTCAATGCTCCTCTTTCACTCCGCATTCGTGCCACATGTCCTGCCCATCACAGTCTACGAGACTTAACTGTTCTCATTATATCTGGTTTCCTATAAAGACCATGTAGTTCATTGTTATGTAAGTCTTCTCCATTCACCTGTCTGTTCATCTCTCTTTGGTCCAAAAGTTTTCCTAAGAACTGTATTTTCAACTACCCGTAATCTCCTTTCCTCCCTTAAAGTAAGAGTCAATGTTTCGCATCCATATAATATAACTGGTAGAATAATAGTTTTATATATTTTCAGTTTAACGTTTTTGAAAGGAGATGGGACACCAAGAGTCTCTGTAATGCATAATAGCACGCATTTCCAGAATTGAGCCTATGTTTAATTTTTGTCTGCATCTCATTCCTATTTGTGCTATTATTCCTAGGTATTTGAATTCAGCCACCTCCTCAAAACTCCCCTCATTTGTCATTAGCTGTCTATTTCTATTATATAATGTATTTCTACGTGTGACCATACATTTAGTTTTATTGATGTTTACTTCCAGTCCCAAATTCTTAGTGTTTTTATACAAAAATGTTTGTATGCCTCTCTTTGATTCCCCATTCGTGCCACATGTTGTGCTCATAGCAGTCTACAAGACTTAACTTTCCATATTACATCTAGTGTTTTGTAAAGATAATGCAGCTAACTGTTATGTGAGTCTACTCTATTCGCCTGTATGTTCATTTGTCTTAAGTGCTAACATTTTGATAAGACTTTTTTTCTCTAATACTCCAAATTTTTTCTCCTTCCTTAAAATCAGTGTCCTTGTTTCAAGACCATATAATGTAACTAGGAGAATAGTAGTTTTATATTTTGTTCAGTTCATTGATTTTCAAGAGAAATTGGGACAAGTGTCCTTGTAACGCATAATAGAAGGCATTTCCAGAATTGACCCTATGTTTAATTTATTTGTGTATCTCATTCGTATTTGCAACAGTTGTTCCTAGGTATTTGAATTCAGCCACTTCCTCAAAATTTCCCTCATTTTTCATTAGCTGTCCATTCCCATTACATGATGTATTTATGTATGTGACCATATATTTAGTTCCAGTGGAGCAGTAGAAACATTGACGCGGGAAATAGATGAATCACCATTGGGATGCAATTAAATACCTTACTAAGTACAACCAAATATTCGTGACCAAGTGTATTAATCCGTTCATAAATTATTTTGAAATATTTTAGAATGGAATAGATTTATTCAGCCTGGTGGAGTTAAGACCATGTGGCCTTCTCTTCCACTCACCAGGAGAAACATATGTTACATTTAAATACAAAAAAATACATTAACAGTACGTACTAAACAATTAATTATCTGTCAAATTGAATAATAATGAAAATAATGTCTAATAATACAATGAAATTAAATACAATTAAAATTAAATTGTGATACAATGAATACAAAAAGGAATAACAGCTCGAATCTACTATACATATGAAGAAAAGAGCATAATTCAAAGAAAGTAATAAATTATAATGAATTAATCTATCGCATATATATATATATATATATATATACAAGACATTAGGTAAATATGACAAATCTTAAAACTATTTTTAAGATATAATGAAAAAACAAATTATTAATTGTTAAAAAGAAGTAATATTAGTGAGTTGATTGTGTTAATTTTATTTTTAATTTGTTTCTGAAAGATGGTAAAGTTTGACAGTCTCTGACATAGGATGGAACTAAATTCCATGTTCTAGTAAGAGAAACTGTAAAATATTTCGAGTAATAGGTAGTGTGATGAGGAGGGATATAAAGGACACTGTGCTGATGGGATCGGGTATCTAATTTAAGTGTATCAGAGAGTGTAGTGAAGCGGTGTGATAAGTAATAAGGTAATGATGTGTGTAATATTTTATAGAGAAGAGTTAGGAAATGGATGGTTCTACGATCTTGTAGACGAAGCCATGACAATTGTTCCAGGGATGGTGTAACGTGATCAAATGTGCGTATACCACAAATAAAACGTATGCAAGAATTATGAACACGTTGAAGTATTTGGGTAAGAACAGTATTTAGGTCAGTAAAAATAGTATCACAATAATCAAAATGGGGCATTGCAAGTGTTTCTACTAACATTTTCCTTAGAGCAAACGGTAAACAATTTTTATATGATTTAATGAGTGTATTATTTGGAAGATAGTTTTGCAAATGTTGTTTATTTGTTTATTCCAAATTCTTTGTGTAAGAACAGTATTTAGGTCAGTAAAAATAGTATCACAATAATCAAAATGGGGCATTGCAAGTGTTTCTACTAACATTTTCCTTAGAGCAAACGATAAAACAATTTTTATATGATTTAATGAGTGTATTATTTGGAAGATAGTTTTGCAAATGTTGTTTATTTGTTTATTCCAAATTCTTTGTGTAAGAACAGTATTTAGGTCAGTAAAAATAGTATCACAATAATCAAAATGGGGCATTGCAAGTGTTTCTACTAACATTTTCCTTAGAGCAAACGATAAACAATTTTTATATGATTTAATGAGTGTATTATTTGGAAGATAGTTTTGCAAATGTTGTTTATTTGTTTATTCCAAATTCTTTGTGTAAGAACAGTATTTAGGTCAGTAAAAATAGTATCAGAATAATCAAAATGGGGCATTGCAAGTGTTTCTACTAACATTTTCCTTAGAGCAAACGATAAACAATTTTTATATGATTTAATGAGTGTATTATTTGGAAGATAGTTTTGCAAATGTTGTTTATTTGTTTATTCCAAATTCTTTGTGTAAGAACAGTATTTAGGTCAGTAAAAATAGTATCACAATAATCAAAATGGGGCATTGCAAGGTGTTTCTACTAACATTTTCCTTAGAGCAAACGATAAACAATTTTTATATGATTTAATGAGTGTATTATTTGGAAGATAGTTTTGCAAATGTTGTTTATTTGTTTATTCCAAATTCTTTGTGTAAGAACAGTATTTAGGTCAGTAAAAATAGTATCACAATAATCAAAATGGGGCATTGCAAGTGTTTCTACTAACATTTTCCTTAGAGCAAACGATAAACAATTTTTATATGATTTAATGAGTGTATTATTTGGAAGATAGTTTTGCAAATGTTGTTTATTTGTTTATTCCAAATTCTTTGTGTAAGAACAGTATTTAGGTCAGTAAAAATAGTATCAGAATAATCAAAATGGGGCATTGCAAGTGTTTCTACTAACATTTTCCGTAGAGCAAACGATAAACAATTTTTATATGATTTAATGAGTGTATTATTTGGAAGATAGTTTTGCAAATGTTGTTTATTTGTTTATTCCAAATTCTTTGTGTAAGAACAGTATTTAGGTCAGTAAAAATAGTATCACAATAATCAAAATGGGGCATTGCAAGTGTTTCTACTAACATTTTCCTTAGAGCAAACGATAAACAATTTTTATATGATTTAATGAGTGTATTATTTGGAAGATAGTTTTGCAAATGTTGTTTATTTGTTTATTCCAAATTCTTTGTGTAAGAACAGTATTTAGGTCAGTAAAAATAGTATCAGAATAATCAAAATGGGGCATTGCAAGTGTTTCTACTAACATTTTCCCTTAGAGCAAACGATAAACAATTTTTATATGATTTAATGAGTGTATTATTTGGAAGATAGTTTTGCAAATGTTGTTTATTTGTTTATTCCAAATTTCTTTGTGTAAGAACAGTATTTAGGTCAGTAAAAATAGTATCACAATAATCAAAATGGGGCATTGCAAGTGTTTCTACTAACATTTTCCTTAGAGCAAACGATAAACAATTTTTATATGATTTAATGAGTGTATTATTTGGAAGATAGTTTTGCAAATGTTGTTTATTTGTTTATTCCAAATTCTTTGTGTAAGAACAGTATTTAGGTCAGTAAAAATAGTATCACAATAATCAAAATGGGGCATTGCAAGTGTTTTCTACTAACATTTTCCTTAGAGCAAACGATAAACAATTTTTATATGATTTAATGAGTGTATTATTTGGAAGATAGTTTTGCAAATGTTGTTTATTTGTTTATTCCAAATTCTTTGTGTAAGAACAGTATTTAGGTCAGTAAAAATAGTATCAGAATAATCAAAATGGGGCATTGCAAGTGTTTCTACTAACATTTTCCTTAGAGCAAACGATAAACAATTTTTATATGATTTAATGAGTGTATTATTTGGAAGATAGTTCTGCAAATGTTGTTTATTTGTTTATTCCAAATTCTTTGTGTAAGAACAGTATTTAGGTCAGTAAAAAATAGTATCACAATAATCAAAATGGGGCATTGCAAGTGTTTCTACTAACATTTTCCTTAGAGCAAACGATAAACAATTTTTATATGATTTAATGAGTGTATTATTTGGAAGAATAGTTTTGCAAATGTTGTTTTATTTGTTTATTCCAAATTCTTTGTGTAAGAAACAGTATTTAGGTCAGTAAAAATAGTATCACAATAATCAAAATGGGGCATTGCAAGTGTTTCTACTAACATTTTCCTTAGAGCAAACGATAAACAATTTTTATATGATTTAATGAGTGTATTATTTGGAAGATAGTTTTGCAAATGTTGTTTATTTGTTTATTCCAAATTCTTTGTGTAAGAACAGTATTTAGGTCAGTAAAAATAGTATCAGAATAATCAAAATGGGGCATTGCAAGTGTTTCTACTAACATTTTCCTTAGAGCAAACGATAAACAATTTTTATATGATTTAATGAGTGTATTATTTGGAAGATAGTTTTGCAAATGTTGTTATTTGTTTATTCCAAATTCTTTGTGTAAGAACAGTATTTAGGTCAGTAAAAATAGTATCACAATAATCAAAATGGGGCATTGCAAGTGTTTCTACTAACATTTTCCTTAGAGCAAACGATAAACAATTTTTTATATGATTTAATGAGTGTATTATTTGGAAGATAGTTTTGCAAATGTTGTTTATTTGTTTATTCCAAATTCTTTGTGTAAGAACAGTATTTAGGTCAGTAAAAATAGTATCACAATAATCAAAATGGGGCATTGCAAGTGTTTCTACTAACATTTTCCTTAGAGGCAAACGATAAACAATTTTTATATGATTTAATGAGTGTATTATTTGGAAGATAGTTTTGCAAATGTTGTTTATTTGTTTATTCCAAATTCTTTGTGTAAGAACAGTATTTAGGTCAGTAAAAATAGTATCAGAATAATCAAAATGGGGCATTGCAAGTGTTTCTACTAACATTTTCCTTAGAGCAAACCGATAAACAATTTTTATATGATTTAATGAGTGTATTATTTGGAAGATAGTTTTGCAAATGTTGTTTATTTTTTTATTCCAAATTCTTTGTGTAAGAACAGTATTTAGGTCAGTAAAAATAGTATCAGAATAATCAAAATGGGGCATTGCAAGTGTTTCTACTAACATTTTCCTTAGAGCAAACGATAAACAATTTTTTATATGATTTAATGAGTGTATTATTTGGAAGATAGTTTTGCAAATGTTGTTTATTTGTTTATTCCAAATTCTTTGTGTAAGAACAGTATTTAGGTCAGTAAAAATAGTATCACAATAATCAAAATGGGGCCATTGCAAGTGTTTCTACTAACATTTTCCTTAGAGCAAACGATAAACAATTTTTATATGATTTAATGAGTGTATTATTTGGAAGATAGTTTTGCAAATGTTGTTTATTTGTTTATTCCAAATTCTTTGTGTTAGAACAGTATTTAGGTCAGTAAAAATAGTATCACAATAATCAAAATGGGGCATTGCAAGTGTTTCTACTAACATTTTCCTTAAGAGCAAACGATAAACAATTTTTATATGATTTAATGAGTGTATTATTTGGAAGATAGTTTTGCAAAATGTTGTTTATTTGTTTATTCCAAATTCTTTGTGTAAGAACAGTATTTAGGTCAGTAAAAATAGTATCACAATAATCAAAATGGGGCATTGCAAGTGTTTCTACTAACATTTTCCTTAGAGCAAAACGATAAACAATTTTATATGATTTAATGAGTGTATTATTTGGAAGATAGTTTTGCAAATGTTGTTTATTTGTTTATTCCAAATTCTTTGTGTAAGAACAGTATTTAGGTCAGTAAAAATAGTATCACAATAATCAAATGGGGCATTGCAAGTGTTTCTACTAACATTTTCCTTAGAGCAAACGATAAACAATTTTTATATGATTTAATGAGTGTATTATTTGGAAGATAGTTTTGCAAATGTTGTTTATTTGTTTATTCCAAATTCTTTGTGTAAGAACAGTATTAGGTCAGTAAAAATTAGTATCACAATAATCAAAATGGGGGGCATGCAAGTGTTTCTACTAACATTTTCCTTAGAGCAAACGATAAACAATTGTATATGATTTAATGAGTTTATTATTTGGAAGATAGTTTTGCAAATGTTGTTTATTTTGTTTATTCCAAATTCTTTGGTGTAAGAACAGTATTTAGGTCAGTTAAAATAGTATCAGAAATAATCAAAATGGGGGCATGGCAAGTGTTTCTACTAAAATTTTTCCTTAGAGCAAACGATAAACAATTTTTATTTTATAGGAGTTAATGAGGGTATTATTGCGCCCTTAGTTTTTGCAAATGTTGTTTATTTGTTTATTCCAAATTCTTTGTGTAAGAACCAGTATTTAGGTCAGTAAAATAGTATCACAATAATCAAAATGGGGCATTGCAAGTGTTTCTACTAACATTTTCCTTAGAGCAAACGATAAACAATTTTTATATGATTTAATGAGTGTATTATTTGGAAGATAGTTTTGCAAATGTTGTTTATTTGTTTATTCCAAATTCTTTGTGTGTAAGAACAGTATTTAGGTCAGTAAAAATAGTATCACAATAATCAAAATGGGGCATTGCAAGTGTTTCTACTAACATTTTCCTTAGAGCAAACGATAAACAATTTTTATATGATTTAATGAGTGTATTATTTGGAAGATAGTTTTGCAAATGTTGTTTATTTGTTTATTCCAAATTCTTTGTGTAAGAACAGTATTTAGGTCAGTAAAAATAGTATCACAATAATCAAAATGGGGCATTGCAAGTGTTTCTACTAACATTTTCCTTAGAGCAAACGATAAACAATTTTATATGATTTAATGAGTGTATTATTTGGAAGATAGTTTTGCAAATGTTGTGTTTATTTGTTTATTCCAAATTCTTTGTGTAAGAACAGTATTTAGGTCAGTAAAAAATAGTATCACAATAATCAAAATGGGGCATTGCAAGTGTTTCTACTAACATTTTCCTTAGAGCAAACGATAAACAATTTTTATATGATTTAATGAGTGTATTATTTGGAAGATAGTTTTGCAAATGTTGTTTATTTGTTTATTCCAAATTCTTTGTGTAAGAACAGTATTTAGGTCAGTAAAAATAGTATCACAATAATCAAAATGGGGCATTGCAAGTGTTTCTACTAACATTTTCCTTAGAGCAAACGATAAACAATTTTTATATGATTTAATGAGTGTATTATTTGGAAGATAGTTTTGCAAATGTTGTTTATTTGTTTATTCCAAATTCTTTGTGTAAGAACAGTATTTAGGTCAGTAAAAATAGTATCACAATAATCAAAATGGGGCATTGCAAGTGTTTCTACTAACATTTTCCTTAGAGCAAACGATAAACAATTTTTATATGATTTAATGAGTGTATTATTTGGAAGATAGTTTTGCAAATGTTGTTTATTTGTTTATTCCAAATTCTTTGTGTTAGAACAGTATTTAGGTCAGTAAAAATAGTATCACAATAATCAAAATGGGGCATTGCAAGTGTTTCTACTAACATTTTCCTTAGAGCAAACGATAAACAATTTTTATATGATTTAATGAGTGTATTATTTGGAAGATAGTTTTGCAAATGTTGTTTATTTGTTTATTCCAAATTCTTTGTGTAAGAACAGTATTTAGGTCAGTAAAAATAGTATCACAATAATCAAAATGGGGCATTGCAAGTGTTTCTACTAACATTTTCCTTAGAGCAAACGATAAACAATTTTTATATGATTTAATGAGTGTATTATTTGGAAGATAGTTTTGCAAATGTTGTTTATTTGTTTATTCCAAATTCTTTGTGTAAGAACAGTATTTAGGTCAGTAAAAATAGTATCACAATAATCAAAATGGGGCATTGCAAGTGTTTCTACTAACATTTTCCTTAGAGCAAACGATAAACAATTTTTATATGATTTAATGAGTGTATTATTTGGAAGATAGTTTTGCAAATGTTGTTTATTTGTTTATTCCAAATTCTTTGTGTAAGAACAGTATTTAGGTCAGTAAAAATAGTATCAGAATAATCAAAATGGGGCATTGCAAGTGTTTCTACTAACATTTTCCTTAGAGCAAACGATAAACAATTTTTATGTGATTTAATGAGTGTATTATTTGGAAGATAGTTTTGCAAATGTTGTTTATTTGTATATTCCAAATTCTTTGTGTAAGAACAGTATTTAGGTTAGTAAAAATAGTATCACAATAATCAAAATGGGGCATTGCAAGTGTTTCTACTAACATTTTCCTTAGAGCAAACGATAAACAATTTTTATATGATTTAATGAGTGTATTATTTGGAAGATAGTTTTGCAAATGTTGTTTATTTGTTTATTCCAAATTCTTTGTGTAAGAACAGTATTTAGGTCAGTAAAAATAGTATCACAATAATCAAAATGGGGCATTGCAAGTGTTTCTACTAACATTTTCCTTAGAGCAAACGATAAACAATTTTTATATGATTTAATGAGTGTATTATTTGGAAGATAGTTTTGCAAATGTTGTTTATTTGTTTATTCCAAATTCTTTGTGTAAGAACAGTATTTAGGTCAGTAAAAATAGTATCACAATAATCAAAATGGGGCATTGCAAGTGTTTCTACTAACATTTTCCTTAGAGCAAACGATAAACAATTTTTATATGATTTAATGAGTGTATTATTTGGAAGATAGTTTTGCAAATGTTGTTTATTTGTTTATTCCAAATTCTTTGTGTAAGAACAGTATTTAGGTCAGTAAAAATAGTATCACAATAATCAAAATGGGGCATTGCAAGTGTTTCTACTAACATTTTCCTTAGAGCAACCGGTATACAATTTTTCATACGATTTAATGAGTGTATTATTTAGAAGATAATTTTGCAAATGTTGTTTTGTTTATTCGAATTTTAATTTTTATCCATAAATACTCCTAGATATTTCACTGTCTCATTTTATACTAAATCCAAGTACTGCGACAATCGTATTCTTTCAGAGGGAAATTTTTTGCAATGGGAAATATTCCATTTATTTTCTTTTAAAAACAAAGTTTACAACCCTAACGATATGAGGTTTTCTTGAAAATCTTTTGTTTTCGAGATAGAAAATACAAAAGCCGCACTTGGTAACATAACTTACATAACTCAGCACGAGGCGAGGAAGCCTTGTTTATAAACCACGTTAAAAGATGGGTGGGGGGAATAGCGTTTAGAAATTATGGATTCCCATTTCCTTGTAAGATTCAAATCCTCTCCCCTTTCACCCCGCATTCTCTCGGGAAATTAAGACTGAGCATACATGTGTGAACCAATATTCGCACACAGGGAACCGGAGGAACTACAATTTGCTAGAGCTTTATAATGGTCGGTTTGCCTCAAGCGGGGTTCACAACATTACGCGCACACTTGTCTTTTCAAGCTCTACAATTTAATATGTCTGTCTCTCTGTGACGCTCCACTCTTTCCCTTTCTACGTAATATGCAGTATGCTATGGCAATCCAGTGCTACTTTTCTTTTCGACAGCAGGTGATACAGATTGAGTTTGCTATTTGAATTTGTTCTTAGTAAGCAGACTTACTCCCTATATTGATGACATTCTAGGAGATCATCAATGTGCATTTAGAAGAAACAGGTCTACAACAGATCAGATTTTTAGTATAAGACAGATTTTAGAAAAGAAATGGGAATATAATGGTACTGTACATCAACTATATGTAGACTTCAAAAAAGCATATGATTCAATTAAGAGGGAGAAGTTATATAGTATCCTGCTGGAGTTCGGAATTCCTAAAAAGTTAGTTAGATTTATACGAATGTGTCTAAATGGCTCAAAGAGTAGGGTGCGTGTAGGCAAACAGTTTTCAGACACTTTTGAAATCTAGAATGGGTTGAAGCAAGGAGATGCACTATCTCCTCTACTATTTGATTTTGTACTAGAGCATGCCATTAAATCTTTAGAGAATGAGGAAGGCTTACAACTCAATGGTATTAATAGGCTGTTAGTTTATGCTGATGATGTAGTACTACTGGCCGATAGCGAGGAGATACTAAAGGACAACACGCACACACTATTGAGTAAGATTAAGAAATTAGGACTGGAAGTAAATATCAGTAAAACTAAATATATGGTCACACGTAGAAATTCAGTATATAATGGAAATGGTCAGCTAAGGACAAATGAGGCAAAGTTTGAGGAAGTGGCTGAATTCAAATACCTAGGAACAATAATCACAAATAGGAATGAGATGCACAAAGAAATTAAACATAGGCTCAATTCTGGAAATGCGTGCTATTGTGCATTGCAGAGACTCTTGATGTACCAACTCCTTTCAAAAAACGTTAAGCTGAAAATATATAAAACTATTATTCTACCAGTTATATTATATGGGTGCGAAACATGGACTCTTACTTTAAGGGAGGAAAGGATATTACGAGTATTTGAGAATAAAGTTCTTTGGAAAATTTTTGGACCAAAGAGAGATGAACAGACAGGTGAATGGAGAAGACTACATAACAATGAACTACATGGTCTTTATAGGAAGCCAGATATAATAAGAACAGTTAAGTATCATAGACTGCGATGGGCAGGACATGTTGCGCGTATGGGGAATGAAATACGTGCATGGAAACTTCTTGTAGGAAAGCCAAAAGGAAAATGCCCAGTTGGTAGACCAAGAATGAGGTGGGAGAACAACATTAACTATGATTTGAGGGAAGTAGATTATACAGGGAATGATTGGAAAGCATTAGCTCAGGATAGGGATGTATGGAGAGCTCATGTCCGCGCGGCCATGAACCTACGGGTTCGATAGTGCCAATGAGTAAGTAAGTAAGTATTTGAATTAGTTGTGCGATCAGCCGCGTGGGCTACTAGTCAGAGTTTATGATTCATCATCATCATCATCATCCATGCAAGTATTAGGCCGTGTGTCCTGTTACGGTCTCAAAGAGGAATTTTCCATCCAGCGCTTTTTTGGACGTCCCAGTGATCTTTTGCCTTGGGGGCAGTAGCGAAATATGGCTTTTGGAATTATATGAGACGGCATTCGTTGAAGATGGGCTTTCCAGTTGTTCTGGTAGTTTTGTATTTGGTGAAGAATGGGTTCTACATCCAACTCTTCCATAATTTCCTCATTTATTTTATGGTACCACTTTGTGTAGCCTGCTGTACGGTGCATAAATCGCATCTCATTTGCTGTTATTCGGCTTTCATCTCTTCTTCGTATTGTCCATGCTTCACTACCATATCTTAATACTGGTCTTGCGAGAACCTTATAAAGCCGTAATCTTGTGTTCTTCTTTACTAAAGATGGTTTCATTATACTGTTAATTATCCCCGTTGTTTTTGTAAAATTTGTGATTTTCTTTGATATATCAGCTTCATCTTGAAATGTTAAATTATAACCCAAATAATTAAATTCGTTTACTCGTTCTAAAATTTCATCATCCAAAGCAATTTTGCTAGGTATAGGGTATTTCCCACAAAAGGCCATCACCTTAGTTTTCTTTGTATTGATTTCCATAGTGTACAAATATGGTTTGAAGATATCTACAGAAAAAACAAAAATTATGGCATTTCAAGGTGTAGATCCTGTCAGAAGTAAAATTGTACTGGACAATAAAATTTTGGAGCAGGTCAATAATTTTACATATCTAGGATGCAATATCTCATATGAAGAAGAAAAGGATGTAAATGAAAAAAAATATCTAAATTTTTAAGAATTTTAGGGTTAATAAATTCTATCTTCAAGCCACAGTTAGTCCAAAAGCATTATAGACTGAAAGTGTATAAAACACTGGCTCTTCCAACTCTTTTGTATGGTAGCGAAGAATGGACATTGAAACAGAAGGATATACAGAGACTTAGATCTGCTGAAATGAGATACCTTCGGAGGACTGCAGGATACACACTACTAGATCACAAAAAAAAAATGAAGACATCTTAGAAGAATTACACATGGAACCTTTAGAAAACAAAATTTCTGATTATAAGTCAAGATGGATACAACATGTTCATCGAATGGAAGATCACAGAATACCCAAACAAATGTTAAGATATCAACCTGCAGGAAGAAGAAGACCAGGATGTCCACTCAAAAGACTTTTGGATGGTGTTTCTCTTGAGGCCGAAACAGGTCAACAAATGGCCTAAATTCGAGAAATATACTATGATGATGATGATGACCTTTTTGCAATTATATTTAATGATTACAGTTCATAAAGTCCCAGGTTCAATTCCGGGCCAGACCATAGACACTTTTCCTTAAAGAGGATTATTCCTGTGATTGCACGTGGTATGGAATTTAGGTTAGGTTTATATTAAGGGCTCTTCTGGCGCTTCATTATCATTTATCACCCCATTACATAATCGGTGTAAAACAACTCCGCCTTTCAGATGTTCCGACATAAGAAATGGATTACAATTCCTTTCAAGGGGAGATCAAAAGCCCATCTCGACAATGTTGAAATGTAAAACTATGAGACCCATTTTCTCAGAAACTATTTGAGGTATAAATGTGAATTTTTTACACTGTTCAGATACATGTTAAATAAGTTTACTGAAGAACTTTTGAGTTACATTTCTTCTTACTTTTGGAAATATATATATCCTTCTTCTTCTTCCTCTATGCATGAAAGCTGGCAGCTTCTTGTGTGTTCATTCACTACAGGTCCGGGGTATGGTGACGTCTTTCCATCGTAGTTGTGGTCTTCCTAAAGGCCTTTTCTGCTGAGATGTCCAGTCACGTACTTTCTTCACTAATCTACTGTTCTCCATTCTATCTATGTGATCGATCCAATTTAGTCTTCCATCGTTTATCCAGAGGTTTATAGGTTCAATTTCACATTCTTCTCTAATAACAGAGCTGCGAATGTTCTCTCTCAGCGATTTTCCTACGATTTTTCTTAAAACTTTCATTTCGGTTGTTTCATTGATTTGTTTTGTTTTTTGAGTTTCTGTTCGGTAAAAATATAAACTTCATTTTTTAAAATGTTTGCAAGTTTTCATTTAATAAAACATAACCAATGATTTTAAGAGCACCAACGTCGTTCCATATCAACAGATGCATAAAAATGTTCATATGTTTACCTCTTATAGTTTCTGCGAAAACGGGTCTTTTACATGACTATTTAACTCATGCCCCAAATGGGATTCAATGACCAATCACGTTTCAATGATTTCTGTTTTACAACCAATCAAAGCCGTGTTTCACGAAATATCTATCACTATTAAATTTACCATATTAAAGAAAGCTCCTCCATTTTAATATTCTGAACAGGTCTGACCATTATTTTGCAGTGACTGACGCTGTAAGAAATACGGCTACCAGATTGTATATATAGTGCATGGATGTCAACACATAGCGCTTGCAGGAGTTAATATAAAAACATTTGTAGCAATTGATTATACCACCAAAAAAAGAAACCACTGTTTGCACTTTCTTAAATGTATTTTTTCCCAGGTAATAATCCAGAAAAATATAATTGTCATATTTACATCATACGACATCAGAAATGAATTAATATACAGTTTGATGTGTTTCATTTTTTCTCCACTAGAGAGCATTCTTACAATATTGCGTTCCTTTGGCAATAAATAGTAATGATCTGGTTGCAGTGATAAACAAAATAAGCAGATGAAGCGTACCAATCGTTTCTCATTTGTTTTCAAACATCGCCGTTTACATTAAATATATAAATATTTTTAAATAATTATAGTTAAATAATGATTTGTGAGTAAACAGCTTAATTTTATTCGTTAAATAGTCCTAACAAATTCCACTCTTGATTTCCAAATTCTCTAGATAAATTCACTCCTCGCTTCGTGAGTCGTGAATTTATCGATAATTTGGAAATCACTCGTGGCATTACTTATGATAATTTTAGTTTGTCGAAAAAACCAATTTACGTAAAACGTTCGTTGTGTCGAATTAGTGAAGCAGCCTTACTTTTAAAAATGTATTAAAAATACTTAAAATGAGCACATGTCAATAATATTTATATCAATTTGTGCAGAATATTTCAAACTATTTAAAAGTGCAAAAATCCAAATTTGAGAATTTCTTTCCCTAAAATCATCTTTTAATCTACCCTTCAATGCCAGTATAGAAAGCCAGAAATGTTATAAAAGACAATATGGTGAACAAAAAAGTAAGTTTGCTATGTTTATGAATACTTCGGATGCTTCGAAAGTTATGGCCCAAAATAAGAAGTGAAGAAGTAAATGAACATTATCAAACATTCTTATTCTTCTTCTTCACTTCACGGGATAGGCAAAAATTGCCTGTCCGCCTCACAGTTGTTCTGTCCATCTTTTCACTGGCCTTCCTACATTCCTTGAATCTCTTGGCTTATAGTTGAAAGCTGCTCTTGGTGATCTTGTTACATTCCTTCTTTGTGTGTACCATTGCTCTCTATATTCTCGGATTTTCTCAAAAATGATGTAGTAAACCTGGCTTTAAATGAATGTAGATTTTACACCTCACATCATAATTTGTAACATATTTTCCAGGACTAGATTCAAGTAACTTTTTTCCTTCGTTCAACTAGCATTCCACTACTAATTTGACCGTTGGCATTTATGTAAGCTTACTCTTCGATCCCATAGAAATACATTATATTATGGAAATGGACAGTTAATGACAAATGAGGGAATTTTTTAAGAAGTGGCTGAATTCAAATACCTAGGAACAATAATCACAAATAGGAATGAGATGCACAAAGAAGTGAAACATAGGCTCAATTCTGGAAATGCGTGCTATTATGCATTTCGGGGACTCTTGTTCCAACTTCTTTAAAAAAAAGATAAGCTGAAAATATATAAAACTATTATTCTACCAGTTATATTATATGGATGCGAATCATGGACTATTGCTTTAAGGGAGGGAAGGAGATTACGAGTATTTGAGAATAATTTTCTTAGAAAAATGTTTGGACTAAAGAGATATGAACAGACAGGTGAATGGAGAAGGCTACATAACAGTGAACTACAAGGTATTTTTACAAATCCGGATAAAATAAGAACAGTTAAGTGTCGTAGACTGCGATGGACAGGACATGTGGCACGAATAGGGAATGAAATACGTGCATGGAAGTTTCTTGTATGAAAACAGAGGTAAAACGCCTAGTTGGTATACCAGGAATGAGGTTGGAGAATAACATTACATTTGATTTGATTTGAAGTAAGTAGATTATACAGTGAATGATTGGAAAACGTTAGGTCAGGATAGGGATGTATGGAGAGCTTATGTCCGCGCGTGAGCCTGTTAATTAATTCTGTGAAAATCCAAGCTCTATGTAGTAGGATTGAAACGTTAGTTTGCAGTGTGTAGAGTGCTTTAAGGTAGCTGCAACATGGGGTCGGGAGACCGCTAATTAGAGGTATGTGTTTTATCATTAGCGATAAACTCTACGACATATATAAGATGTAATTGGGCGGGCAGCAGGGCTGTTGAAACGGTTAGTGTCCGTGCTAGGATTTTGATAGCGCCATAACGGTACTGGGTGGAACTAGCAAAGAGCCCCGATTCTCTATGGTTTCCAATTGTGTGAGAGCTCAAGCGATTAAAATCATGAGCTTTTTTCTTCATATTTTGTAGTCAGAAGTCGTGTTAATATTGCTATATCCACTCAGATAAGCAAGCTTTATTTTTTTTTCAGAATAAATAATTTACAAGTAAACCATGCAATATTCATTAATTATTCAGTTAGTTAACCCAGTGGCTTCACGTTTAAATGCTCAATTAATTTCCCCAGAAACAGCATTTATGTTACCATAAATTATATTATCTATTTTAAGACATTCAAAACAAAAAAAAATATAACGGTACTTGACATCACAATAAGGTTGAAGATAAAGATGCATTCATCTACTATTCATAAATGTTACGAGTAAAAGAAGATAACCCCACCAAGGGACGTACAAAATATTGAAAAAAAAAAAAAAAATATATATATATAGTCTAACGTCCACCGCTGTGGTCCCCAGGTAGCGTGCTGCCTTGTCACGCAGCGGGCCCGTGTTCGATCCCGGGGCAGTTTTTCTGGGTGAGGTTTTTATCGGGTTTTTTCCTCACCTGTAAGACAAATGTCAGGAAAACTTTAAGGCCCAAACGGTCCCCGAAATCATATGGCCATCATCACCATCATCATCATTATCGTCATCCTTCACCGGTGTGGAATGCAAAGGGAAGCTACCACACCTACACAATTCCCTAGTAAAGCTGCAAGCATAGCATGATTGCAGTGAAGGACCTGCCTTCGGGCAGAATTACTATGGATGGATATAGTCTAACAGCAGAGTTAAGCGAGTGACCTCGTCTTCTGAGTTGAAGGTCATTTAACTGCCGGCGAGTCTAATTCGTCTTTTGAGACGAATGGGTTAATTGTAATATTATACGTGAATAACTCAGGGGTCCTCATCTAGGGGATATGTGGATGGCGACCACAAAGTGCCCAAGCTGAGCAAAACACTTCTTCCACTTACTTGTGTTTTGCACTCTTTTAACTTTACTATCTAACCTCTTTTGGTTAACTCTTGTTTTTTCGACCCGGACGCTATTACGGAATCCGAGGGCTAGGGAGTCTTTCCTTTCTTCCATTTCTTCTTTCCTTTATTTTCTTTTCTTCTCTAGAAAAGCCTGAACAGAGGCTATAAGATGGCAGCCCCATCACTGGTCTTGCCTTCCTTTGGCCAGCAACCAATCGAAGGGACTATTATTATGCTTTGAAGTCTTATACGAGAATTTCCCGGAAGGATCGAGGGAAAATTTTCTATAGGATCCTAACAGGCCTGGCCTAATACTTGGAAGGAAGAAGAGAAGAATTAAATTTTACTGTATACTGCTATTTATTTCGCCGCATAAATATGTATACTAAGATAGTTACCTTCTATCTCTATACCTCGTACTTTCCCGTAAGAGGATTAAGGCTCTCTGGAAGGAGTATTTACTTACTTACTCACTGGCACTATCGAACACGTAGGTTCATGGCCGCGCGGACATAATCTCTCCATACATCCCTATCCTGAGCTAATGCTTTCCAATCATTATTTTAACAAGCTATTTTTTCTTCTTCTTCTTCTTCGTTTCCTGGCTTAGGCATTAGTTGCCTGTTCCATTTCCACTAATATATCTAAGACCTTCTCTTCCGAGGACGTCCGACATCTCTTCTTCAGGCTAATATCATTAGGTTTATTTACATATATGTCAATGAATGATATGGGGTCGGCATATCGCCTCAGTGAGACACCTAGTGGACAAGTAAGATATTATTTGGATGGATAACGGTCGGTAAATTTTGCACAGAGCCCTCTTTGCTCAGGGTAGCCTGAAAATCTTATGCTAACGTCTATACCGGAGAACTTATCTCTTGGATTTTTCCATCTTAAAAATCCATCAATCCCGGGTTTGAACCCGCATCCCTCGGAACTAAAGGCATACTGATAGTCATTTTAATTGACATAATTTAGGTCATAATTAGGTCCAGAATACTTAAGTTTTAAACCATCGTTCTCTAGAAAGTAATCTATCTTCAATTAATTATGGGAGTTATTTTATAAAACCTAAAATAGAATAAAATTGGTGTTGATACACGTAACAAAAAAACTACATGTAATAAAATATTTGACATGTATTAATCAATAAGTTGTTATAACAATCGCCTCGTATATATAATTTAATTATCATCAGTGCCTCTTAAGCCCTGAATAGTCCCTGGCACTCCTAAAATTCGGCCTCTATTTTTTTCTTTCAATGTTCTTAGCTCCAGAAGCTGTTGGTCTTTCCTCTTTCAGAGCATCCAACAATATTTTCTTTGGTTTTCAAACAGGAAGTTTGTTAAACATTTTTCCTTCCAAGGAGATGATCTAACGATACAATATTATCTGTCTAATAATCTAAAGTCCTTCGTCAAGGTTGTAGCATATCACCAACATTATTTAAGATATTTATACATAAAGCACTGTCAAACTGGAGCCAAAAATCTCCAGGAATGGGAGTACAAATTGGAGATGGATCAACAGATACAATACATTCACTGTTATTTGCGGATGACCAGATAATAATTGCTCCAGAATATGAAGACATGGAGTTTATGTTCAGATAATTATTGGACGAATACGATAACTGGGGTTTGAAAATAAATTTAGAAAAACATTTTATATGCGATGTGGAGCCGAACCCGAAGATTTGATATTAGAAGATGAAAAGGGGTATATTAGAGGATGTGAAGAATTTGAGTGTCTGGGAGTAAAATTAGATAAAGAGGATAAACAAGAAAGTGATATTAAGAACAGAATAAATAAAGGTAGAGCAATAACAGCAATGATGAATGGAGTCTTATGGAACAGATATATAACCAGGAAAAATAAGTTACAAATATATAATTCAATAGTGAGAAGTACTGTCACATATGGAGCTGAAGTTTGGAAATTCAACAAAACTTGGAACAAAAACGTATGTCGATGGAAATGGATTTCTTGAGGAGAGCAGCAAGATGTTAAAAATTAGACAAAATAAGAAATACTGTCATAACGGAAAAAACGAATATTGATTATTCAATAGTAGATTATATACGGTATAAGCAATTAAATTGGTATGGGCACGTACGACGAATGCAAGAAGAAAGATTACGCAGGAAAACATTGGAATGGTGTCCACCTGGAAGAAGGGGGAGAGGAAGACCTCGAAACTCGTGGATGCAGGAAATAAGAACTGGAATGAGAACAAGAGGACTGGAAGGCATGGATTGGGTGAAGAGAGACGAATGGAGAAGAAACTTAAGGCACAGAAAGATGTGTAAACATTAAAATTCTGTATATAATATAAAATAATCTATGTTGTAAGGATTGTGGTAAATATTTGATCAGCTCTCCATTAAATGTCTTATATTGAGTTAGTGTAAATAAATCAAGTTAAATTTATTTATTTTTTTTTGTTAATATGTAATACTTATAAATATAATATTTTTACGCTCGAGGATGAGTCCTTGTGTCCTTAATCTTTACATTGACAAAACATGAGAGAGTGTCCGGGGAGGATATAGGAAGACCCTGCAGCATAGCCAACTTAATTAATAGCGGTGAGCTATCCTTTCGGTTCTCCTTGGAATTCCTGAATAGGAGAACCCCGGGTTCAGGAATTCAAGGAGAATCAAAAGGATAGCTCACCGCTATTCATTAACTTGACACACACACACACAAATGTAATGGAAGTGCAAGACCAACCGTTAAATGCTCCCCTCTCAGCGGCCAAGCAAGCACCCGGTATCCCGCGCGCATTTCTCAGCAGTCAATGGTTCGCCAGTGGTTCCTAGCTACTTCCGGCTGCTACAGGGTCTTACATGCCCTCTTCAGCCTTTTGGTATTAAATCCGTCGTTGGTTGAGCGATTATCCTCCGCTGGTCATAACTAGCCGCAGATCAGGAGACAAAGATCCGGTGTTCGGACATTAACAAGCCTTGGAGGCGCTGGTGGGAGTTGATGGTCTTAGTAGATGTTCTCGCAGATACTCCAAGCCACCAAGAGGAAGGCCAAGCCCCAGAGGGACAAGAGCGGGAGGGCAAGTTGCCCATCCAATCAGAAACGGTTCCGTTCAGGTTTTGCTGATCTGAAGTGGAATTTAGAATTTTGAAAAAGTTGGAGTTATATTTTTTACTGGTGGACACTAGGGGACCACTCCGACATTTGTCCTATTTATCGTGTCAGTTATTTAAATGTGGCGGACCGCAGTGAAAACGAAATCAACCATAACTGTGGTACCTCCGCCTTTCAGATACCCCTACCTAAGAAATGGATTACAATTCTCTCAATGTCAGGGAAGAAGCCATAAAAGACAATCTGATGATATTGTATTAAAACTGTGTTCAAATTATTCAGCTCTTCTAATACCACATTTTAGAACATTTTAAGTTTACATTTTACACAATTAATATCATTACAGAGACTTAGATCTGCTGAAATGAGATACCTTCGGAGGACTGCAGGATGCACACTACTAGATCACAAAAAAATTAAGACATCTTAGAAGAATTACACATGGAACCTTTAGAAAACAAAATTTCTGATTATAAGACAATATGGATGCAACATGTTCATCGAAATGAAGATCACAGAATACCCAAACAAATGTTAAGATATCAACCTGCAGGAAGAAGAAGACCAGGACGTCCACTCAAAAGACTTTTGGATGGTGTTTCTCTTGAGGCCAAAACAGGTCAGCAAATGACCTTACTTACTTACTTACTCACTGGCACTATCGAACCCGTAGGTTCATGGCCGCGCGGACATAAGCCCTCCATACATCCCTATCCTGAGATAATGCTTTCCAATCATTCACTGTATAATCTACTTCCCTCAAATCATAGTTAATGTTATTCTCCCACCTCATTCTTGGTCTACCAACTGGGCGTTTTCCTACTGGCTTTCCTACAAGAAGTTTCCATCCACGTCTTTCATTCCCCATACGCGCAACATGTCCTGCCCATCGCAGTCTACGAGACTTAACTCTTCTTATTATATCTGGCTTTCTATAAAGACCATGTAGTTCATTGTTATGTAGTCTTCTCCATTCACCTGTCTGTTCATCTCTCTTTGGTCCAAAAAAATTCCTAAGAACTTTATTCTCAAATACTCGTAATCTCCTTTCCTCCCTTAAAGTAAGAGTCCACGTTTCGCACCCATATAATATAACTGGTAGAATAAGGTCAACAAATGACCTAAATTCGTGAATGTACTATGATGATGATGAATATTATTATTTTGTCTGAAAAAATTTGTTTTCATATTTAGAAAAGTCTTAAATTATGTTATTCTACAATAGAGGGTATTTTGATTTATTTGGTTTGCTAACTTGAAGGCTTCATACCTTGTTTTTGAGTACAAAGTAATTTATCTGATGAATAGATGTTAATATTGTTCACTATATAATTTAGCTCATAGACTAAAGCGAATGCACTGTGTGGGGCTGTGACAAGAAACAAACAAATGCGTTATCTTGATTAGAATTTGAAATGGAAATTTGTAAAAACTAATTTAGATTATCAACGGTTTTTGCATAATTCATGCTACTCCTCCCCTTGCATTGGAATTAATTTTGTTACCAACACCTAATAATTAGATATCAGAGTTGGGTTTGTACAATGTTACTGCGTTAAAAGGATCGTTATCTCACGTTTTGTGGAGCAAATTTGAACAAACCAATAATCTCGTGCGTCACTTCAGACATTAAAGCATTCCTAAGTGTTTCAGTAATTTTAAAACTTACTGGAAATCTTCCAGGTGAATGGAGAAGACTTCATAACAATGACCTACATGGTCTTTATAGGCAGCCAGATATAATGAGAACAGTTAAGTTTCGTAGACTGCGATGGGCAGGACATGTTGCACGTATGGGGAGTGAAAGACTTGAATGGAAGCTTCTTGTAGGAAAGCCAGAGGGAAAACTCCCAGTTGGTAGACCAAGAATGAGGTGGGAGAATAACATTAACTGTTATTTGAGAGACACTTTTGAAATCCAGAATGGGTTAAAGCAAGGAGATGCACTATCTCCTCTCCTATTTAATTTTGTACTAGAGCATGCCATTAAAACTCTAGAGAATGAGGAAGGCTTACAACTCAATGGTGTTAATAAGCTGTTAGTTTATGCTGATGATGTAGTATTATTGGCCGATAGCGAGGAGATACTAAAGGACAACACGCACACACTATTGAGTAACATAAAGAAATTAGGACTGGAAGTAAATATCAATAAAACTAAATATATGGTCAGACGTAGAAATTCAGTATATAATGGAAATGGACACATGAGGCAAATTTTGAGGGAGTTACTGAATTCAAATACCTAGGAACAATGATCACAAATAGGAATGAGATGCACAAAGAAATTAAACATAGGCTCAATTCTGAAAATGCGTGCTATTATGCATTGCAGAGACTCTTGATGTACCAACTCCTTTCAGAAAACGTTAAACTGAAAATATATAAAACTATTATTCTACCAGTTATATTATATGGGTGCGAAACATGGACTCTTACTTTAAGGGAGGAAGGGAGATTACAAGTATTTGAGAATAAAGTACTTAGGAAAGTTTTTGGACCAAAGAGAGATGAACAGACAGGTGAATGGAGAAGACTACGTAACAATGAACTACATGGTCTTTATAGGAAGCCAGATATAATAAGAACAGTTAAGTCTCGTAGACGGCAATGGACAGTACATGTTGCGCGTATGGGGAGTGAAAGACTTGCATGGAAGCTTCTTGTAGGAAAACCAGAGGGAAAACGCCCAGTTGGTATACCAAGAATGAGGTGGGAGAATAATATTAACTATGATTTGAGAGATGTAATTTATACAGGGAATGATTGGAAAGCATTAGCTCAGGATAGGGATGTATGGAGAGCTTATGTCCGCGCGGCCATGAACCTACGGGTTCGATAGTGCCAGTGAGTAAGTAAGTAACTGGAAATCTTCACTCGCTTCTACCATGTGTATAACGTACCAAGAACTCCATTCCAGTCGGAGGAAGAAATTTCATCTCTGACGTCACATAAGTGACAAGTTACGTTTGTTCGGGATGTTTGCTTATACAAGTATGAAGGGACAAAGGAGGTATGAGTGCATTGGTTTGGTATACAGTGTGATTATAAAGTCTCAGTACATTTTAAAGAAATCGCTTACATATCGTATTTCTGTTACAGCTATTCGAAAGATACAAATATGTTCACCATTGAAGAGCGGATAGAGATTGTTGCTGCGTGTTAATAGGCCGGTCATACGAGGAAGTTAGAAACAGATTCCAAAGGAAACCCTCACGGGAGACGTGTATCTTAATATGTTACAACTTTTCTTACAGCCACAGTTACAGCAAGATGGTATCATTGATACAGTGATGTTGCAACAAGATGGAGCACCACCACACTTTGCTCTGGCTATACGCGGGTATCTCAATGACAGGTTTCCCAACAGGTGGATTGGAAGGACATCTCCTCGTATCTGGGCACCTCGTTCGCCAGACCTCGCACCCCTGGACTTTTTTGCTTGGGGGTTCATCAAGCAACAGGTTTACAGAACCAAGTTTCCTAATCTGCAAGTGCTGAAAGAACGCATACGCCAAGCGAGTGAAATGATTACAGAGGATATGTTGGTGCATGTTTTCCGGGCGACGGTGCGTCGTTGGGGAACATGTTTTGAGATTGATGGAGGTTATGTTGAACACTAACTTGATACTAGAAACTACCTTATAATTTTTGTTTTATTTGCGCTACGTTATCCACAAAATGTACTGGGACTTTATAATCACAGTGTATTTTACCCAATCTTTGGGCTGTCCAAGGAAACGCTGGATACAAAATTCATCAGTGAGACATGCCTAATACTTCGTTGGATGGACAAGACTTTTTTACTCAAGAGTTGAACTTAGCTGTGAATAAAAATACAAATTTCGTTTTAATTTGTAGAATAAAAATTTTAACTTATGCCCTCTAAGTTGAGTAATGAATGTGATATCCCTCGCTTGCGTGACATATAGATCAAGTATATCACAGGACGATACAGAGCAACATCTGTTATTTTCTTCTTCTTCTTCAACTTAATTTGTAGGATTTTCATCCTGTTTATTTCCAAACTCACTCCTCGGAGGAAGACGTATTGGATGTGCATTCACTGTCTATCCATCTCTTGGCCGGTCTTCCTCTTGTTCTCCTCCCGTCCATTGGTCTATCTTCTTTAGCTCTTTTTGCAAGCCGGTTTTCTTCCATTCTTTCTATATGACCCTTCCAATATTTTCGTCTATCTATAATGAATTTGTTATTTTCACAATATAAACATCATTTTGTGGGAAATACCCTATACGAAGTGAGTCGTGAATTTATTGATAATTTTAAAATTACTCGTGGCTATTTAACTCATGCCCCAAATGGGAGTCAATTACCAATCACATTTCAATGATTTTTTATTTACAACCAATCACAGTCGTGTTTCGCCTAGAATTTACCAACTAAAGTTTATCATAATAAAGAAAGCACCTCCTTTTTAACATTCTGAATAGGTCATAGCATTATTTTGCAGTGACTGACCCTCTAAGAAATACGGCTACCAGATTGTATATATAGTGCATGAATGTCAGCAGAAAGCGCATGCGATAGATAATATAAAAACATTTGTAACAATAGATTATACCACAAAAAAAGAAAACACTGTTACACTTTCTTAAACGAATTATTTTCCAGGAAATGTTGCAGAAGAATATAATTGATATATTTACATCATAAGACATCAAATTAATTAATACCTATAACGTTGGTTATCAATTTCTCCACTAGGGTGCATTCTTACAATATTTCGATCATTTGGTAATAAATAATTAGATCTGGTTGCTGTGAGAACAAAAGAAGCAAATGAAACGTACCAATTGTTTGCATTTGTTTTCAAACATCGCCGTTTACATTAAATTTATATATATTTTAAAAATAACTATATTTAAATAATAGTCCACCGCTGTGGTCTCGAGGTAGCGTGCTGCCTTGTCACGCAGCGGGCCCGGGTTCGATCCCTGGTCGGGGCAGTTTTTCTGGGTGAGGTTTTTATCGGGGTTTTTCCTCACCTGTAAGACAAATGTCAGGAAAACTTTAAGGCCCAAACGGTCCCCGAAATCATATGGCCATCATCGTTATCATTATCATCCTTACCATTATCATCATCATCCTTCACCGGTGTGGAAAGCAACGGGAAGCTACCACACCTACACAATTCCCTAGTAAAGCTGCAAGCGTAGCATGGAAATGCTATGATTGCAGTGAAGGACCTGCCTTCGGGCTGAATTACTATGGATGGATTTAAATAATGATTTGTGAGTATACAGCTTAATTTTATTCGTTAAATAGTCCTAACAAATGTCACTCTTGATTTCCTAATTCTCTAGATAAATTCACTCCTCATTTCGTGAGTCGTGAATTTATCGATAATTTAGAAATCACTCGTGGCATTACTTATGATAACATAAAACATTTTTCACTACATTAGTATTGAGACGACAAAGCTAATACTATGATAGAAATAAGTAAATTAATGAACAAAACTAAATTACTGTGTTCAATGGCAAAGAAAAAATCTGTGGACTACTATTAGACCGAAGATTTAACATAATCTTCCTTCCAGCTCCATTCTTGATAACATAACTGTATCAATGATCATACGTATTACAACACAAAAACCTCAAATATCTTCTCCTATTCTAATATCTGGATCTTTTGATTGTTCTATCTTAACCACAAGATCCTGATCGCCATAATCATAAAGTTTATTCTGAATTAAAAGAAAATTTAACTACGTCTTCTCTCTTCCACTTTTCTTTTATTACCCGCTTAATCTCGATGGAGAATACTGAAATTCCCATTCAAGACAAAGTATGAATAAAAATAATATGGGTGAACTCACTACACAACTCTAAAGACGATACACTAACTAACTAACTAACTAACTAACTAACTAACTAACTCACTTGCATTATCCAACCCGTAGGTTCAAGGCCGCGCGGACGTAAGCACTCTATATATCCCAAACGTGAGCCAGTGTTTTCCAGTCATCTCCTGTATAATCTACTTCCCTCAATTCATAGTTAATTTTATTATCCTACCTCATTCTTGGTCTACCTACTGGGCGTTTTCCCTCTGGTTTTCTTACAAGAAGCTTCCATGTACGTCTTTCAGTCCCCATTCGTGCCACATGTCCTGCCCATCGCAGCCTACGAGACTTAACTGTTCTCATTATATCTGGCTTCCTATAAAGACCATGTAGTTCATTGTTATGCAGTCTTCTCCATTCACCTGTCTGTTCATCTCTTTTTGGTCCAAAAATGTTCTTAACAACTTTATTCTCAAATACTCGTAATCTCCTTTCCTCCCTTAAAGTAAGAGTCCATTTTTCACACCCATATAATGTAACTGGTAGAATAATAGTTTTATATATTTTCAGTTTAACGTTTTTTGAAAGGAGTTGGGAAGTCAAGAGTCTCTGTAACGCAGTATAGATAAACAAAGACTAACTGCGGCAGAAATGAAATTTATGAGACGTACTGCAGGTTACTCAAGAACAGATCATAAAAGGAATTCTGAGATTCTCAAAGAATCTCAAACAGAATCAATCATGGAACATGTAAAAAAATATAGGAACAACTGGAAATCTCACGTAAGAAGAATGAACCGAACAAAAATACCACGTCAAATCTTAAATTACCAGCCACCAGGCAAGAGATCTTTAGGCAGACCCTTCAAACTTTGGATTGAGACCGTAACAGACCCCTAGGTCTATCTCATGAGAGGAAGAAGATAATAATACTGTACTTTATCTGATGAAGTTAAAGCTATTAAGACGTGAGACAGATTCCACTTCAACAAAGACAAATTAAATAAATACAAATACGAAAATCTATCCGCAATTACCTGGAAAAAATAATATAAATATTATTAAAACCAAAGCACGGATATTTGTGTCCTTACCTACATAACTAATTAGTTTATCATTAGGTATAGGCTATTTGCCGTCAGATATACGCCGAAAGCCGGATTTGTTTGGCGGTATGTAAGCATTATGGAGTGTTACTGCCATTATTTAAGAGAATTAACAACAAATAATTTCGCCTGTTCTACAGGTAAACAACAGTGTTTGGGTGTCGTATTATGTAGTTACTAACTAAAATCCCAAAAGCAAAACAATTTTACAATCGTAATAGGCCTAGAGAGATTAGTTTTTTTTTTTTTGTCACACTGATACTTTCAGTTGATACTTAAATACGAAATCTGAATGAACACACAATGCGTATAATATACTCGGACCAACGGATCTGTGCCCCTACAGCGCTGACATCGTTCTTAGAAAAGTACACATCTATACTCACACCACTCCCCTCGCACTAAGTCAAACAGCAGCCACAGTAACTTATCGAGTAGGCATGTTGCCAAACTTCCCCCAGTTGAATATTGAATAATGCAAGATTGGAGTTGAGTTGACAACACTGGAGTGCAAGTACAAGAGAGAGATAGGAATGCAGGGAGGGAAATGATTTGCCGAGGCAGAAGAGGAAATAGGCTTTACTTTGCATAATTTACGGGGCACAGATCCGTTGGACAGACAATACAAACATAACACTGAGCAACAAAAAAGAAACTTTTTTTTGTCTCAGAAAGAAAATTTGTGATTCTGATAGTATGTTTTCTCCTGAATTCAAATATGATATCGGGTTTTCTCCATCACGCAAGGTTTCCGAGATACGGGCATTTATAATTTGAAACACTTTAATATTTTCTACATTCGTAACTACACGTTATTCGAATATTCGGACTCACCTAGAAAGTAAGAAATGACGATTTTCTGCTATATTTCACCTGTGGAGCATCCCTCTTGATGGTCAAACAGTCATCGGCCAGCATATTAGGATTCCATTTGCCTTGATATCTCTTTTCCATAGCTGAAATAATTTGAGTTAGCTCATTTTTTTTATTTTACAATGGACAAATGGATGGAGAAACGTTTATCAAAATAAAATTATTCAAATCCATTAATTTAAATTGAAATAAAAAAACTGTGGGTGATGGAGAAATTCCGAATACATATTTGAAAATACGATAAAAGACTGCATTAAGTACAACTATTTGTACTCATGGGACAAAACTCATGTTGGCCAGTGTAATCAATGGATACTAAACTCGATGGAAAAAGCAGTTTTTCCTCCTGTAATTAAACCAACCTCTTGTGTATTTATATTCATTTAAGGACCTCTTTAACAACAAAGTCATTACCATGGAAATTCAAATATGAGCATGAAAAGGCCGACCAATTTTTCTAGGATTCATCTTTTTCAAGCTTGAGGTTCTTTTACGTGTCATAAATCTATGACACGGGATCTACTGTTCGAGTTCCCTTCCGAAGGAAATAATTCTTGCGAATTTACGCCCTGAAAAATCAATCATATCAGATAGCGTTTTAGTTAGCAAACCTTGGAACTTGATGCGAGCAATATAGTCATTACTCACTAGGACCGAACCGAACACCTATCTTCTTCTCCTTCATCTTCTTCTTCTTCTTCTTCTTCTTCTTCTTCACGGTTTAGGCTTATTTACTAGCCTTTAACGGTTCCAAATTGCTGCTATTTCCATCTTTTCTTTGGCCTTCCCAAACTTTTTCTTTCTCTTGGTAAATAATTGTATGCTGCTTTTGGTATTATATTCTCAGTCATCCTTGCTAAGTGTTCTTTCAAGTTTGTTCTGTATTTCTCTATTGTTGTGTTTAATTCCTCTACTTTTAATTCCCGTCTTATTTCTATACTATGTTTTTTGTCTGTTCTTTTATATTCTGCTATTGGTCTGAGGAATTCTGGCAGATTGTTCTGTTGTGTTGTCTTTGTCCATGTTTCGAATTAATAAGTATTAATAGGAACTGTCATTTTCTTGTATTCTTTTTTTTTTGTAAGCCCATGTTCCCCTTAACAGAGATTTAGGCGCTCTCCCCCTACATTTGAGTGGTCCGTAGACAGCGTTCCGTCTTATACTGACATCTAGGAAACCAAGGTAGTACTAGGACGGGAAAATTCGGTAAATTTTGCTTAGAGGCCTTTTCATTCAGGCTTAAGGATCTTTTATGAGTCTGAAAATCTTCAGACTCGGGACCCACGGCTTAAAGTCCCTCCCGGAGGACTTGCTCATTGGATTTTTCCATCGACCCCGGCCGATTTTTTTTATCTTCTTTGTTTATATTGTTTTTCCTTTTTGTTTTACCTTTTTTCCTTTTTTGTTTACCTGTTTTGTCAACTTTCTTTTATCCTCGCGTAGACACAAGGACAGGATATACACACCCAGACCCAAGGTGGAGATTTAAAATCCTCTACCCCGCCAGGAATCGAACCCGGGTCGCCGGAGTGGAAGGTAGGGGTTCTACCGACTACGCCACGGCGACGGACAAATGTATAAGAAATAAAATGGTTTCAAAATTAATATAAAATTATGGAATATTCACCTGAAGGGTCCGTCTCCTCAACTTAATTTCCAACAAAACGTCTTACCTTACGAGAACGAATTTTTTTAGATAAGCATTGATAAACTTGCCCTAACTAGTTGTTTGAAGAGAAAACACTGTTCTGCTACATCAGTTTAAAACATGCAAATCTAAACATCAAATTGCTCCTTTTTTTTTTTCAAACAAAAACAAAATTACATGAGTCTAGATTTTTATTTATTATGAATGTGAACATGGGCTTTTTATTTGGATGTTATGATTTGTCTACAATTGTGAGCATTATTTATCGTTATCTAGGCTCGATGGAGGATGGGAGATGGCAATGTTTTATCTAACTTTTAATTGATTGCAGGATGAAAGTGGGCGCTATGATTATCAGGCTGTGTCATTACCGATAACACGCCAACCCTACAACAATGAGCTCGCGCTTGCTGTTTATGATGAATGGTTCTGTATAATTGTTCTAATTCAAATTGGCTTTTCACTTGGCTTCCTATTATTCATTGCACTGTTTGTCCAGATTAAGCGCCACTTCATTCGAGCTGTGTTTACCTAATTCCTTACTTCCCACTTTATCTCTAGAGCGCTTTCAACTTTCTCAACGCATTTATTTACATCCGATTTCTCAATTTAACTTTTAGTTTACTTCACTCATTAAAAAAGTTTGAAATGGAATAGGAAATGAAACATTAATCCACTCGACGTTACATTTCTTTGCATGCTTATTTAGAAATAATAGTCATTTATGCTATTATACATAGGCTCAATTCTGGAAATGCGTGTTATTATGCATTACAGCGACTCTTTATGTCCCAACTCCTTTCAAAAAACGTTAAGCTGAAAATATATAAAACTATTATTCTACCAGTTATATTATATGGATGCGAAACATGGACTCAACAAAACTAAAATTATGGCATTTCATGGGAAGGACCCCATACAAAGTAAAATCTGTCTACAGAATAAAATTTTAGAGAGATCTAATCAATTTAAATATCTTGGATATTATCTCTCTGTCTGGGATTAAAAGGATATCCCCGAATATCCCAGTTATAATAAAAGTTTGGGAATTATTAATCAAGTTATGAAACCATCCCTTGTACAAAAAGAAAGACCAGATTACGTTTATATAACACTTTGGCTAGGCCAGTGTTGACCTATGGTAGTGAAGCATGGAGACTAAAAAGACAACATGAAAGCAGAACAACGGCTTGTGAAATGAGATTCATGCGCAGAACAGCGGGTTACACCAGATGGGATCGGAAAAGGAACACCGATATCTTAAAAGATTGGAGACTACGCCAATTCTGGAATATATTAAACAGTACCAACTAAATTGGAAACACCATCTTGAAAGAATGAGTTCAAATCGGATCCCCAAAGCTGTTTATAATTATATACCAAGAGGACGAAGATCACTGGGCCGTCCTATGAAACGCTGGAGGGAAAATGTTCTATAGGATCGTAACAGGCCTTGACCTAATACTTGGAAGGAAGTAGAAGATGAAGACAACTCTTGAGGATGCCAGACGCAGTCTCTGGCGAAGCGTCGAGGAACTACAAGCATCACGACCACGGCCTCCAGCCCGGAAATCTTCTTCAAGATCATCATTTTCCGTTGGATTTTGAGCACCCTTTATAATACTGCTTATGAAAAGATTTAAAGTTTATTACCTTTATCTTATTTTCTTCTTCTTTTTCGCGCGATAAAGTTCTCTTTGTGGCTGTACAATAAGATATTGTCTACACTTCATCTAACTCACAAAGATTTTGATGACTGATTTCTGTCATGTAGGACAGAGTTGATAATATCAACATTACAAAAATAAACTTCTCTTATCGCGTTCTATTGTTTGGTAGCGGTACGCTGTTACGATCCCATAATTCCACCATCTTTAAACAATAATAAAAAGAGTTTACATAGCTGCAATAAATGCAGCCCAAGTAACTACACGTTTTATAGCGCACTCTTTTTATTGTAATTCAAATAAAACCAGTTTAATCTTTTGATTACGAACTTGGGTATGTTTTCCACAACATTATGGACAAATGTTAACATTGTGTATGTTTAGATATTAGGTTACAGTTTTTAATTGTAAATATAAAGATTTAAAGCAGAGCAGACATATGCGGAATTAGTGATATGGGAAGACATATTGGATCCAACTATCAGTTAGATAACACTGAGCAATAAAAAAGAAACTTTTTGTCTCAGAAAGAAAAATATGTGATTCTGATAGTATTTTTTCTCCTGAATTCAAATATCATATCGGTTTGTCTCCATCACACAAGGTTTCCGAGAGACAGACATTTATAATTTCAAACACTTTAATATTTTCTACATTCGTAACTACACAATATTTGAACATTCGGACTCACCCAGAAAGTAAGAAATCACGATTTTCTGCTATATTTGGCCTGTGGAGCATCCCTCTTGATGGTCCAACAATAATCGGCCAGCATATTAGGATTCCATTTGCCTTGATATCTCTTTTACATAGCTGAAATCTCCTGATGAAAGTGTTCCCCGTGCTCATTGCTCACTGCGCCAAGATAATAAACGGACGAAAAAACGTTTATTAAAAAAATTATTATTTAAATCTATTTATTGAAATTGAAATAAAAAAACACCATCTTGAACGAATGAGTTCAAATCGGATCCCCAAAGCTGTTTATAATTATATACCAAGAGGACGAAGATCTCTGGGCCGTCCTATGAAACGCAGGAGGGAATATTTTCTATAGGATCGTAACAGGCCTTGGCCTAATACTTGGAAGGAAGAAGAAGAAGATAAAAAACTGTAGGTTATTGAGAAATTCCGAATACATATTTGAAAACACGATAAAAAACTGCATTAAGTACAACTATTGGTACTGATGAGACAAAAATCATGTTGACCAGTGTTAATTTCACTGATACGCACAGAACTGAGTAGAGCTGATATTCATACTGCAGAATTCCGTAAATTGACACAATAGAAACCGTCTTTTCTTTATGGGTCACGGATAATATCCGTAAATTTTAGTTCTTTTCAAATTTCAGTATCTGAAATTGTTTCCGAGCTAATCTATGAAACTTCTACCATTATTAAAATAGACAAATTTCAACTTACAAAGATGCGAATTAAAATTGCATCTTTGTCTGTTTATATTACTCAATAAACATCCAGTTGATAAAATTGGTTTACCGTCCCCATAGCGGAGTGGTTAAGGCAGGAAGCCTTGGCGCAGAGCTACGGGACTTGCGCTGGTTCGAGTCTCCATGGGGGAAGAAACTTTCTCATGGAATTTCAGCCAGTATGGGACCGGTGCCCACCCAGCATCGTGAGGCAATTGGGTAGCTACAATAAGTAGCGGCTCCAGGTTGAGAAAACCAGCTGTAACGGCTGGGGGACCCGACATGCTAACCACATGTCACCCCTACACTGGCTGATTATCATCTACCTCTGTGATTGACACATGTGGAAGTAAAGCCAGCAGCCGGCTGATAGGCTAAGGGCCTTCTAGGCCTGTCGCGCCATGGAAATATTAATTATTATGTATAGGTGCAATTTTCTAAAAAAAAATACTATGACAGCATTGTTGAAAAAAAAACGCCATTCTCCAGTGATATTTGACATAGCCAATGAGCTTTTTTTTACTAATTTTATGAGTGAAAGTTAGTTTAAAATTATCTATAATTATTTTGAAATAATTTTACATAATTTTTTGTACGATATATAGACCTATGTTACAAAAGAGAACATAAAGATTTACTTTCTACGAAGACATCGAGTACACCTAGACTTATCTGTTTACAAAAAATCAACTTTGTATTTCCAATAGTTCATAACAAATATCTGCTGGAAGTCGAAAAATAGTAGGTTAAGAGGAAATGCAAAAAATGATTAACACATATTTCATCATCATCATCATCATCATCCGGTATCATGGCAGCTGCCGCCGTCTTTCGGAAACCAAACATCATTCCTCTCTGCCCATCTATTAATCTTCCTCCAATCCTC
This sequence comes from Diploptera punctata, assembly GCA_030220185.1. NCBI lineage: Eukaryota > Metazoa > Arthropoda > Insecta > Blattodea > Blaberidae > Diploptera > Diploptera punctata. The sequence continues at coordinate 157,905 of JASPKZ010003420.1, read as the reverse complement.
TGATATTCATAGCTGCTTGTATTCCTTCTGTCCAATTTTTCTTCGGTCTTCCTATCTTCCTCCTTTCTATTGGGATCCATTCCATTACAATTTTAGACAATATTTTCTCTGGCATTCCTTTGACATGTCCATACCACTGTAATCTTTTCTTTTCTATAATGTCTATGATATCTGGCTCCTCTTGTACACCCATAATTTCCCTTATTTCTTTATTTGGTATTCTATCCATTCTAGATTTTCCAGCTGATCTTCTTAAAACATCCATTTCTTTACTTAAAAATATTTTCATTTCCCTGGTAGGAATTTGCCAGACCTTCAGCACCATTTGTTGAAATGCTCTGAATTATTGTTTGATATATTTGTAATTTTCTATTTTTTGTAATAGTTTTGCTCCACCAAACAGATTTTAAAGCATTTATTGCTTGTTTTGTTTGTGCGATTCTATTTTTAATTTTCATCGCCTGAATGGTCTAATTTTGTTCCTAAATAAGTGCATTTTTTTTAGAGTTACTGTATTTCTCTTCTTGTTTTTACCTTCTTTTCCGTTTTACCGTTTCGTTTTACATTTTGTTTTACTCTTTCGTTTTACTTTCTTTTGCTAACTTTTATTTTTATTCTCACATATAAACACAAGGACAGGACACACACCCAGACCCAAGGTGGAGATTTAAAATCCGCTATCCCGCCGAGAATCGAACCCGGGTCGCCGGAGTGGAAGGTAGGGACTCTGCCGACCACGCCACGGCGACGGACTCATTCAATACTAGGTTTCATTACTTCTCAATTGTTGAAATTTATATTTTCCATTAACTCACATATTTAAACGTGTTTAATTATTTTCAGAAGTTCACAAGATAAATGCTATTTCTAGACGTGAAAAATCTTATAATCCATCAGGACCGACTCTGTCTCGCTCCAGATTGAAAAGGAACAAATATGACAGCTGGAGGTACAGACCACATAACATGCCTACACCAGTTGAACGATCACCCATCTCTTTGATTGACCCCACGGGAATGTGAGGCCAGCAGCCGACTAGTAAGCCACATGTCTGCCATGTCTTAAAAGATTTGGAATGTCTGCTTCTTAGGAAAGCGAAAATGTAATATTTTTTTAAGTACTGCCTAAAGTACCGAATTAAAAGTGTCGCATGTGTAGAACATACACACTCTCCGCTCCGAGCAGGCGGTAGAGACGCTCGACAAAGACACCATTTTTTAAACAATGTGTATAGAAATTAGTTACTACCCTGATACCGATACTTTTTTTCAGCCCTACTTATAACTGAGTTTCTAATTTATTTGTTTTTACAATATTCATCGAAAAAAATATAGATAGATCATCGGTTGATTAATGCCTTTTTCCATCGCCCGATTCCCAATAGCCAATTTTGTCCTTCCATCCAATCTCCTTCATATATAATCCTATTCCCTGACTCCAGGAGGTTTTAGGTCTTCCTCTGCCTCATCTTCCCTGAGGTTTCCATTCCAAAACAGATTTTGGTAGCCGATCCTCTTCTATTCGCTAGACATGTCAATACCATCTTAATTGTTGAGTTTTAATATAATCTAAAATAGTGTCTTCAATCTTCATTTTCTCCCTTATAACTGAGTTCGTAATTGTTTCTCTTCTTGAAATTCTTGCTGCCCTTCGTATAAAATGCATTTCCGTTGCCAAAAGATACTTATTTGTTTTTGTTGTTAATGACGAAAGTTTTGCTCCATAAGTATTGATGCCTTTAACAATTGTATGATATATATTCATTTTATTTTTATTACTTCTATTTTTATCCCACAATATTCCATTGAGGCAAGCAATTGCAAATTTTCCTTTATTATTTCTATTTCTTATTTCCTCTTCATAACTTCCATTTTTATTTATTTTAATTCCTAAATATGTGATCTCACTACAAGATTTTATTGCTTCTCCAGTCTCCAAAATTAAATTTTATTCTGGTTAACTATTTGATAAATATTTTGTTTTCTTCGTGTTCAAATTTAATCCCCATTTTCCATATTCTTGTATTAATTTTTTTGTCATATATTCTAAATTTTTATAATCTTGTGCAATTAACAATTGATCATTTGCAAAATGTAAGTTGTATAGAGTTTTGTTGTTTGAAATAGGAATTCCCATGCTTGAACATTTTCTCCTCCAATTCTTTAATAATTCGAAAAAACACCCCAAAGTAATTATAATACAGGGCTTCCAATATAAAACCGGACACGCCTCACGGGGTTTCACCCGTCAGGCTGCGCTCTCTCCTCGTCCGCATTTCACTCTGCCAGCCGCAGAGTGTCCGGTTTTATACTGGAAACCCTATATAAGTACATACATGATATTCGTATTCCGAATTGTGTATATTAATATAGCTCCAGTGTTTAATAAATGTGTGCTATGAATTCACACTGCAATATTAATTTGAAAACATGATGTTTATAGGAGGTTCTTTATCCGATGTTTTACTATTGACAGATATTATATGTCTGTATCCCCCAGGAGAATAATTCGTTTGTACATAATAAAATAAATAACCTCTCCCCTGTTTGTTTTCACTGTAAATAATTTACGTAATCGCGATACCTCTGCAGCCCTTGAATTTAAAGAAGAACAGCCATTGCATTGCATGGTAGATATGCTACTTACCAAATTGGGAACTGCTTTCATGCTGATGGCATAAATTTTGTCTGTAGGCTATTTTAGTTTAATCTGTGGTAATCTGACGCGAACGAAATCATTTTGAACTAATCTGTGTTTGCATCAATTCACAAAACCGTTGTAATCAATTAATGTTAATGCCAGAAACATTGTTACACATATATACAACTGTACAGATTGGTATCTGATACATTCTTTTAGTACAGGCATAAGTAGTGAATTTATGCGATGAATGAAAGTAAAAAAAAACGTTTATTTTTTAAATAGGCCTACGCTTTAATATCTAGGATCTTTAAGCAGGCTTATAACCAGGTGGACTGTATTTTTACAGGTTTTATATTAGCGTGACCTGTATCTATATATCTATGTAACGGAATATTTGAGCGCGATTTTCACCCACTTAAAATCATTGGATCGACTTGAAACTTTGTAACCTATTATACCGGTTTTAATTTATTTGATGTCCTGGTGATGCTGGCTAGGATTTTAGAAACAAGGTACGAAATTATTGTATTGTCATTGGTCCTTTATAAGTATATAAAGTTTCAAATAGATCCAAAGTTTTTAAGTGGGTGAAAATCGTGTTGAAAAATCCGTTACATAGATAGATGGACAGTTACATGTCAAGCTAATATAAAGCGTGTAAAAAGAATGGCGCTTAGCTGAGTCATACATAACTTAGTCCAATTATGAGATAGCATTTGGAACCGCGCGTAATGACATTCCTGTGCCTGTTGTTCTTTACTCATACAACACGCATAGCTGGATGGTGTAACAGTTCCTATTATAAAAGATGCGATTTACACAATGCGCTGACAATTTAATGTAGATTTTGAATCTAGCGCTGGTACATAATTATTAAATAAGAAATGGGCTGCACCTTTCGATGAAATTTTCTAGCATTTGCTTCATAAATAGGTCAACATCATCAATTGCAGTCATGGATTAGGCCATTAGCCTATTCCACATCAGGATAGAAATTCATCCCTCCATCTCTTCTTTGGTGCTCCTGGGTTACTTCGCCCTGTAGGTCTGTAGTTCAATAGCTGCACAGGTAGTCTATTGTTTGGCATTCTAAGAAGGTGTTCATGCCAATTATTTTGATATTTTTGAATGGTTTCAGTTATTGCTGGTGTGTTGAGAGCTTCATTACGCATGTGGTCATAAAGCGTATAACCCGCTAAAGGTCTTAATAACTTCATTTCTGCACCTACTATCCTATTTAATTTACCTGTAGTAAGAGTCCAGGTTTCAGAACCATAAAGTGGAGTTGGAACAGCCATTGTTTTATAAAATTTTAGAATTGTATCTGGGCGTACTTTTCGGAAAAGAATGCTTTTTATTGTTTCTATAAGTTTTTGGAATTTGATCAATTTTATGTCTATGTCTTTACACGTGTCGTAGGAAAGTAAAGTTATTAAATTGTTTTATTATATTGTTGTTAATAACAATTTTTGTTCCTATCGGTATTTTCCCTTGAAACGCCAGTTTTTGTCTTACTCACCGAAATTTGTAATATTTTGTGTTATAATAAATAGATAAACCATAGAAAACACTGGTCTGAATATATATTACAGTAAAACTAACTTTTGTAGGATAGTAGATTTAATATGACAACTACCTAAAATCTGGTCCATTTGTACAGCTAATAACATTATCGATGACGTAATTTTTTCAGGGATATAATTTTTCATCCTAGATAGAAAGATAATATTATTCAATATATTTAAATTTATTAGATCTCTCTATAATTTTATTCTGGAGACAGATTTTACTTTGTATGGGGTCCTTCCCATGAAATGCCATAATTTTAGTTTTGTTAATCGATATTTCCATATTAAAATTGGCAGCTATTTTTTGTAAATTATAAATTTATCGTTAGCTCTAGAAATGGATTATTTACGAAGAAGTGCCAGAAAGTCTAGATTAGAACATGTCACAAATAAGGAAATTAGAAACATAATGGAAGCAGAAGAAAGCATAATTGAAAGAATTGAGGAGAAGGAATTAAAGTGGTTAGGGCATGTCTTAAGAATGGAAGATGAGCGATGGCCGAAGCAACTATATGAATGGCTTCCGAACAGAAAGAAGAAAAGAGGGAGACCAAGGTTAACATGGAACGAAAACATGAAGACAATAATGCAAGCTAGAGGGCTAAGCATCGAAGATGCCCAAGACCGTAGGCTTTGGAGGTTTGGCACGGGAAGACGGCAGCAGCTGTAAAAACCCGAAGATAGATAGAGATAAATTTATCGTTACAAATCATCTTCAGTAAGTGCCAGAAGAACTAAATCGTCTCGAAAAAGAATAGCATCGAGTTTGAGGTTCCTATTGATGGGTATATATCCTCGTTGTGTTTTCCTTCATTCGTTTATTATTCTATTCATATATATATATATATATATATATATATATATATATATATATATAATGAAAAGTACCGGTGAAAGTCCACATCCCTGTCTTACTCCAGTGTTGATCTTTTTCCAAGAAGATAGTTTGTCATCTTGTTTAACAGAGATTTCATTATCTTTATAGATGTTGAAGATATTAGTAATATATTGTTGTGGAACGCTATCATCAGCGGTTTCTTTTACATTCAATTCTATGTATTGTTTTCAGCTTATGACATTATTGATGACATATACGAATATTTAATTTTCATTGAGATACACCGGTACTTCTGACACATTGTTGGACATATGTAGTTTATATTTGTTGAAGCAAGTGTTCCTACATATACCAACACAGGCCTCAGCATTGATATAACATCCAAACACATGTCGGTACACGTGCTTAAGTGTGTTCCAATTCACATGTCCATGATAATGGTCCATTACGAATATTTGTATTTGGAAATCTGAGACCACACTAGAATAATACTAAGGTTCCTGGAATATTGTACACTAAAATATGTTTTTGCGCAATAATGCGTTTTGTCGTACTTACAGCAAAGGCGACCATTATTGAAAATTCAACTTCCTACATTTCGGGGTTGCCAACCTAAATAACTATACTGTAATAAAATTTACTATACTGTAATTGTTGAATGCAGGCTTTCACGGCCGGTAATAATAATGTTAAAAGACTCTGGGCTATGTGGTCGTGGTCTATAACTGGTGTTTCTTCCAGATGTTTCTCCCACAACTGCGGAGGTCATCTTCAGTAGCGAGTGCTTCCAGGTGGTGTTCCCTTGTCGTAGACTCGACAATCATCCCCTGTATAATCTACTTCCCTCAAATCATAGTTAATGTTATTCTCCCACCTCATTCTAGGTCTACTACAAGAAGCTTTCATGCACGTTTTTCATTCCCATTCGTGCCACATGTCCTGCCCATCGCAGTAACTGTTCTCATTATGTCTGGCTTCATATAAAGACCATGTAATTCATTGTTATGTAGTCTTCTCCATTCACCTGTCTGTTCACCTCTCTTTGGTCCAAGAATGTTGCTAAGAACTGTATTTCTCAAATACTCGTAATCTCCTTTCCTCCCTTAAAGTAAGAATCCATGGTAGTTAGTAATTACATTTTAAGCTTCCATGGAAGACAGTTATATGTGAAGGTGAGAGATGTACCACCCGGTTCTCATGTTCAGCTGTTGTGGGAGTAACATTTGGGCTAGAATATCCCAGACCAATTTTAACATTTAAATTTTTCGGAAACACACTTGAACTCCACTATTTTATTTTTATTTATGTATAACTTATTTCGAAAGCATATGATTCAATTAAGAGGGAGAAGTTATATAGTATCCTGCTGGAGTTCCGAATTCCTAAAAAGTTGTTAGACTTATACGAATGTGTCTAAATGGCACAAAGAGTAGGGTGCGTGTAGGCAAACAGTTTTCGGACACTTTTGAAATCCAGAATGGGTTGAACCAAGGAGATGCACTCTCTCCTCTACTATTTAATTTTGTACTAGAGCATGCCTTAAATCTTTAGAGAATGAGGAAGGCTTACAGCTGAATGGTATTAATAAGCTGTTAGTTTATGCTGATGATGTAGTACTACTGGCCGATAGTGAGGAGATACTAAAGGCCAACACGCACACACTATTGAGTAACACTAAGAACTTAGGACTGGAAGTAAATATCAATAAAACTAAATATATGGTCACACGTAGAAATACATTATATAATGGAAATAGACAGCTAATGACAAATGAGGGAAATTTTGAGGAAGTGGCTGAATTCAAATACCTAGGAACAGTAATCACAAACAGGAATGAGATGCACAAAGAAATTAAACATAGGCTCAATTCTAGAAATGCATGCTATTATGCTTTGCAGAGACTCTTGATGTCCCAACTCCTTTCAAAAAACGTTAAACTTAAAATATATAAAGCTATTATTCTACCAGTTATATTATATGGGTGCGAAACATGGACTTTTACTTTAAGGGAGGAAAGGAGATTACATGTATTTGAGAATAAAGTTCTTAGGAAAATTTTTGGACCAAAGAGAGATCTACAGACAGGTGAATGGAGAAGACTACATAACAATGAACTACATGGTCTTTATAGGAAGCCAGATATAATAAGAACAGTCAAGTCTCGTAGACTGCGATGGGCAGGACATGTTGCACGTATGGGGAATGAAAGACGTGCATGGAAGCTTCTTGTAGGAAAGCCAGAGGGAAAACGCCCAGTTGGTAGACCAAGAATGAGGTGGGAGAATAACATTAACTATGATTTGAGGGAAGTAGATTATACAGGGGAATGATTGGAAAGCATTAGCTCAGGATAGGGAAGTATGGAGAGCTTATGTCCGCGCGGCCATGAACCTACGGGTTCGTTAGTGGCAGTGAGTAAGTAAGTATAACTTATTTCGGGAGATCTCACACCCCTTTTTTTATTTTTGAAGTAACAAGCTAATTAGGTTAAGTCTAGCTTAGCATTTGTTATTTTACGTTACGAGCGTTAACTTAAGTTTCGGATGATGCAGAACGTCGGGATCCTCCGTTGGAATTCCAATACGGACCAATAGCAACTGAATCATCATGACTGGCATTAATAAAATACTTTTCCTAAGTTGAAAATCCTGTTTTAACAATAATTCATACCTTATTTACATGATCCACAATGTTTTATATCTTTTTATGTTATATTTATCTCCACTTATATTTTTTTTCGCTCTTCTGTGCGATAGCTATAACATTCTGCCAACTGTATTCGTCCGTTTTTACTGTTTTTAATTACAGTATCAAGCCAATACCGCTACAGTGCCTCGTACTTTACTTCTATTACTGATTGGTATATATTTTTTCCTTTAAAGCATAATAGACTGGATTACCTGGTTAAAAAATTCAGTCAAACCTTAAAACTGCCATGAGAGTTATTTTTTAAACTGGATTCAATTTCACTGCTAACTAGTATCCTGGACTGGCATTTCCGATATACATCCACCTTAAGAATTCAGTTTGGATGCCAGGTAGTGGTAGAAGTAAAAAAAAAAAACTCGTATATAAAACCTTGCACTCTTCGAAATTAAATTTCCGCTTGTTGCTGCAGTGATGACATTCTCCCCACCCTCTTCTTCTTCCCCCCCCCCCTCTGTACTCTTGCTACTGTAGTAAGGTTCTTTTCTCCACGGTTTCACCAGTGTTTCTCTTTTTATATAACCCACCCTTTTGCTTTAATGCGGCTTGGTAAAAAATTTAATATAAGTGTCACGAGGGGTGTATTTTGAGCCCTCCAGCTGGCTTCGAAAGGAGGCCAGACTCTCACAAAGTACACGGTTGGTTTGCGGGTAGGATTCGCTCTAAGAAGATGAAAACATTTTTTTCTCTGCACATTATTACAGTTGGTTATGTTTTATTAAAAATTACTTAAGTTCATAAAGCGTTAAATTTAATTTTTGGATTTCTGGATGTAACATCTTTCTAAATCCATTCTAAAACGTAATGTAATTATTAGAACAATTTTCAATTCTGACATTTTAATTGGAATTAATTATGTGGAAGAAAAGTAGCCACGTTTGGATATCTTATGAAGAAATTCATATTAGCCATAGAATCTATGGAGTGACCATATTAGATCATGAGAAGGACAAAAAATATTACCTCTGTGTTGTGAACTGTGTTGCAACCGTTTCCCTTTCCAAGAGTGCATGGAGGAACCAGATATGCGCCATCAGTTGTGGCAGTTAAAAAGAAGATGGAATCCGAAAACAGTGTTTAAAAATCATCATCATCATGAACAAATTCGTTTTAGGCCATGTGGCCTGTACGGTATGATGATGATGATGATGATGAGTTTGCTTAAGTTTCTTTGAGTAATAGGAAGTCCCCTGGATTGGTTACCAGCCATCCACAGAGCAAGACTAGTGGTAGGGCCGCTACCTTACAGCCTCTAGTCAGGCGTTCTAAATATGGAATTTCCTCCATATTTGATGGAACGGTTATACCGCCGTGACTCGGTCCCCATTACCTCGTTAGTTAAAAGCAGGGTGTACCACGTGCAGGTGAGGTTGAGAATTAGGTAGGAGAGGTTATATAATGCACATCACTACCTCTTACACCCCGTGTTTAAAAATGTATTATGAAAATTTCGCGAATAGAATAAAAAAATTTCCGGAATCCTTTGAAAAATTTAAATTTTGGTGTTATTTTGCGTTATCGTAGAATTTCGCGATTCATAAATACCTTTTTTGAGGTTATGAGAAGTGGAGTTAAGAAATGGTACAAGAAAATGCAAAATTAGAGCATTTTGCGTTATCGCAACTCGCGAATTTCACGGATCTCTACTTATGATATATGTTTTCTTGAACTTTGATATTATGTTAGAATATGAATATATAATGGCTTCACTGATATATATATATATATATATACCAGATCATTGGTACAAGAAAAAAATAATTTCATAGTAGGTGTTTAGTTTTAGTGTCACTGCACACGGAATACAATGTATCAATACAATACAATTTTTCTCCCCCTTATTTCTTTGTAACATAATCCCATTTAGGGTCAATTACACCAACTAGAGGTAACTGTATTACGTCAGTTTTCCCCGTGTATAATGAATAGCTTAAACTGGCGTAAGACAGTTACCGGTGTTGGTGAAACCGACCCTAAAAGCACATATGAAATTTAATTTCGTTATATTACAGTATATATCATGGATAAAAGAAATATCCTTGAGACTGCCAACTTCGATAAAATTGATTCATATTAAATTACGAATAATAGGTTAAAATTTGAAAATATACACATAAGGACTTTACCTCTTCTTCTTCTTCTTCACTTCCTGGTTTAAGCAAGAGTTGCCTGTTCCGTCTTCACTAATAGATCTAAGACCATCTCTTCCGAGGACGTCCGACATCTCTTCTTCCTCTTGGAAAATAATGGAAGATTCTATTTGGTAATCTACTTTCTTCCATTCTTTCTACATGTTCTTTCCACTGTATCTTGTTGTTAAATATATTTTATTTTATGGAGTAGATCTGCAGTTCTTCACGGATATCCTCGTTTCTTATCTGGTCCATTCTAGTGCAGCCTTTTACTCTTCTTAAAAATTTCATCTCGGCTGCTTGGATTTTACTTTCTTGTTTGGTAGTGGTAATCCAAGATTCACTCCCATACAGAAGGACAGCTATTGTTTTATAACATTTTAATTTTGTTTGTTTGTGGGCTTTATTATTCAATGTTCTATTTATTGTACCACAAATAGCTTGAAACTGATGTGTTTTGTGTTCAATATCTTTATCATACCCATAGCTGATGTCACATCCTAAATATTTAAAGTGGGATACTTGTTCAATAATTTCGTCTCTAATTACTATTTTTGCACGCAGAGTATTTCTTCCACAAAATGCCATTACTTTTGATTTACTTATTGAAATTTTAAAATTATAATCGCTACATATTGCATTTAGTTTGTAAGCAGCCAATTGTAACAGATCTTCATCATGGTGTAGTAAGACTAAATCATCGGCGAAAAGTAAGGACTTTATTAAACTAAAAATAAGATATATACAATGTTATTTACAAATATGGATCGCACGGGCAGTAAAGCCGTACGTGCTGTTGACAGTCCGTTACAATAAGTTGATGTTTAAAAAAAAAAGAAAATACAATAATAATATTACAATTAAATATCAATACAATTACATTATACATTAACTTAGTTACGTAGAATTATTAAGAATTAATGATATTGCAATTTGCTAACACATTTATTTATTCCTGAATAAGTGTTGTTCTTATTTTCCGCGTTTGGTAGAGAATTCTACACGAGAGAAAGAGAGAGAAGATAATAGGAAAATAACGCCGAATGTTCCCGCAGACAAACAGCTGAAGCCAAAAGGACTAACTCACCCCAAAGAGTTCAACGACCGGACACTACTTACTTACTTACTCATCGTGAAAGGCTATCAAATAAGCATTCTAATTCTTCATAGAACTCATCCTTGATCTTGTCATCTTTATCTTCTGTGGGGGCATGTACATTTACAATTATAAAATCATGTCGTTTACCCTTTAGAATTATGTATGATATCATATCACTAAAAAACTTAATATCTCGGATAGCGGATAGGATCCTCCTTCTGACTAAAAAACCCGTTCCAAATGCAGGTCTTTCTGCACCCCCGTAGTATAATGCAAAGCTTGCTGATTCCTGACTACCTTCTCCTGGCCACCTAACTTCGACCGGACACTACTTACTTACTTACTTACTCACTGGCACTATCGAACCCGAAGGTTCATGGCCGCACGGACATAAGCTCTCCATACATCCCTATCCTGAGCCAATGCTTTTCAATCATTCCCTGTATAATCTGCGTCCCTCAAATCATAATTAATGTTGTTCTCCCACCTCATTCTTGGCCTACCAACTGGGCGTTTTCCCTCTGGCTTTCTTACAAGAAGCTTCCATGCACGTCTTTCATTCCCCATACGCGCAACATGTCCTGCCCATCGCAGTCTACGAGACTTAACTGTTCTTATTATATCTGGCTTCCTATAAAGACCATGTAGTTCATTGTTATGTAGCCTTCTCCATTCACCTGTCTGTTCATCTCTCTTTGGTCCAAAAATTTTCCTAAGAACTTTATTCTCAAATACTCGTAATCAACCGGACACTACACCGGTAAGAATATCGCAAAGGAATTTGCCAGCTGAGAAGGACATTTTGACAGACACAAAAAAATACAGGTAAGACTAATTCACGTAGCGCTGTCAAGGGGGAAAAAAAAAGATTTGTTGACAGTCGGTACTTGGAATATTGAGGAGTTAAAACAAAAACTTTCAATGGACAAATGTGTGTAATTTTTTGAGAATTTTGATGTGTTAGCTTTATCACAGACATGGTTAAAGGGCATTGAATTTGTAAATATAAATAATATGAAAGCATATTTTAAAGGAAGTCAAACAAAAGGAAATAGAGGCAGATATCCAAGAGGTGTTGCCATTATATGTAAGGAACATCTAGACCCCTGTATTAAAGTGATCAATTTGAAAATAAAATAGGCTTCTAGTCTACTTTCTGTGCAGAGATAATTTTCTTAATTATAATGAGCTAATTTCTTAATTAGATAAAACCCACTATTTAATTGAAATTGCGATACGCTTCTAGCACGAATTTCAAGCTTCCAATCATCTCATTTGATAAGCATTTAATAAAATTTGCAATTATATTCTGTATTAGAAAATGTAGACTTTGCGGTGATATATAATCGCGCGAGCTATGAGTTCCTCTATGTTTCTGTAGGGTCGGGCTGAACTTTATGATTTAACGGGTGATAGATAAGGAACTCTTTAAGGTAATTAGTGATAAAACTAATTTTAGACGACGTGATAGAAAGATTTTATTACTTTTTTTTTAATAGTAAGATATACACTTTGCTCTGAAACCTGGCTCGGAAATGGCCAAACCCACGACTAAGTTTTAATAATGCTTATCGCTGATCTTTCCTTTGTACGTTCTCCTAATGAAAACACTCGCTCCACTCGCATTGACTATAGGGGAGCACTCGCTCCTCTCACTTCGTATGTTCTTAGTAAAAAGCACTCGCTCCACTCACATTGACTATAGGGGAGCACTCGCTCCTCTCACTTCGTATGTTCTTAGTAAAAAGCACTCGCTCCACTCACATTGACTATAGGGAGCACTCGCTCCTCTCACTTCGTATGTTCTTAGTAAAAAAGCACTCGCTCCACTCACATTGACTATAGGGGAGCACTCGCTCCTCTCACTTCGTATGTTCTTAGTAAAAAGCACTCGCTCCACTCACATTGACTATAGGGGAGCACTCGCTCCTCTCACTTCGTATGTTCTTAGTAAAAAGCACTCGCTCCACTCACATTGACTATAGGGGAGCACTCGCTCCTCTCACTTTGTATGTTCTTAGTAAAAAGCACTCGCTCCACTCACATTGACTATAGGGGAGCACTCGCTCCTCTCACTTCGTATGTTCTTAGTAAAAAGCACTCGCTCCACTCACATTGACTATAGGGGAGCACTCGCTCCTCTCACTTTGTATGTTCTTAGTAAAAAGCACTCGCTCCACTCACATTGACTATAGGGGAGCAGTCGCTCCTCTCACTTTATATGTTCTTAGTAAAAAGCACTCGCTCCACTCACATTGACTATAGGGGAGCACTCGCTCCTCTCACTTTGTATGTTCTTAGTAAAAAGCACTCGCTCCACTTACATTGACTATAGGGGAGCACTCGCTCCTCTCACTTTGTATGTTCTTAGTAAAAAGCACTCGCTCCACTTACATTTGATTTTTGCTTCATAACATTTTATATTCAATATTTAATAAAGTCGTGTTACACAATGTAAGTAATATGTTGCTGGAACAAGAAATATAAATTTGGAATAAGAATATCAGAAAATACAAAATTAAACACCCTAATGTTTGCAGATGACCAAATAATAATTGCAAATTCAGAAGATAATCTACAGAAAGGTCTGTATGAACTTAACAAAATTACAGAAGAATATGGATTGAAGATATCTACAGAGAAAACAATAATTATGGCATTTCAAGGTGTAGATCCTGTCAGAAGTAAAAATGCAGTTGACAATAAATTTTGGAGGAGCAGGTGAATAATTTTACATATCTAGGATGCAATATCTCATATGAACAAGAAAAGGATGTAAATGCAAAAATATAATTTTTTTAAAGAATTTTAGGCTTAATAAATTCTATCTTCAAGCCACAGTTAGTCCAAAAACATGCAAGACTAAAAGTGTATAAAATACTGGTTCTTCCAACTCTTTTGTATGGTAGCGAAGTATAGACGTTGAAACAGAAGGATATACAAAGACTTAGATCTGCTGAAATGAGATATCAATGGAGGACTGCAGGATACACACTACTAGATCAAAAAAAAAAGAAGAAGACATTAGAAGAATTACACATCGAAACTTTAGAAAACAAAATTTCTGATTATAAATCAAGATGGATGTAACATGTTCATCGAATGGAAGGTCACAGGATACCCAAACATGTGTTACGATATCAACCTGCAGGAAGAAGAAGACCAGGACGTCCACACAAATGACTTTTGGATGGTGTTTCTCTTGAGACCGAAACAGGTCAACAAATGTCCTAAATTCGTGAATGTACTATGATGTTGAATGCAGGCTTTCACGGCCGGTAATCATAATGTTGAGTGATTCCGGGTTAACACCAACAATGGACCACGGCCACATAACCCGGAATCACTCAACATTATGTACTATGATGTACTTCAATATCAAAAGAACCAGTAAAATGCAAATTAGAAGTGGAAAGAAAAAGTGTCAGAAGTTAATTATTTAGGTGTATTAATAACAAACACTAAAAATTTAATAAAAGAAGTAAAGAAACAAGCTGATAAAGGAGCACAAACATCAGGGAATATGAAAGATTTAATTTGGCGCAACAAACATATGTCAATAGAAAGCAAAACCCGCATATACAAAACGAAGTTCGACTAGTTACCATATATGGAGTAGAAACTAGGGGCTGATACAACAAAAAACTAAACAAATAATAAGCACATGCGAAATGAAAATCTTAAGAACTATTCAGGGGAAAACATTATTTGATAAAATACACAACACAGAAATTAGGGACAACTGCCATATTCAAGACATAACCGAATTTATTATAGATAGACGAAAATATTGGAAGGGTCATATAGAAAGAATGGAAGAAAACCGGCTTGCAAAAAGAGCTAAAGACCATAGACCAATGGACGGGAGAAGAACAAGAGGAAGACCTGCCAAGAGATGGATAGACAGTGAATGCACATTCAATACGTCTTCCTCCGAGGAGTGATTTTGGAAATAAACAGGATGAAAATTCTTCAAATTAAGTTTAAGAAGAATAAGACTATGATGATGATGATGATGAAGTAATGACTTAGAGAGTTTTCTGTGATTTTGTTTTCACTGCGGTGCGAAACATTTAAATAACTGACGTACGAATATAGAATTTCACCAATTTAATGCTTAAATAACTTGGCAATGTATATTTGAACGAATGAAACATAACGTCAGAATTTCACGGTTGAAGTGTTTTCCAAGTCTGACCACGTACACAATTGTCTCCAAGATGCCTGCACTGAACGTTATGCTGTGGCTTCTGTCCATCGGAAATCAATTGCTTCATCTCTGAAGGTAGCTAATATTCTGTTTCGCTCCGGCCAGACATTCCATCGACAAGCTGTCATTGCTCGTGTTCCTAAATTCTTTAAACTCGAAATGAATTGACGAATGACACTTCTCGCACACCTTACCAACCGCAAATCCTCATGTTTTGACTTCAGTTTAGATCATTTTAATATGATTTACAACACTTTTTTGCTAAATAGTGCTCAATTTTTTATTGTGTACACTATTTTCAAAAATATTAAACACATTTATTGTCAACTCCTTCAAAATGCTTATTTGGGTATAACTAACTCACTGGCACTGTCGAACCCGTAGGTTCATGGCCGCGCGGACATAAGCTCTCCATACATCCCTATCCTGGGCTAATGCTTTCCAATCATTCCCTGTGTAATCTACTTCCCTCAAATCATAGTTAATGTTTTTTCCCACCTCATTCTTGGTCTATCAACTGGGCATTTTCCCTCTGGCTTTCCTACAAGAAGCTTCCATGCAAGTCTTTCATATGTGTGTGTAGAATTGTCACTATTTTCTACCTCATTCAGTAATAAAACAGAAGCGACCATGACACATGCCTATTTAGATATTTATTTACTCGAAGTTGAAATATGTACATTTTACGATCTAAAGATTTCTGTAAGGAAAACGAAGACCATGGCTTTTAGAGGAAGAGATCCAGTGAGATCCAAAATGATTTTAGAAAATCAAAGTATAGAACAGGTGTCTAGTTTCAAATATTTGGGCTGTGATGTTGGCTACAATGTGGAAAGAGATATTGACTCCAAAATAAATAAATTTCAGACGGTGTGTGGAACAATACAGAGAACATTCAAAAATAAAATTAGAAAAGAAACAAAGATCAAAATGTATAATGTTATGGCGGTTCCCACAATATTGTATGGATGTGAAACTTGGGCTCCAGTGAAAAAACAGAAGGATAGAATACTAACGGCGGAGATGAGGTTCCTAAGACAAGTAAAAGGATGTACAAGACTTGATAGAATAAGAAATGAGGATATAAGAGAAGAATTCACGCCGTAGCGTAGTGGTTAAGGCACTGAGCTACAAGCCGGAGGGTCGAGGGTTCAAGTCCTGTTGGGGTCAGGATTTTTAAACTGACCCAGACCCTCTGGTGGCACTATGGCCCTGGGGTCGACTCAGCCTCTAACGGAAATGAGTACCAGATGCTTGTTCTGGGGGCAAAGGCGGCCGTCACGCAGGGCTGACAACCCGGCTGACATAAAGTGCCGATTGTCTAGAAAAAGTGGGAGCCCTAACCTCCTACTACCCCAAGGGCTTCCGGGTCTGTTGTGGGATCACTTTACTTTTACTTTACTTTATTGAAAGTACAGCCTTTATTGGATAAAGTCACGAATTACAGACAGAAATGGATTGATCACATGAATGGAATGAGTAAGGAGAGATATCCATTGTTAGCAAGAAATTATCAAGCAAGAGGAAGACGTGATGTTGGAAGACCTACAAGACGTTGGGCTGATGCATTATGAAGTCGGAACGGGCAATTGCCTAAATCCCTGGAGTGATGATGATGATTTACTGGAAGTTGCAGGGCGGCGTAACGCAATGCTAATATTTCTATTAATGTAATATTAGTTATCGACACATAATGCTGAAAGGTTAACAAGTTTGGCTTATGAATGGATTCCATCAAGACGAAAAAGTAAGACCACGTACAAAATGGAAGAAGAGTATCTGGGAAGCAGTGGAAAGCAGACATCTAACTGACGATCATCAATGGATAGATGGAGTCGATTAGTTCACAGCGATTCGAGACATACGTATATGTAATTAGCTTGTTTTTGTTAGTTGTGTTTTGTAACTAATTGTATTGTATTGGTAATTAGCTGCCTGAAGATGTAAAAACATTATAATCTAACTAGATAATAATATTAAGTCGATATTTGGTGTCAACGAGTCCTATTAAAACTTGAAAGCATAATAATAATAATAATAATAATAATAATAATAATAATAATAATAATAATAATAATAATAAACACACTTTAATTATTTAGGTAATAATATATCAGTTTCATAATCAAAAAGATGTGGAAACAAATTTAGAAAAATATAACAGATTAAATGGTATAATTAGGAGAAATTTTGGAAAAGAAATGAGGAAAGAAATCCAATTGAGATTTCATAATGCCATAGCCAAACCTGCTCTACTATACGGAAGTGAATGCTGGACACTTCGAGCAAAAGATAAATCCCGCATTAATAGTTCACAAATGAGATTCCTTCGATCACTAACTGGAGTAACATTAAGGGATAGAATGAAAAGTGATGAGATAAGGATGCAGTGGAATAGTAGGGAAATGGTTGAACATATACAAAATTATCAGATTAAATGGTTCCAACACGTCCAGAGAATGTCAAATTCCCGTTTACCAAAGATGATTTACCACCTCAACCCTAAAGGCAAAAGAGGTCTCCGAAGACCCTTCAACCGATGGAAAGATCAGTTTTTATAGTCGCAGAACGGGCATCATCACCCAATACTGCATTCGGAAGAAGAAGAAGATAATAATAATAATAATAATAATAATAATAATAATAATAATAGCTTTATTTTACCTGGCAGAGTTAAGGCCTTGTCTGCCACTCAACCAGGTTTCAAAAAATACAAAATAAATAGTCTTACATCTAAATTACAATATACATAAACGATTACATGTTATAAATACAATACAATTAATATTTATAATGTATTTTGATTTACTCTAAATGAAACGAATATATAAATAGATTATAGGACAAAGATTAAAGTAATAAAAAACGAGGAAAAAGATTATTAATGACATAGTATAAATTTAACTAAATAAAGAGAAATTAATTATTAGACAACAGGTAACTGTATAAGCGTGACTTAAAGGTGCCAAGTGTGCGGCAACCCCTGATATCTTGAGGAAGGAAATTCCAGGAGCGGGCAGAGGCTACTGTGAAGGAAGTAGAATAGGAGGAAGTGCTATGAAGAGGAATTGTTAGTCTCTTCGATTGTTTGCTGGCCAAAGGAAGGTAAGACCATTGATGGGGCTGCCATCTTATAGCCTCTGGTCAGGCTTTTCTGGAGAAGAAAAGAAAATAAAGGAAAGTAGAAATGGAAGAAAGGAAATACTACCTAGCCCTCGGAGCCCTTTCCCTAAACATAGCGCCGGGGTCGAAAAACAAGGCGTTAAGAGTTTTCACCAAGAGAGGTTAGATAATGCAGTTAAAAGAGTCTGGTATAAGTAAGTGGAAGAAATACCAGATCGGTTAAAGATACAAGTAAGCGGAAGCAATGTTTTGCTCAGCTTTAGTTAGTTTTGTGGTCGCCATCCGCATATCCGCTGTATGGGAACCCCTGATCCCTTGTACAAAAAAAAAAAAAAAAACACCAGATTACCTTTATATAACACTTTGGCTAGACCAGTGTTGACCTATGGTAGTGAAGCATGGACACTAAAAAGACAACATGAAAGCAGAATAACGCCTTGTGAAATGAGATTCATGCGCAGAACAGCGAGTTACACCAGATAGGATCGGAAAAGGAACACCGATATCTTAAAACAATTGAAGACTACGCCAATTTTGGAATATGTTAAACAGTACCAACTAAATTGGAAACACCATCTTGAAAGAATGAGTTCAAATCGGATCCCCAAAGCTGTTTATAATTATATACCAAGAGGACGAAGATCACTGGGCCGTCCTATGAAACGCTGGAGGGAAAATTTTCTATAGGATCGTAACAGGCCTTGGCCTTATACTTGGAAGGAAGAAGAAGAAGAAGAAGAAGAAGAAGAAGAAGTAGAAGAGTCCTATTATTTTGTCATTTCACACCTATGTTTGTAATTAAAATAAGTTTCCTCGCTATTAGTTTGGTAACTTATTGTAAGTTATATTTTTTTTGAGGATTGTTTCTGTTATTTACACATGTATCCTCAACCAAAATATACAATATTTTCTTCTTCCACACTTCCCGATCTTACGTGTCTGCTTCTGTCATATTTCTCTTCTTCACGTTGTCTAGAATTCCCTTTATCCACTTTGGCTTTGGTCTACCACGTTTCCCTTTTCCAAGAGGTATCCATACTTCTTTGTTTGTCTCTCTGTCCCTTCTTCTCATTACATGTCCAATGGACATTGTCCAAACCACCTTAGCTGGATTTCTTCAATCACTTGTACAATATCCTTTTCTACATTCATTATTTCTCTTATTGTATTGTTTGTTATATTATCAAATTTTGATATTCTTGCCGATCTTCTTAAAAAGTCAATTTCTGTGACTAATAATTTATTTCTGTGTTTTTGCTTCAACATCCATGTTTCCACACTTTACATTGTCAAGGTATTAGCACATGCTAGTATTTCCTCAATTATGTAATTATTATTTTATAAAATAACTTTAATTCTGACTTATTTATAAATATAATTTGTATGTGTTGGGAAAGGATGGTCTTTGATTTTTGTTCATTTCTGTCACAAGTACGAGATTGGTAAACTTTTTCTCCTTAATGAAGTTCCCACGAAACAAATTAAAACCAAATTACGTAGTTGATTCTAGTCGCTAAGAAGATGATTTATATGATATCAAGCGAATACAAAACTTTCGTGACTTCTCTTGGCTTAAGATAAAATATTTTTTTACAGGTAAGTTATTATAAAACTGAACTTTTTGTCGTGTTGCTGTTAATTAGCCTCTATTTCTAATTTGTAAAATAAAATAAAATAATTCCTAATGGTGTGGACTTTCTTGTGAATACAATGTTACACAAATATTTTAAGTCCAAAATATCGATTACAGCGTAGGACTGAATGTGTGAATCCACTTTATTGTAAGAGAAGAGGTACACAAGCACCCAGAGGATTAACTATCTAACTCACTATCGAACCCGTAGCTTCATGGCCGAGCAGATATAAACTCTCCACACATCCATATCCTGAACTAATGTTTTCCAATCATTCCGTGTATAATCTACTTCCCTGAAATCGTATTTAACATTATTGTCCCCCTCATTCTTGGTCTACTAATTGGACACTTTCCCTCTGGTTTTCCTACCATAACCTTCCATGTCCCTCTTTCATTCCTCTTTCGTGCCACATGATCTATCCATCGCAGTCTACGAGACTTAAATTTTATTATTATATCTGGATTCCTATAAAGACCATGTACCTCACTTATGCATTCATTTTTTAAACTTAGGACTTTGTTTTAACATTGGTATTAGCTATTTTATTATGTTTGCACTTTCCTCATTAGAGCACTGCCACAAGGACAAAGTGTTACAGACTATCGGAATTGTTGAAATACATTTTGTAAATACATTTAAAAAATTTCAAATTGTAATTGAAGTATATTCTATAAAGTAGAAATATTGAAAAGATGGTTTCTTAAAATTGAAATTGATCCTCTAATGGCGGCGATGGCAATTTTAGAAAGATACACTCTGTCCAAATCTAAGGAATTCCAAAATTTAGCTAAGAATCCTGGTATAGTAACTGTCGCCCCGATCATCAATCCTGTGACAGTTATACTATCTAATTGGTATTTATCTTTGTAGTAGTCAACTGTTGGCTTTCTTTTCACGGTCAACTTCCTCAGGTTGGCCACTATGAGTCTCAAACGGATTGTGGGATCTAATATCATACCAATTTTAGAAGATGGTCTAAATGCAATAATATCAATTCGTTTACCACTCACATAAGTGGCCACACCATGAACTTCCTCATAAACTGTGTATAGAGACATTTATCGATCCATAGTAATTCTCCCCGAAGGCAGGTCCTTCACTGCAATCATAGCATTTCCATGCTATGCTTTGCAGCTTTACTAGCGAATTGTAGGTGTGGTAGCTTCCCGTTGCTTTCCACACCGGTGAAGGATGATGATGATTATGATAGGGATGATGGTGATAATGATAAGGATGATGATGATGAAGGCCATATGATTTCGCGGACCGTTTGGGCCATAACGTTTTACTGACATTTGTATCACATATGAGGAAAATACCCCGATAAAAAACCTCACCCAGAAAAACTGCCCCGACCGAGGATCAAACCCGGGCCCGCTGCGTGAAAAGGCAGCACGCTACCTCGAGGCCACAGCGGTGGACTATAGAGACATAAGGAAGCAAATTCAGTATATAATTGAAATGGACAGCTAATGACAAATGAGGGACATTTTGAGGAAGTGGCTGAATTCAAATACCTAGGAACAATAATCACAAATAAGAATGAGATGCACAAAGAAATTAAACGTAGGCTCAATTCTGGAAATGTGTGCTATTATGCATTGCAGAGACTCTTGATGCCCCAACTCCTTTCAAAAAATGTTAAACTGAAAATATATAAAACTGTTATTCTACCAGTTATATTATATGGCAGCGAAACATGGACTCCTACTTTAAGGGAGGAAATGAGATAACAAGTGTTTGAGAATAAAGTTCTTAGGAAAATTTTTGGACCAAAGAGAGATGAACAGACAGGTGAATGGAGAAGACTGTATAACAGTGAATTACATGGTCTTTATAGGAAGCCAGTTATAATAAGAACAGTTAAGTCTCGTAGACTACGATGGGCAGGACATGTTGCACGTATGGGGAATGAAAGACGTGCATGGAAGCTTCTTGTAGGAAACCCGGAGGGAAAACGCCCAGTTGGTAGACCAAGAATGAGGTGGGAGAGCAACATTAACTATGATTAGAGGGAAGTAGATTATACAGGGAATGATTGGAAAGCATTAGCTCAGGATAGGGATGTATGGAGAGCTTATGTCCGCGCGGCCATGAACCTACGGGTTCGATATTGTCTGTGAGTGAGTGAGTATTTGAACAGTGTTAAAATAACAGTATTGGTAAATGTTAAATATACCACCAAAGTTGACGAAAGGGGGGGGGGCTTTTGATTAAAGATATAATTTTGACGGGATCCTTTTTTTTCGCGTGTTCACTACATTCCATTCGTAGCTATTCGCGATATTACTTTGTGCATGTTCTGAAGAGCCTCTAGATTGTGAAATTGTTCTCATCCTACCCTCCCTCTTGAACCTCCATAAAAACAAATTCAAATTCTCGCTAGCACCTAAATATTTAATTGGCAGTACTGTAACTACAAAACAAGCTAATAACGGAATTGCACAATCGTAGAGAAATTCGCAGACATATTTCATTTAGTATTTGATTGTTTAGAGGTATAAATTCCTTTAGAGTAAGCTGCAAGCCATTACATAGCAGCCCAATTTGTCGTAATGGCCACCTCTGGCACCAATTTGGTTGTGCAGGAACATAGATTTGCTGCTCCACAAAACACCTGACTCTACGTAAATAGTTAACACCGCCTTCTATAGTCCATTCCCTCGAGATGTAATATTCCTGGAGTACAAGAACATGTGGCAAGTTTCCCACCCATATAGAGAAGCTATCAAATAATTCCATTGTTCATTTGAGTTTTTGAGGTCAACCTCACGTACTTAAGTCTCTCTGTCTAGAGTGGTATTGATCATTACGTATTTTTTATATTTTCTTTAATGAGTTTCGAATGTTTTAACGTGTGCAATTAAAAACATGAGTTTTCGTTTGTAGAATTAAATTAAGTCATGAAAAATTCGAAAAATAAACCCATAAAAAAAGCGTGGGGTGCTCTATATCAATTAATGTATTTGATAATAAACAGATATTGGTAAAACTAAGCTCTCTAAGAAGAAAATGTAAAAATCATAAAAATCACCCCACGCTTTTGATGGTAAAATTATTTTCTTTTTGTTGATAACTCTAATTTTATTCTATATGTGTTGGAGATGATTTTTTGTTGACAACTTTATTTTATCCCAAGCGTATTGGAAATTAAAATTATTTTTCATTTTTTAATTTTCTAATAAAGCGTGTTATTTTAGTTTTTTAAAACTATTATTTATTTTTTATTCTTTAGTTTTAATATTTTACAGAATAAGATAAAAATGTAAATATCTTTAAATTCGATACTATTGTAGTATGAGCTAAAAGTAATACTCTTCTTTTAAAAAAACCCTCCCAGCCGGATTTGAACCAGCGACGTATGGATTACTGAAATTATATACCACTAAGAGTTCACTGCTCTACCAACTGAGCTCTTACAACAATTGACTAAAAACTCGACAAGTCCGCAACCTATTATTCCAGTTTTCATTTTTTTGATTTTCGGATGATTCTGGCCAGGATTTTAGAAACAAAATATGAAATTATTGTATTGTCACGGGATCTCTACTCGTATACAAAGTCTCAAGTCGATCCAATGTTTCTAAGTGGGTGAAAATCGCGTTGAAAGATTCCGTTACATTGATACAAAAACACGTTTTTTTTATTTTCTATTGATTATGGCCAGGATTTTAGAAAATAGATATGAAATTATTGTATTGTCACGGGTCCTCTACAAGTATACAAAGTTTCAAGTCGATCCAATGTTTGTAAGTGGGTGAAAATCGCGTTGAAAGATTCCGTTACATTTATACAAAAACACTTTTTTTGATTTTCTGATGATTATGGCCAGGATTTTAGAAAATAAATATGAAATTATTGTATTGTCACGGGTCCTCTACAAGTAAACAAAGTTTCAAGTAGATCCGATGATTTTAAGTGGGTGAAAATCGCGTTGAAAGATTCCGTTACATAGGTAGATAGATACAGGTCAAGCTAATATAAAGCGTGTAAAAACGATCACATTTTCTTGGGCCCAGGTTCGTTTCCCCGGTCAGGAAAATTTTCTTGCATTTGGGTTTATTTATCAAATTTTTGATAACTTAAAATAAAATAAAATAAAATATCGGAAAACTTAATGTCCTAATAGAGCCGGAACGCCATTTGACCATCATATTTGTCTTATTTAGTGTGAGTTATTAGGGTGTCTTGTATTAAATGTTCGTTATGCATCGAAGGTGGCCTTGGCATTGAGCTGGTCACTCATCCAGGAAGACCCTCCACGTTAATGAAGTGTGTAATTTTTCTAGTTTTGATGAATCCTCTCCAGAGAGCTCGTGTTCCTGTAATGTCTAAGACATGGGACACGCAGACAATATGAAAGTATATACAAAAGGAGACGTTAAATTAAGGAAAATAAAGGAAGGAGGAGAGATAGAAAGAAAAATAGAGAAAATCAATAGAATTTTGGAAACTTGACAATACAGAAAGGCAACGACTGGTTTAGCCACGTAACCGGATATTAACATAGGCTCAACTCTGGAAATGCGTGCTATTATGAATTGCAGAGACCCTTGATGTCCCAACTCCTTTAAAAAAACATTAAACTGAAAATATATAAAACTGTTATTCTACCAGTTATATTATATGGCTGCGAAACATGGACTCTTACTTTAAGGGGGGAAAGGAGATTACGAGTATTTGAGAATGAAGTACTTAGGAACATTTTTTGGACCAAAGAGAGATGAACAGACAGGTGAATGGAGAAGACTACATAACAATGAACTGCATGGTCTTTATAGGAAGTCAGATATAATAAGAACAGTTAAGTCTCGTAGACTGCGATGGGCAGGACATGTTGCACGTATGGGGAATGAAAGACGCACATGGAAGTTTTTGTAGGAAAGCCAGAGGGAAAACGGCCAGTTGGTAGACCAAGAATGAGGTGGGAGAATAACATTAACTATGATTTGAGGGAAGTAGATCATACAGGGAATGATTGGAGAGCATTAGCTCAGGATAGGGATGTATGGAGAGCTTATGTCCGCGCGGCCATGAACCTGCGGGTCAATTGTGCCAGTGAGTAAGTAAGTAAACATATATTAATATCGTTGCCATTTCAAGTCACGATACCAATTGTATGATCGCCATTCTTATTGAAGAATTTGATTCATAATAAAGCATTGCTAAAATTGTAATAAAATAATAATATTAATAATACTTACTCATTCACTTGTACTATCGAACCCATAGGTTCATGGCCGCGCGGACATGAGCTCTCCATACATCCCTCTCCTGAACAATGATTTCCAATCATTCACTGTATAATCTACTTCCCT
The DNA here is from genome assembly GCA_030220185.1 of Diploptera punctata. Classification (NCBI taxonomy): domain Eukaryota; kingdom Metazoa; phylum Arthropoda; class Insecta; order Blattodea; family Blaberidae; genus Diploptera; species Diploptera punctata. The sequence continues at coordinate 132,631 of JASPKZ010003420.1, read as the reverse complement.
CAAATCATGGTTAATGTTAATCCCCCACTTGATTCTTCGTCTACCAACTTGGCTTTTTCCCTCTGTTTTTCCTACAAGAAGACTTCATCCCCAATTCGTACCACATGTCCTGCCCAACGCAGTCTACGAGACTTAACTGTTCTTATTTTATCTGGTCCAATTATTAAATACTTTAGCTAATTTTCCTATCTTAATTGTAAGAGGTCCCGCGCCGTAGCCGAGCGGTTAAGGTAGGAAGCCTTGGCGCAGAGCTACGGGACTTGCGCTGGTTCGAGTCTCCATGGGGGAAGAAATTTTCTCATGGTATTTCGGCCAGTATGGGACCGGTGCCCACCCAGCATCGTGAGGCAATTGGGTAGCTACAATAAGTAGCGGCTCCAGGTTGAGGAACCAGCTATAACGGCTGGGGGACTCGACATGCTAAGTACATGTCACCCCATACACTGGCTGTTGATCATCTACCTCTGTGATTGACACATGTGGATGTGAAGGGCCAGCAGCCGGCTGGTAAAAGGGCAACCGCTGAAAAGTGGAAAGACCCTCAATCGGAATCGGAATTGTAAGAGACCACCACGTTTCATAGATTCAATACACAATATCCAGACTGTCACTAAGAACGGCGAAGGCCTTGTTCAACGCAAAAATAGTTCCCATTGCAACCTATGGAATAGACCTCATTTGGGAGAAGCTGAGTCTAAGAGAACTCATAACTTTGTAAGCTGTCAAATCACGATTCTTGAAAGCCGCCCCAGGTGTCTCAACACACACAAAGTCGAGGCTAGCATATGAACTCGCCAAGGAACCCTTCTTCACAGAAGAACTGCGTATGAGGCTACCATCCACAGACAGCTCAAATAAACTACTTCAGGAAAGGAAGAAGAAGAGACAAGAGATATGGCTGGACTTTTATACAACAGAAGCCATGACAAACAGATCCTGGACCAACACCAATCAAGAACTCCGACACCTGGTAAACTCAATAGCAGTGCAAGGATATGCAAGACCAAGTGTTTCCACGATCCCGGGAACAACTGTGTGTGTGTGAACTGTGCGACCGTTACCACGCAATAAAAAATAATGCGACTATAAATTTAGTTATAAACTACCCTAAGTCTCAAATTGGATCAAACTGCACACAATGTGCAAAATTTTATTAAAATCAGTTCAGTAGTTTGAGATTCCATCGCGGACAAACAACGTGACACGAAGTTTATATATATATATATATATATATATATATATATCCATCCATAGTAACCCGAAGGCAGGTCCTTCACTTGCAATCATAGCATTTTCATGCTGTGCTTGCAGCTTTACTAGGGAATTGTGTAGGTGTGGTAGCTTCCCGTTGCTTTCCACACCGGTGAAGGATGATGGTGATAATGATAAGGATGATGATGATGAAGATGATGACCATATGATTTCGGGGACCGTTTGGGCCTTAAAATCTTCCTGACATTTGTCTTACAGGTGAGAAAAAACCCCGATAAAAACCTCACCCAGAAAAACTGCCCCGACCGGGGTTCAAACCCGGGCCCGCTGCGTCACAAGGCAGCACGCTACCTCGAGACCACAGCGGTGGACTATATATATATATATATATATATATATACATATATAATAATAATAATAGGCCCCTAATAATAGTAATAATAATAATAATAATAATAATAATAATAATAATAATAATAATAATAATAGTTGATGTAGATTTAGACAAATTTCCTGTGGCTGCTGTGGCAAAAATTATGTTACAATTTTTAGCGCAACTATTCCGCATTCGCTTATTATCATATAGGGTATCTACTGAATACGGGTGTCATTACCGTGCCCTCATTATAGAGCAGATTGGACCACTGTCAGTAGCGTATTCGGTTGATATAATATTTTTCGCTATATAAGCCTAATGTTATAAATGAATGCAGTGAAGTTTTACATAATGAAGGTGGTAATTGCTTATCGTAGTGTTAAAAATTGTGTTTATGTGTAAAAAAGTAGCACTTTTGAACGAATGGGACATGTGTGGGCTAACATAATTATGAAGCGTATAGCGTGCTTTATATAGAACGTGCTGTTAAAATTATTTATCTGCTCAGTGAACATGGGAAAGATTTTAAAATAAAAAATATGGACTCTAAAGTGTTTTAAACATGTTTACACGCTAATGACACGGTAGTTCTTGCTACAAATGTTAACATGTGCATTCGTATTTACTGAAACTAGTGCTCGCTGCACAAAAACACTATCATGGCTCCCACCCCCACTTCCAAGCTGATTAGGGTAATTACCCAATTGGTTTTTGTCACGATATCAAGTGATAAATTACTAAAAATATGATTAATGGAGTCGGGGGTAACTTTAAAGAAATTCATTATATATAATAATAATAATAATAATAATAATAATAATATTTTTTTATTTATTCTGGCAGAGCTAAGACCATAAGGCCTTCTCTCCCACTCAACCAGCACAAATACAAATAAATATTTGACAAATATAGATATACACAACTCCGCCATGGCCAGTCCCAAGCCCGGATGAGAAAGGAAGAAGGGGAGGAGTAACAACCTCGTTAAAAAACCAGGGTTCAGTTGGCTCCGACTGATAGTACTCTGTAAGCCAGGGTTACGGTGAAGACCTCAACGGCAGAGTCGGCGCAGAAGGAGTCCTTCATCACGGCGGATCTGGCGGAAGAGGCAACCCTATCTCTAAGGGAAATAGAGAAACGCTGCCTTGCGGTGAAGAGGGATCTTCAAAGGCTATGGGAGGAAAACCCAGACAGAAATTGTCCTGGTCCTCCAGGTTGGGGGTTTATGCTGTGGGCCAGCTCCCCACACATTAGAAAAAAAAGTAAAATGCTAAAAGACCAAATCAATCAAAGCCGGACAGAAAAATACTAATAGTATTTAATTTTAGGAAGTTATATTTTGAGGTTATTTTAATTATATTATTTTTGGTCTGGACATCTTACCTCAATATTAATTTTTTTTTTTTTTTTTTTTATAACATGTTTCAAAACAATTCTCTGTTTTATCTTCAGCTTTCACATATCACCCCTGGGTACATAATAAATTTCAAAATATATTTGAGAAGTTTAATATTAAATTAGCACCAAAAAATAACTACAGTTTAAATAAACTAATAAAAACCAACAAAAATGAAAAAACTGATAAAAATAAAAAGTCAGGAATATATCAAATTGAATGCATGGGTTGTGAAAAGATATATATAGGAAAAACAAAAAGAAACCTAAAAATTAGAACCAAAGAACACATAAGAAATATTAAAAATGGAGAAATTGAAAAATCTGCAGTTGCTGCTCATGTTTGGTCTGAAAAACATAATATAAATTCAGACACTAAATTATTAAAACAGTTAGAAAATACAAAAGAGCTGACTATTTGGGAAAAAATTTATATTCAGAAGAACAGAAACAGAGTTATGAATTTTGATATTCCGATGGAGGGTGACCTTGTTTGGAGGTTCTTTGGCCAACCACAGGATGGAGCTGACATCGACATCCAGGTGGTGCAACATAATGCAACATAAATAAAACCAGTCTGGGAAAGCTGAAGATAAAACAGAGAATTGTTTTGAAACATGTTATAAAAAAAAAAAAAAAAAAAAAAATTAATATTGAGGTAAGATGTCCAGACCAAAAATAATATAAATACTAATAGCTCTAGAAATGGATTATTTACGAAGAAGTGCCAGAAAGTCTAGATTAGAACATGTCACAAATATGGAAATTAGAAACATAATGGAAGCAGAAGAAAGCATAATTGAAAGAATTGAGGAGAAGGAATTAAAGTGGTTAGGGCATGTCTTAAGAATGAAAGATGAGCGATGGCCGAAGCAACTATATGAATGGCTTCAGAACAGAAAGAAGAAAAGAGGGAGACCAAGGTTAACATGGAACGAAAACATGAAGACAATAATGCAAGCTAGAGGACTAAGCATTGAAGATGCCCAAGACCGTAGGCTTTGGAGGTTTGGCATGGGAAGACGGCAGCAGCTGTAAAAACCCGACGATAGATAGAAATAGATATACACTATACTAATTATAAACAGTTAAAGATACAATAAATGTAGCAATGTAAATGTATTGTACAAACAACATTTTATACGATGATAACAATAATATTTACGATAATAATAATAATAATAATAATAATAATATAATAAAAATGATAATAATAATATAATAATAATGATAATAATAATTATAATAATAGTACAAATATGACACATTATACGAGAAACACCAATTGATATATATATATATATATATATATATATATACCTTACACTGGGTAATGACGAAGTCGATAATAATAATAATAATAATAATAATATAATTATGATAATAATAATAATGATAATAATTATTATAATAATAGTATATATATGATAAATTATACGAGAAACACCAATTAATATATATACCTTAGCACTGCGGTAATGATAGAAGTCGCGCGTTAGGAGCAAATATATTTAGCTTTGTTTTAAAAATTTCCAATATAGGGAAACATTCGGGTAATTTGGGACGACGCTGTTTATTAAAATGTATTTTTTTTTTCGTTTTAATTCAGATGATTCAACTTTTGATTAAATACAAGGTGATTACCATTAGGGTGAATTTAAAGCTATGAAATGAAACATTGTTACTTTTATTCAACTATGGAAACATCTTCATGGAATTTATACACTTTTTTACATTAGAAAAAAGGTCCACCGGTTTAACCTCCATATTCGGAGTGAAAGATGGGACCTCAGAGTTCATCATTAGCTTTTAGTATATATATTTCAAGTTTATTTACTCTATTATTTTGTCCCAACGGGGCACAGATTAATGGCTGAAATATTTTAATGACTAGATCATAATAAAAAAAAGTTGATATGTTATTTAATGTATTGAAAAATTATTGTTGCGTCTAGACATTCAGATGTGCAATTCGACGGGCGAAAACGACCCTTTTTTTTCGGTTTAGTAGAATTACAGGAGGTTAATTAATACAATTAATTAAGTGAATGTTTTTTTACAGATAGCATCCTCATTGATAAAATATACGTATTCGTAGAAAGTGGACCCAGGTCCTCGTGGAGGGTCCACATTAACCGCATTCCTTTGTTTAGGTTAATTATTTTATACAAGCTACCAATTCACATTATATCAACCCAAATCCGTCAGTATATTAAAAACATCATCTACATGAAGGTATAACTTAAATATATTTAGGAGTTTTTGCATGACATTTGTAATATCCAATAGCAGGAAATTAAAAATTGATTCTTAGCTGTGAAAACTTTTAAAGTGGTTCATTTCAGATAAATATCACAACTAAACCCTTCTTCGCATAAATTAATAAACGAAACTGGCCTTAAATTCCGTCAACGTTGATGAGGAGGGAAGTAGTAAAACTATTTTCTGTTCGAGGGGCAAGCATCCAAGTTAAGAAGATATTAACAGGGGTTCGGCCCGCACAGAAGAATTAGCATTACGACCCGAACTTCCGCTATGTAAACTGTTAAGGGCAATGGTAGTCCCTGTAACTTCTTTTCATCCATTTTCTCAAGGATTCAGCCTTAAGAATTCCACTTATCGACAATTGGCGAAGGAGTTAGATAGGTTCAACTTAAATGCTACCACCCCCCCATAAAACTGTAAGATTATTTTCATTTTATAATTGAACTAGCCCGGCCTGAATAAATGCAAATTAATGTCCTTTTATTAATTAATGTGGTGATTCCTGGCGTTGCCCGGGAATCTACTTATCCCGATCTCCTTGACATAAATGAGCTGAAATATGAAAATTAATGTGTTTTATGTTTAGTTAAATAAGTGAGAGGAGAAATGTATACCGTAATTATTTTTAGATACCCCGTGCTGTTTACCGGATGTTGCCCGGTAATCTACTTATCTCGATCTTTTTGGCATAAATGAGCTAAAAGGCAAAATTCGTTATTGTGAGTTATCAGCAAACGAATAACCGTCCATGTGCTGCTATTCTTGGACAGGAATCTACGTACTTGTTTCGATCTTCTTGGCATCAATGAAAGACAAAAATGGTTATTGTGAGTTATCCGTAAGAGGTAAACATATGCTGTCGCGGACGTTTTTGTAGATCTTTTTGAGATATTCAATTCTGTGTACATACATTTTATGTATTTGTTATAGTTTAGGCAGTATAAGACATTTAAGCGTCCAAAAAGCTACCTTTTCACGTTTTCCACTAGAAAGGACGATTTTTAAAGGTGTCGAGTAGAGTATCACAACTCTATGTTCATCCCGGGAATCTCCTGAACATTTTTTAAAAAGCCCTATCACAATTCGGATAAACGGTATGGCCGCGCATAAAGTACGAACAAACAAACATTCATTTTTATATATTAGATACTTTTCTAGAATAACCATATCAAAACGCCCCACTGTTGTTGATAAAAGGAAGTGAGCAAGGCCCCTTTTAATAATTCTTGCTGTACTGTAAATCGGTCCTTATTTTAACACCCGAGAAGCATTTGAATAATTTGAGCCTATACTTACTTATTCACTTGACTCGACGGGGGCCCACTAAATCGAAAAACCCGTAGGTGGCCGCAAGCGGACATACTCTCTGCATACATCCCTATTCTGGAGCTAATGCTTTCCAATCTACCTTCCTCAAATCATAGTTAATTTTATTCTCCCACCTCATTCTTGGTCTACCAACTGGCCGTTTTCCCTCTGGCTTCCCTGCAAGAAGCTTCCATGCAAGTCTTTTATTCCCCATACGTGCAATATGTCCTGCCCATCACAGTCTACGAGACTTAACTGTTCTTAATATATCCATCCATAGTAATTCTGCCCGAATGCAGGTCCTTCACTGGAATCATACCATTTTCATGCTATGCTTGCAGCTTTACTAGGAAATTGTAGGTGTGGTAGCTTCCCATTGCTTTCCACACCGGTGAAGGATGATGATGATGGTGATGATAGTGATAATGATAAGAATGATGATGATGGCCATATGATTTCGGGGACCGTTTGGGCCTTAAGAGTTTTCCTGACATATGTCTTAGAGGTGAGGAAAAACCCCGATAAAAACTCACCAGAAAAACTGCCCCGACCGGGGATCGAACCCAGGCCCGCTGCGTGACAAAGCAGCACGCTACCTCGAGACCACAGCTGGGAACTTAAGAAGTGAATAAATTTACAATTATTTCAACAAGAAACATTTTTGTAATTTTGAAGTGTTTTCGAAACCAGTGTAACAACTTCCGACCCTGAGAAGAGAATCCGGCTCTACCGAGAATTAAACCCAACCTAAACCAATAATCTTTTTTGGGATACAAATCCATCTTCAAAATGTTACCATCACATTGAGAACTCACATGAAGAGAATTACTTCTTCATCCGTAATCACCTGAAGGCTCCTAGTTTATGATCCTTTGGCAAGAACCCATGTTGAAAACATGCACTGTTTAACCGGACTGTGATAGGTGTGTGATGGCTATTTTTCCGTTGTAAGCCGTTGAGAAGATAAATCTCTGTTATCAGAATTAATGTTATTCGGAGAGGTAATAATTTGCTGGTGATTAGACCGTACATCGTGGCGTGGATAAGTCCTGTCAGGAATAACCGCAATATCTGAGCTTGTGAGTAATGTGCTTAGGGTAGCGGCTCGGTGACGGTATTATTGTTATTAATGTTAACACGAGAATAAAGCGGTTTAAAGTTTGATGCTTCACGCTGTAACAACAAATATTAGATTTTCATATTATACACAAAATTAAAGAAGCATCTCGTTTCATGATTAACATCCAACTTTTCATATCCATAGCTGTAATAGTATATGACGTTGGGAGTGTTAGTTTTTTTACAGAAGCGAAGATATGTTTAAAAACCGAGCGATAGCGTGGTTCTTAATATCCGATTGTCCGATTGAGGGTCTTTCCACTTTTCAGCGGTTGCCCTTTTACCAGCCGGCTGCTGGCCCTTCACATCCACATGTGTCAATCACAGAGGTAGATGATCAACAGCCAGTGTAGGGGTGACATGTGGTTAGCATGTCGAGTCCCCCAGCCTTATAGCTGGTTCCTCAACCTGGAGCCGCTACTTATTGTAGCTACCCAATTGCCTCACGATGCTGGGTGGGCACCGGTCCCATACTGGCCGAAATACCATGAGAAAATTTCTTCCCCCATGGAGACTCGAACCAGCGCAAGTCCCGTAGCTCTGCGCCAAGGCTTCCTACCTTAACCGCTCGGCTACGGCGCGGGACTCTCTTAATATCCGAGATTAGAATAAAGAACTTCACAAACTTATATTGTATATAATTTTTTGCGCGATGGTATTTTCTTCTTCTTATTCTTCGGCTTTCCCCCACTTATAGGTTTGCCGTCCTTAGTTTCCATTTATCTCTATAATTCCAATATCCCTCTTCCAAATTCCTACCATCCATTATAATTCTGACGTAGGTTTTCCATTTCCATCTTGGTCTGCCACGTTTATTTCTTCCAGGGGGTGACCACTGGTATATATTTTTTGGTCATCTTTCATTTTCCATTCTTTGTACATGGTCATACCATTTAAGCGTTTGATTTGCAATCCTCTTAACAACAGATGTGGTGACATTCATTTCTCTCCAAAGGAATTCATTTCTTATTTTATCCAGTCTTGTTTTTTGGTATTTTCAAATTAATAAATAATAGTAAAATAATAACTTGGAAATATGTCCATCGCTGTGGTCTCGAGGTAGCTTGCTGCCTTGTCAGGCAGCGGGCCAGGGTTCGATTCCCGGTCGGGACAGGCTCCTGGGTGAGGTTTTTTTCGGGGTTTTTCCTCACCTTTAAGATTATCATCCTTATCATTATCATCATCATCCTTCACTGGTGTGAAAAGCAACGGGAAGCTACCACACCTATAATTCTCTAGTAAAACTGCAAGCATAGCATGAAAATTGAATTATTGAAAGACTGAAAGACAGTTTCATCACAAGATTCATTTCATGAACACACCAGAATCATTTAACGATAGGCGATTCAGTTCTTTATTTATACAGGGAGGGCAGACTGCTCTGAGCACTGCGCCCTGAAAGATCTATTGCGGGGATGAGTGGAATTAAAGTCTACTCCATGGTAATATGTAAGTTGTAGATCGTGTTCTAGGTCCGCCACACCAGGTTCAACTCCCATCACCCAAACCACTTTGGGTTGAAATGGCCTCGAGCGGAACTATGCCTACAATCCTCCACTTGACACTTTCGATTCTCTTTTTTATTGCTCAGGCTCGGAGTCATGTGCCAATCCCTGGTGCGGCCTGCTAGATCCCCGCACCCCCATGTTTTCAACACCTGTGGATCTGTAACATGAGATGACGTGAAATGTGATATGAAATGAATGAATAAGAAATGAAATGGCATGAAGGGGAGGGAAGGGAGAATGGAGAGTGTTGATGGGATGGAATTCGAAAAAACGCAAAAACTCCGAGAAAAAGTCGAAACATCCCGGCATGCCTCACCATATTACCCCTCTGGTACCATCGGGATTTGAACGTGGGATCCGAGTCAGGGCAGCCTCGCTTCTACTGAGACGGCGATAGGCTATTCACTGTAACGAAAGTGGATACATCAGTTCCGTTCACAAACCCTGCAAGCTATTCATTGTTAAAATGTGTTAATATCTCCATAATAAGACTTTCTGAAATTACTTCTAGACTCTCTTCTAAACCGAAAATCATTTACGTAGCATGGGCCTGTACGAAAGATCGACCATCCTTAAAGTGCTTACGTATATTGTTTCACAATATGTCCACACCTTTTTATTTTTAACTACACATTATCACTGGTAATTAAAATTAGAATGAACATTTAACAAATTTAGCTTTAATATTAATTGTAATGTTGTTACTAGCTGACAGTTTGCAATACTGTTTTCACGCACGTAGAATGTGTATTCAATTCTTGCGTGCTAGAGTGGCAAATGTTCTATCAAGATGAGCCATATTGCTTTTAACAATATAAAAATATTTAAAAAATGAGAGGTTAATAGAGGATTAAGACAAATATGTGTCTTCTCACTTACTCTCTCCAACACACACACACACACACACACACACACACACACACATAATAATGACAAGGGAACACAATGGGGTTTGTTGACAGTCGGTTCATGGAATATCGAAGGGTTAAAACAAAAACTAAAGTGGTTAGGACATGTTTTAAGAATGGAAGATGAGCGATGGCCGAAGCAACTATATGAATGGCATCCTAACAGAAAGAAGAAAAGAGGAAGACCAAGGTTAACATGGAAGGAAAACATGAAGACAGTAATGCAAGCTAGAGGGCTAAGCATCGAAGATGCCCAAGACCGTAGGCTTTGGAGGTTTGGCACGGGAAGACGGCAGCAGCTGTAAAAACCCGAAGATAGATAGATAGATAAAACAAAAACTTTCAATGGACAGATGTGTAGAGTTTATTGAGACTTTTGATATATTAGCTCTAGGAGAAACATGGTTAAAAGCTAATGAATGCGTAAATCTATGTAATATGAAAGGTTATTTTAAGGGTAATCAAAAGAGAGGAAAGAGAGGTAGATATCCAGGCGGTGTTGCCATTTTATATAAAGCTAACTTAGACCCATATATTAAAAAGGTAAATATTACTTTAAAAGAGGCAATTTGTATATATTACCATACAGAAAGAGCAGAAATGTGTCTGTTGTCTATTTACCGCCAACCACTAAATTCCAGGTATATATATATATATATATATGTTATATTGCAAATTTTCGCGGATATAAGTATGAATAAGAAAGTTTTCTTGGGTTTTCCGTGTCATGGATTCAAGTTCGGCCTCTGGCCACTGATTCCGACGTTTCGACATGATCCCACATGTCATTATCAAGGAATGATAAGTTCGACTACTTACTTACTTACTTACTTACTTACTATTTGTTGGAAGTTTAATTTCCTGTCCAACATACATCCCCTCCCCTAGCCCGTCAAGGAAACATCCAGTTTCCTGGAAGCATCCTCGACAGCTGAGAAGGGAATCAGTGACCTCCGGCTACTTTAGGGATTTACATATATCCTCTTTAGCCCTTTTGATATATATATATATGTTCGTCGATAATAGTGAGTGATTTATCCAGTGCTTATAATAACCAGCCGTAGATCGACAAGCAAAGGCCCAATGGTTGGACATTAGAGAGCCTTTCATCAGATCCTTATTGAAATGAATTAATTTACTTGTTGATCTATATTAGAAAGTTGAAGCCTTTAGAAGACATGTGACTAGGCATGGCACATCCTCTCTAGCTTTAGGTGTACAATTTTGAATGGTTTGATTTAATGTATTTCAGAGGTACTTTTATCCAATATATATGTAACAGTGCTATTGTATTATCTTTCGTTGTTGCAATTGATTTCTATATGTAGATGGTTTCTTTCTGATTAAATATATAATCTAATAGTGTTCTTATTCTTGATGAGGACTTCATTTCGTTTCATTATTTGCATATGTTCGAGTCACAGGTTTAGTTCGTATATAATTACATCCACAGAGTTTTCGCTGTGGTCCGTTTCCGAAGACGTACACCATCCAAGGTTTAGTTCTTATGTAGTTAAACACCTTCAGTTTTCAGTGTGGTCCGTTTTGGAAGCCGTACACCCATCCAAGCGTCGACCACGCTCCATGTTGCCCAAGCTTGGTTTTCTTCGTATCTTCTTTGCTGTTCTGGGGATGACATGGTGGGCAGCGAAAGCTGTTTTCCATGTAGATGGTAATCTTTGCGCATCATCTCGGGTGTTCATAGAATGTGGCCTTTTCTCAATCTCTATTGCTACTCTGTAGATTCTTGATTTTTCTTGATCTATTTTAGCCAACGTTCTAGATCCTGTGACCCCTCTGTTTCATGTGTTGCACCAGAGTTGATGTAGGTTCTTGACGATTTATTGCAGCCTCATGTTCTTGTATTCGGCAGGAAATTCGTCTGTTGGTACATCCTACATATGTTTGTTCGCATGAGGTGCAAGGGATCTCGTAGATGCCTTGTGATTCTAGGGGTATTTTATCTTTAACACCTGAGTAAGTTGAAGGTGATGTTTTCCGAGTAAAATATAGTTTTAACCTGATGTTTTTGTAGTACTTGGCTTATTTTATCCCGAACATGCAGTGAAAAGAGTGTTTAAACGAGCAGGAAACGCACCAAGCACATCGGAGAAGAAAGAGCAGACCTTAGGTACTGCCTTCTTACCATATGTGCAAGGCACTACGGATAAAACGAGCCGAATAATACAAAAACATCAGATTAAAATTATATTTTACTCGGAAAACATCGAGCGTCATGAGTTAGGAACAGACTCTTATTATATATTACCTTTGCATCATGATTAAAACTTGTTTAGAGTGTCCGTGAATATTTGAAATTTGTTTATGGAACGTATTCAGATTTATTCAGTATTGCTATTACACATTCTGGTGACTCTAGAAGGCACTTAGTGAATAAAGGTTTGATGAGCAATCCACTTTAAAAATGTATTGTTTTAGATTGATGAAAAGGTCAAATCAATTCTTCACCTTCACCCTAGGTTAATCAGTTAATGTTATTCTCCCACCTCATTCTTGGTTTACCAACTGGAGGTTTTCCCTCTGGTTTTGCTACAAGAAGCTTTCATGCACAACTTTCATTCCCCATTCGTGCCACATGTCCAGTCCATCGTAGTGTACGAGACTTGACTGTTCTCGTTATATCTGGCTTCCTATAAAGACCATGTAATTCACTGTTAAGCAGTTTCTCCATTCACCTGCCTGTTCATCGCTCTTTGGTGCAAAAATTTTCCTAAGAACTTTATTCTCAAATATTCGTTATCTCCTTTCCTCCCTTAAAGTAAGAGTCCATGTTTCGCACCCTTATAATATAACTGGTAGAATAATAGTTTTATATATTTTCAGTTTAACGTTTTTTGAAATGAGTTGGGAAGTCAAAAGTCTCTGTAATGCATATGGTATCTTTACCTTGTCGTGGTAGTGTGACTTGCGTGCTTAAATGATCCTGAGAGCTATGCCGGCGGTAGCATTGCTGCCGATAGGGTTACGCATACCGGACTGGTCGAAGGTGATAAGCCAGACGAAAAAAAGTACCTTGGTCGAAAGAGTCACGATCTTTCACAGTAAAAATACAACTGTCAAGAAATGCGGACATGGGTTCAACTGGGGTAAACAGAATACACCTATTATAGGATATCTTTGGATTCTGTTTTTTTTAATGGCGATGTCTACTGTTAAGTAGGATATATGATATCTTGATTCTAGTCAGTTATAACACCGGAATGGTTCATTTTCGATTGTAAGCTTATCAAATCTTAATAACCAAGTTCCCTCTACAACCTCAGAAGTGTGTAATACAGATTACATACATACGAACTTTATTAAACTAAAAGTAAGATACATACAATGTTATTTACAAATATGGGTCCCACGGGCAGTAAGCCGTACGTGCTGTTGACAGTCCGTTACAATAAGTTGATGTTTGGTAATAATATAACTTAAAAATACAATAATATTACAATTAGACATCAATACAATTACATTATACATTAACTTAGTTATGTAGAATTATTAAGAATTAATGGTATTGCAATTTGTCAACATACCTATTTATTTATTCATGAATGAGTGTTGTTCTTATATGGATGCGAAACATGGACTCTCACATTAAGGGTGGAAACGAGATTACGAGTATTTGAGAATAAATTTCTTAAGAAAATGTTTGGTCCAAAGAGAGATGAACAGGCAGGTGAATGGAGAAGACTACATAACAGTAAATCACATGGTCTTTATAGGAAACCAGATATAATGACAACAGTTAAGTATCGTAGACTGCGATGGGCAGTACATGTGGTACGAATGGGGAATAAAAGACGTACATGAAAGCTTCTTGTATGAAAACCAGAGGGAAAACGCCCAGTTGGTAGACCGAGAATGGAGTGGGAGAATAACATTAACTATGATTTGAGGGAAGTAGATTATACAAGGGATGATTGAAAAACATTGGCTCAGGTTAGGGATGTATGGAGAGCTTATGTCCGCGCGGCTATGAATCTACGGGTTCGATAGTACCAGTTAGTTAGTTAGTTTATGAGTGTTGTTATTTTGTGCGTTTTGTCCAGAAATTTACCCAAGTGTATCGAATTTTCTGGGCTTATCATTACCTCGTAGCATGCCAATCTTTCACAGTTTGAATTTAGAAATCTTTCCGGTAATAACTGACGCCTCCAATATTTCAAATATATGTATCTTGTCTTCAAAGCTCCCGCACGGTGGACATATTCGCATATCGTGATCGTCGCTATTTTTTAGAAATTTCCATGCCCCTAACCTGAACCAAGCAAGCCCTGATCTCTCTTTAAATCCTAGATTGAGTACATAAGATTCTTTTCCCCAAACTTGTTTTCGATCTCTTTGTAATAACAGTGATCGTTTACCCGCACATTCGGCGAAAATATTTTGTTGGTTTATATCTAAGTACCTCGACCGCAGTGGACTAGTGGTTATGCTCCTTGCCTCTGGTCCCGAGGGTTTTTATGCAGGAAAAATCCAAGGAGCAAGTCCTCCGGGAGGGACTTTAAGCCGTGGGTCCCGAGTCTGAAGATTTTTCAGGCTCGTAAAAGATCCTTAAGCCTGAATGAAAAGGCATCTAAGCAAAATTTACCGAATATTCCCGTCCTAGTACTACCTTGGTTTCCTAGATGTGTAGCAGAAATAACTGCTCTAATTAATTTTATTATTATTAAACATTATTATTATATATGTAAAATATATATACAGTCAATATGCCCATTTCACCAATAAATATTTATCAATATCTGGTCTTGAGAATGACAGCTTGGCTGTAGAAACTAGTTGACCATTTTAAATATTTATTGGTGAAATGGGCATATTGACTGTATATATATTTTAATATTGTATCACCAAGAAGATCAATTGTGTACTAAATATTATATATGTAGTTGCACTTTCCAGAAAACGTTTCGTGAGAAACTTTTTCCAATCTGTTACTCTTCAGTATACATAAAGACATTTCTGTCCATTGTAACTCAAGTTCTTTGAAGATCGACACATGTAAGTAAATCGGTTTATGACCCCGGGACAATTCTTCCCTAATAATACGGCCTCACAGCTGGAGATGTAATGTCCCCTGTCCGGCTCTGGGATTCATCCTCCCAGACTGATAAATGACGGTCAACTTTAAGTGTGTCAAAAAATCACTAGACCGCCTGTTGAGATGGCGACAGTAGCCAAAAACTTATGCCCATCTGTTTTTAGTAAATTAATAAACTTCTCACCAGCGTGTGAAAATCACACCCTGTAAATACATGCCCAATCAGAATCCATAAGTAAATAGTATTCTACTAGTAAGGCGTTTTTTATGTATGTCCAGCCAATGAAAATATTGGTCTTGTAAAGTGCATTTGTAAGATGGAGTTGGATATATTCCGAATATCGGGAAAGTAGTCTGCTCCAGGATTTGTCCCCGGGTGGAACAAAAAAACTAACATAAGACTCCGCGCAGGATTAATTGTTGAGAGTCCGCGCAGTACGGACATGTATATTTTGCCGGTCGCAAGGAAGCGACTCATTAGGTACACGAAAAGTGTTAGGCCGAGAACGGCAAGTTACAAAGTGATTTATATTAAAAGCATCAGTGTGCTGGTGTTATATCAACTTAGGTCGTGTGAAGACCAGTAATTATCAGTGTTCCAAAAATAGGTCCAGTATCGACCGCTACTCGCATTCCCGCGACCATTCCGAAGGAAATAAATTCCGGAATATATTCAATTCAATCCAGTGTTTTGGAATTGGAACTGTCTTGTGCTACTTATGTTATAATAAATATTATCATTAAATTGACGCCAGTGTTTGTCTCGGTAAGCCTCCTTAATGTCAACTGTCTTTAGTTCGAACCTCGCCTTGTCCCACGGCGAAAATCCGCAACCCTGAGATACATATAGAGTACCATGCCTTGTCTGCGGTGAGCCTTCTTCTCCCTGTTATAGATGTCAGTATGAGGCGGATTGCTGACCACTGACCACTCAAATTACATCTATACAAAAACAAGTGTAACTAAATTAGTATGGTTGAAATTCTTCCCTGTAGGGAGAGAGCGCCTAAATCTCTGTTAAGGGAAACACGGGCTTACAAGATACAAGAAGATATCTAAGTACCTCCAATCAACTTGCATAACAAATTTCCCTGAAGTATGTGTTATATGCTATGTATGTAGGTATTTTGAACTTTCTTGAGTTATTTCACAGAGTTAATGAGAGTATTGGTGTTATATGGTGTGGCTTTAATCCGTACTTTAAGCTCAGTAACATGGCGCTAAAATCGATGAAGCTGCTTTGGAGATATAATGTAGGAAAATTCCCCCTACAAACGCAACTGACATACTTCAGTTTTAGCTCGTTCCATTTATGTAACAAAATAAAGTAAGTTTTTACCAATAACATACTATTACTGTGAAATTCAAGATATTTTTCCTCATATCGGCTATTATAACACAACCAAGCACCAGGGCTGTGTAATCTAAGTTTCAACAACATTAAGCCAGAGCACTTCTCTTTCTTTACCTTACTTTAACTTCTTAACCTCTGGAACAAGTAACAAATTTTAATTATTTGGGTTGTAATTTTACTATAAACACAAAAACTGAAAGGGACATACATATAAAACTGTCGAAATTTCAAATGATATGCGGAACTATACATAAAACATTAAAGAATAAAACAAGAAGAGATACCAGATTGAAGTTTTATAAAACATTGGCAGTTCCTGCATAACTTTATGGGAGCAAAACTTGTCCAAAAAATTGCAAAGTACAATACAAAGAGCAGAAATGAACTTCCTTAGAAGAACAAAAGGCTGCACAAGATTGGATCGGATAAGGAATGAAGATATAAGAATAGAGTTAAATATATATCCATTGGATGAGAAAATCAGAGAATATAGAGAGAAATGGTTTACACATGTGGAAAGAATGAATGTATCAAGATTAGCAAGAGCAGCATTCAACTACAAGCCAAGAGGTTCAAGGAATGTAGGAAAGCCAGTGAAAAGATGGCGGAACAGGCTATTTGCCTAGCCCGTGATGTGAAGAAGAAGAAGAATTTAACTTCTGCCTTTGTAGTTACTTTTACATACCTATGGAGCACGAGTCTTACAGTGACACAACCTGTCGTGATCAGGCACACATTAGTTTACTATACAAATACATGTTGGCCTTCTGATTGATTTTTAGTTAATAGCTAGGTGTTAAGTTAAGGGGCTAAGATGAACGTTTTTAGGTGAAATTTAAATTTTAAATTACCTTATATTATTTTTGAAGAAATGTAAGGAGTTCAGGACTATCAGCTTGATATCACACTCTGTGAAGATTCTCCTGCGAACACTAAATCGACGTCTACGTTCTACGATGGAAAGCGAATTGGAAGAAGAACAGTTTGGCTTCAGGAAGAGAAAGGGTACAAGAGATGCAATTGGATTGATACGAACAATAGGAGAAAGATATATATAGAAAACGATAAAAACGTTTATGCAGTATTTGTTGACCTGGGAAAGGCCTTTGACAGAGTAAATTGGAATAAACTCCTGAAGATCTTGAAGAAAATTGTCGTGAACTGGAAGGAGAGGAGGCTCATAAGTAGTCTTTATATGAAACAGCGAATAAAAGTGAAGATAGGAGAAGAAATGTCAGAGGGAGGAGAAATTGGAAAGACGGTAAGGCAAGGATGCCCTCTATCACCTTCCCTTTTCAACATCTACCTGGAAGACCTAATGAAGAGCTGCTTCAATAATACGGGAGGCGTAAACATGGGAGGAAGAAGAATAAAGTGCATAAGATTTGTTGATGATATGGCTTTGCTAGCAGAAGATGCAACGACATTGAGGAACATGCTTATGGAGCTGAATGACAAGTGCGAGGATTATGGGATGAAGATAAATATAAATAAGACAAAGGCCATGATTATAGGAAAGAAATCCAGGAAGATAAAGATGAAGATTAAAGATGAGGCCATTGAGTAAGTGGAGAGCTTCAATACTTGGGTTGTACTATCAGTAGTAACATGAACTGCGGTCAAGAAGTAAAGCAATGGATAGCAATGGCAAAAGAAGCTTTCAATAAGAAGAGAAGCATTTTCTGCGGACCTTTGGCAAAATTATTAAGGAAGAGGCTAGTGAAGTGCTTTGTGTGGAGTGTAGTAGTATATGGTGCAGAGACTTGGACATTACGACGGAATGAGGATGAGCGACTGGAAGGTTTTGAGATGTGCATATGGAGAAGAATGGAACGTATAAAATGGACAGACAAAGTAAGAAATAAAGATGTGCTAGACAGAGTGGGTGAAAGAAGAACAATGCTGGAACTCATAAAGAAGAGGAAAAGAAATTGGATTGGCCACTGGCTAAGAAGAAACTGCCTGCTGAAGGATGCTCTAGAAAGAATGGTCAACGGAAAGAAAGTTAGAGGCAGAAAAAGACATCAGATGATAGACAATATTAAAATAAATTGTTTGCATGCAGATACAAAAAGGAAAGAGTGGAGAATGCTGAGTTTGCAGTGAAAGACCTGCTCTTGAGCAGAACACTATGATTGAATATTATTTTTGATGAGGCTATGAAATATAGTTAGTAGACTAGGATTAGATACCGTATTATTTATGAGTTAGAAGTTTGTACTGGTGTAGTAATAGTTACGGCCTTGAATCTTAAAGAATTTGGCGGTATCAACTCAATTTTCGGCTCATCTGCGAGACAACGTGTCATTCACTGATACATTATTATAAAACAAGACGAATTTGATATGGATGATTGTGATGGTTTTCGGGGGCCATTAGGGCCTTAATGCTTCCTGACATTTGCCTTACAGGAGACGAAAAACAAGAAAAAACCAGGAACTTAAACTAGGGAAAAGGAAAGTGGGAAGACAAAATAAGCGTTGGAGTGAAGTGTTGAAGTGTCATATAGGAACATTGTGGACTACAACAGCACAAGACAGACAAAGATGGAAGCAATCCATAAAAAAGTTATGTGATAGTCCCAAGGGATTGGTTAACCCGGGGATGTAACGTAAGCCACCCTGCTGTCGCAGGACGCCCGAAATGGGATGATTATGGGCTAATTCTAATTCTAATTGCTTCTCTAACAACTGCAAGAAGCTCTAATATTCACAATTATTAATTGTAAAACAATCTAATTCACTCGAAGTATTGAACCCATAGGTTCATGAACACGTGGATATAAGTACTTCAGACATTTGTATCCTGGACTAATATTTTCCAACCACCCCCTGTATAATTTACCTGAACGAAATCCTGAATAATATTAATCTCCCACCTCATTCTTGACCCATCTACTGGGCAGTTTTCCTCTAGTTTTCATACAACGGGTTTCCATCTCCCTGTTTCACTTCCCATCCCAGCCCATCGCTGTCTACTAGACTTAACTGTTCTTATTACATCTAGTTTTCCATAAAGATGATGTGTTCATTGTTTATCATTGTTTATCAGCTTTCACCTTCTGTTCGTCACTCTCCGGTTTAAAACATTTACTAATTATTTTATTTTCAAATACTCGTAATCTTTTCTCCTTCCTTAACCCATTCGCTTCTGGTTTCAATGCTGAATGGATTTTCCCAGACACCGGATTTAACTTACAGTAAATTATATTGTCTATTTTCAAACATTCAAAACAAACAAAATATAATGGTACTTCAGATCACAATAAGAGTGAAGGCAAAAAATAAAAATTCTCTACTATTCATAAATGTTAACAAAAGGTAACCCTGCCAAGGGATGTACAAAATATTCATCATCATCATCACTCCAGGGATTAGGCAATTGCCCGTTCCGACTTCATAATGCATCAGCCCAACGTCTTCTAGGTCTTCCAACATCACGTCTTCCTCTTGCTTGATAATTTCTTGCTAACAATGGATATCTCTCCTTACTCATTCCATCCACGTGATCAATCCATTTCTGTCTGTAATTCGTGACTTTATCCAATAAAGGCTGTACTTTCAATTCTTCTCTTATATCCTCATTTCTTATTCTACCAAGTCTTGTACATCCTTTTACTTGTCTTAGGAACCTCATCTCCGCCGTCTGTATTCTATCCTTCTGTCTTTTCACTGGAGCCCAAGTTTCACATCCATACAATATTGTGGGAACCGCCATAAATTTATACTTTTTTATCTTGGTTTCTTTTCTAATTTTATTTTTGAATGTTCTCTGTATTGTTCCACACACCGTCTGAAATAGATTTATTTTGGAGTCAATATCTCTTTCCACATTGTAGCCAACATCACAGCCCAAATATTTGAAGCTAGACACCTGTTCTATACAAAATATTGCAAAATATATTACAGCAGAGTTAAGCGAGTGTACCTCGTCTTCTGAATTGAAGGCTATTTAACTGCTGGCGAGTGTAGATCGTCTTTTGATTCGAATGGGTTAAAGTAAGAGTCCATGTTTTGCATTTATGTTACATAATTGGGAGAACAACATTTTCATGTGTTTTAGTTTTAACGTTTTTGAGAGACGTTGGGACGACAAGAGTTCCCGTAATGCGTAATAGCATCCACGCATGCATCCATCCTATGGCTCTTCAGTCCCCCTCCTCCATAGCCACACTCTTCCATTTCCTTACTCCCAGAAGTGTAGTGGCGTTTGCACGTACTGTGCCCTCTTGATAATCCCATTTCCTTTCCTGAAAGAGTATCTGTGAGACTTTTCTTGGACCTCGTTTCTCGTCCGTTCATACCAAACACCAGCCTGCGTTTCCTGAATTGAGCTTATGTTTCATTTATTTCTCCGCCTCGTCCGTGTTTATAATTATAGTTCCTAGATAATTAAATTCAGGCATTCCTAATTCCCGATCACAGTTTTGTCATCATCATCATCATCCATGCAAGTATTAGGCCGTGCGGCCTGTTACGGTCTCAAAGATGAGTTTTCCATCCAGCGCTTTTTAGGACGTCCCAGCGATCTTTTGCCTTGGGGGCAGTAACGAAACACGGATTTTGGAATTCTATGAGAAGGCATTCGTTGAAGATGGACTTTCCAGTTGTTCTCGTAGTTTTGTATGTGGCGAAGAATGGGTTCTACATCCAACTCTTCCATAATTTCATTTCTTTTATTGTTCTGTAACTATCTAAAATAGTAAGATATGTACTTGATAGCTCAGTAGCCTCAATAAAGTAAAATTTCAAGACGATTGAGATTTCAGGTAAATATTATTTTATATATTAAATATATTATTAAATATTATATTATTTTTAGTCTGATCATCTTACCTCATTATTAATGTTGATTTGTTCTTGAACATCTTTCAAAACAATTATGTTTTATCGTCAGCTTTTCCAGACTGGTTTTATTTATGTTGCATTATGTTGCGCAACCTGGATGTCGATGTCAGCTCCATCCTGTGGTTGGCCAAAGAACCTCCAAACAAGGTCACGCTCCATCAGAATATCAAAATTCACAACTCTGTTTCTGTTCTTCTGAATATAAATTTTTTCCCAAATAGTCAGCTCTTTTGTATTTTCTAACTGTTTTAATAATTTAGTGTCTGAATCTATATTATGTTTTTCAGTGCTGACATCGACATCCAGGTTATGCAACATAATGCAACATCAATAAAACCAGTCTGGAAAAGCTGACGATAAAACAGAATTGTTTTGAAACATGTTCAAGAACAAATCAACATTAATATTGAGGTAAGATGTTCAGACTAAAAATAATATAATTAAAATAACCTCAAAATATAACTTCCTAAAATTAAATACCGTATTATTTTATTATTTTAACTTCTTACGTAAGAATCTCATAGGTGGTTGATAATGACTTTTAAAAGTATCGATTGTCGTAGAATTTCGATTTTTTGTAGTTGTTATGAAACCATTAAATGGTCGTGGTGTGGACTGCAGAACTACACTAACTAAATAATTTGTATTTATCGCTATAATTGGACACGGCTCATTCTTTCCGTTGAAAGCAGCCTACTACCATGTTGATTCAGAGATTACATCAATGGACAGTTGTGTAGTACATATCAAAAACACACAATATCGATATTTCCAAATTGTAGATGCTATTGAAAGGGCACTACAATTATCGGTATCATATGGCCATCATCCTTACCATCCTGGTTGAGTGGTAGACAAGGCCTTAAGGCCTTAACTCTGCCAGGTAAAATAAAGCTATTATTATTATTATTATTATTATTATTATTATTATTATTATCATGGTTCAATCAACTTTACAGAAAGGGTACTTCCTTGGTGACTGTCTCTGGGTATCAGTACTTATATATATATATATATATATATATATATATATATATCCACCGCTGTGGTCTCGAAGTAGCGTGCTGCCTTGTTATGCATGCGGGCCCGGGTTCGATCCCCGGTCGGGGCAGTTTTCCTGGGTGAGGTTTTTATCAGGGTTTTTCCTCACCCGTAAGACAAATGTCAGGAAAGCTTTAAGGCCCAAACGGTCCCCGAAATCATATGGCCATCATCATCATCCTTATCATCATCATCATCCTCCACCGGTGTGGAAAGCAACCGGAAGCTACCACACCTACAATTCCCTAGTAAAGCTGAAAACATAGCATGAAAATACTATGATTGCAGTGAAGGACCTGCCTTCGGGCAGAATTACTATGGATGTATATATATATAAAATAAAGCGTCACTGCTATAAAGAAAATATATTCTCTTTAATTTGCTTACTTGTGATAGGAGCTACCAGGTGGCAGTGGAGACCGAGTTCCCACTACATCTAGTAACAATGAGAATATATATATATATATATATATATATATATATGAAAAATGAATGTTTGTACTAGACTTGCTCGGTTGCGTAATCGGTAGCGCACTGGGATATACATCCAGAGGTCCGGGTTCAAGTCCCGTCCGAGCATTTATTTTTCTTATCATGCCATATATATATATATATATATATATATATACATAGACAGTGCCTGTCGTAACATATGCAAGTGAAAATTGGATTCTTAACCGTTCAGACAGAAGGAAAATAGAAATTTCAGAAATGAAGTTCTTACGCCTACTAGCAGGTGTGACAATTTTGGACAGAAAAAGAAATGAAGATATTAGAAAATACTTTTTTTTATTTCAGGATTGTTTGTTATTTACACAGGTATCCTCAACCAAAATATGCATTTTTTTCTTCCACACTTTCCGGTCTTGTGTGTTTGCTTCTGTCATATTTCTCTTCTTCATGTTGAGAAATAATATGTTTAAGAATGTGCAAACAGTGGTTTATTTTTATTGTGGTATAATCAATTGCTATATTTTTTCTATTACATCCCGCAAGCGGTATCTGGTTACCTTCGTGCACTATGTATTCAATCTGGGAACGACTTGCATTCTAGATTGTTACACCTTAATTTATGAATTCCTATATTCAACGTATGTCTTAGAAAATGAGTCACTCTGAGCTGGTCAGAATATTAAAAAGGAAGAGCTTACTTTAATATGATAAACTTAAGTTGACAAATATCGGGGTGAAACACGACTGTGATTGGTTCTAAAACAAAATTCATTGAAACATGATTGGTCATTGACTCCCATTTGGGGCCTTAGTTAAATAGTTCAGATAATAATATTGAAGATGTTAATATATCAAATAAAACCAGAGATAATAATATTGCCGATATTTTTATGTTTCTTCTTTTATTCCCCATTCGTGGCACATGCCCTACCCATCTCAGTCTACGAGACTAAATTGTTCTTATTATGTATCTCACTGTTAAATTGACCTCCATTCAACTTTCTATTCGTCTCTGTTGCTCCAACAATTTCCCAATTTATCTTACAATCATCATCATCATCATCATCATCCAGGGATTAAGCCTGTTGGCTCGTTCCGGTTTCATGAAAGCTAGAACTGTTAAAATTGTTCAGACCATCTTCTGTGTGGGCGTCCAACATTTCTCCTCCCGTGCGGTTTATAATTTAGCAATAATTTTGGAAATCTTTCTTCTGGCATTCTGTCAATATGTTCTTTCCAGTCGATCCTATATTTAATTATTCGGTCAGTAAGTTTGAAAATATTTAGTTCCTTTCTTATATCTTCATTTCTTTTCTTATCCAGCAGAGTATATCCTGCTATATTTCTTAAAAATCTCATCTCAGCTGCTTCCAATCTTCGTTCTTGTCTTTTAGTGATCGTTCAACATTCTGATCCATACATCAATACAGGAACAGCCATTACTTTATAAAACTTAATTTTTGTTTCTTTTCTTGTGTTTTTAAGGGTTCTTTTAATAGTGCCACACATTAGATTGAATTTATTTATTTTGTCATTTAAATCTTCAGTTTTACGTGATCCCACAACAGGCCTCAGGAGGCCCTTCGGGTAGTAGGAGGTTAAGGCTCCCACTTTTTATAGACAATTGGCACTTTATGTCAGCCGGGTTGTCAGCCCTGCGTGACGGCCGCCTTTACCCCAGAACAAGCCTCTGGTACTCATTTCCGTTAGAGGCTGAGTCGACCCCAGGGCCATAGTGCCGCCAGAGGGTTTGGGTCAGTTTAAAAATCCTGACCCCAACCTGACTTGAACCCTCGACCCTCCAGCTTGTAGCTCAGTGCCTTAATCACTACGCTATACGATAAATTGAAACCTATGTATTTAAAACTGTTCACCTGCTCTAAAATTTTATTATTATCAATTACTATTTTTGCTCTTAAGGTAATGATGACCTTTAAATCCTAAAAAATTAGTTTTATTCTTTGAAATTTATTAATTTCAAATGACACTGTTTCCAAATTAAAAATAGCTCTTTGTTGGTCATCTTCTGAACTGGAAATCAGTAGTTGATCACAGGCAAATAATATTTTATCCAACAGTTTATTATTTATTTTAAAATGTTTATTTAAATTAATCTGCCAGTTTATCTTACAAATATAAATATTTAATGATTATTTCTCTGCAGACCTAATAATAAGCCATTACACAATCCACACGTCTCTGTTAAATTACTTGAATACCAAAGAAAGTACAATTTTAAAGAAAATTCATGCAAATTAATGCAAAATGACTTCAACTTCCGCGAGGAATAACAACAGCAGAGACAGTTTATAGTTGTGCTATCGGCAATTTCTCATTTTTTCCCATGACGTAACGTAGCTGTATTTTAACATCCCATAAGCGTTTTTTATTTCTCTGTATCGTCATCACGCCAAGCTGTCAGTTATCATGAGGCCTCGCATGAACCTAATCGAATCTGAGTTATCGTGCTTCCTGCACTACTGTGCGGCTTTTATTGTAATCCGCCAGCAGTTATAGAGGGGCTATTATACGTCCTTCCGCTTCCCCCGTGATGTAATTTCCGGGGATCTGACAACAGCGCTCTACACTCCACTAAATCCGAGTAGAGGGGGGAAGTAGAGATGCTAGCTTTTGCGCTTCTCGGAGGGGTGGGTTAGCCATCGCGAGAGGGTTGAAGCAAGATAAGGAGCAAACACTGACTCCAGTTATTACCCTCCCTCCAAATCCCCTCCGTACCCCATACAGGCGCGCTCTGATACTTATCTGTAAGGCAAAAGGGTAGGATGGTGTTACAGGCGTGTAATACTGTGCTTTTAATTGAGAGCTTGATCCACCCGCACCACTTCGCCTTAATAAATTGCTCTTTTCGTCAGTAATATGTGTACACAACTCTAAACGCGCTTCATTTTTCCAAGTACATTTTCCCACTGTGTTCTTCATACTGTAGTTTCTGTAGTCATCTGTTATATATACGGTACGTCCATTAGATATCAGGCAATAACGACTATATGGATTATTGATTATAAGAAGGCCTTTGATAAAGTGTCTAGACCAAAATTATGGAACATATTAAGTGAAAGCCATGGTATCTTTACCTTGTCGTGGTGGAGTGGCTTGTGTGCTTAAATGATCCTGAGAGCTATGCCGGCGGTAGCATTGCTGCCGATAGGGTTACCCATGCCGGACTGGTCGAAGGTGATAAGCCAGACGAAAAAAGTACCTTGGTCGAAGGAGTGACGATATTTCACCGTAAAAATACAACCGTCAAAAAATGTGGACATGGGTTCAACTGGGGTAAAATTTTCCAACTCCTTTCAAAAAACGTTAAACTGAAAATATATAAAAATATTTTCCTGCCAGTTTTATTATATGGGTGTGAAACATGGACTCTTACTTTAAGGGAGGAAATGAGATTACGAGTTTTTGAGAACAAAGTTCTTAGGAACATTTTTGGACCAAAGAGAGATGAACAGACAGGTGAATGGAGAAGACTACATAACAATGAACTACATGGTCTTTATAGGAAGCCAGATATAATAAGAACAGTTAAGTCTCGTAGACTGCGATGGGCAGGACATGTTGCACGTATGGGGAATGAAACACGTGCATGGAAGCTTCTTGTAGGAAAACCAGAGGGAAAACGCTCAGTTGGTAGACCAAGAATGAGGTGGGAGAACAACATTAACTATGAGGTAAGTAGATTATACAGGGAATGATTGGAAGGCATTAGCTCAGGATATGGATATATTGAGAGCTTATGTCCGCGCGGCCATGTACCTACGGGTTCGATAGTGCCTGTGACTAAGTAAGTAATTAAGTATTAAGTGAAAAAGGAATTCCACTACACTTGATACCAGTAATTAAGAAAATGTATGAGAAAACAAAAATAAAAATAAATCAAAGGGAACCAATACATATAACAGGAGGAGTTAAACAAGGTTGCCCACTATCAACGACTCTTTTTAACATTTATTTCGACATGATAAGATCATGGAAGCAAATGACGACTGGGAGAATTAACTTAGGAAATACAGTAATAAAAACAGTAGCCTTTGCTGATGACCAGATTTTAAATAGCAAAAACAGAGAACGAACTACAAAGAATGTTGTGTAAACTAAATGAAATATCAAAAAAATGCAATATGCAAATATCATCAGAAAAATAAAAAACAATGGCCTTCAAGGGCGCTCATCCAGTTCGGACAAAGTTAATATTAGAAAATAAACCAATAGAACAAGTGGTAAGATATAACTTCCCAGGTTGTGAAATATCATACACAGCGGAAACAGATATAAATAACAAACTAAATAAGTTTAATTATATAACAGGAACACTAAAAATAACTTTGAAAAATAAAGCCAGGAAAGACTCTATAATGAAAATATACAAGACAATGGCAGGGCTTTTATTACTTATGGATCCGAAACATGGACAGTGACAACACAACAATCTGCCAGAACACAAGCTACTGAAATAAGATTCGTCAGACCAATAGCAGGATATCAAAGAACAGACAAAACATAACATAGGAGTAAGACAACAACTAAAGTACAGAAATTAAATACAACAATAGTGAAATACAGAACAAACTGGAAAGAACACTTGGCAAGGATGACTGAGAACAGAATATCGAAAGCAGCATACAGCTATTCACCACGAGGAAGAAGAAGTTTTGGAAGACCAAAAAAAAAAAAGATGGAAAGAGCAGCAATTTGCAGGCGGAAGACGCTAGTAAATAAGTCTAAACCGTGATAAAGAAGAAGAAGAAGAAGATTGGAATAGATGCTAGAATATATGTTTTAGGTCTAACTAACTAACTAACTAACTAACTCACTGGCACTATCGATCCCGTAGATTCATGACCGCGCGGTCATAAACTCTCCATACATCTGTATCCTGAGCTAATGTTTTCCAACTATTCCCTTACAATGTACTTCCCTCAAATCTTAGTTAATATTTTTTTCACACCTCGTTGTTGGTCTACGAACTGGGCGTTTCCCCTCTGGTTTTCCTACAAGAAGCTTCCATGCACCAGCCTTTGGCATGGGTTCCCTGAAGTAGTCCCCGTCCGGAGAACCGAATGGGGGACTATTTAACCCCGGAAAATTTTACCTCAGTGGAACCCATGTCCGTGTTTCTTGATGATTGTATTTTTACGGTGAAAGATCGTTGCTCTTTCGCCCAAGGTACTTTTTTCGTCTGGCTTATCACCTTCGACCAGTCCGGCATGGGTAACCCTATCGGTTGCAATGCTACCGCCAGCATAGCTCTCGGTAGCAAGCAAGCTGTGGGCCAATACACTAATACTCACTGCTATTAATAAGCTGTTAGTTTATGTTGATGATGTAGTACTATTGGGCGTGCTCTAGTACAAAATTAAATAGTAGAGGAGGTAGTGCATCTCCTTGCTTGATTCCATTCCGGATTTCAAAAGTGTCCGAAAAATGTTTGCCTACTCTTTGTGCCATTTAGACACATTCGTATAAGTCTAACTTTTTAGGAATACCTAACTCCAATCATTATGTACATAAATTATATTATTTTTATGTTATAAATTGATGCAGTTGAAAATAAAGTGGAAAAAAAATAGTTGACACAGTTTCAGACACGTATATGGTATCCACTCGTATACCTGTCTAAAAATCACATAGAGTATATTTATTTTCATTACAAGAAGAGTCATTGAAACGATCATTGCCGACATTAAAAATATTGTTGAAACGTGTTATCCTATCAGATTTTTAACGGTAATATTTTTAATGAACTTTGGTAACGGTCCATATAGCAAAGTGATCAGGTCGTTCGCGTTTCAATTACAAGAGATCTCGTATCAAGGGCTCTCGGAGCAGAAACTCCAATAAAATGTTATGTATATGACACTATTAGAACTTTTCTCCATTTAATATTTTCATATTAACTGGCGACGATATTGCGGATTACTGACAGTGTGCGAGTGTATCATTTCAAACAGATTTTAAAACACTGTTTTTCCACGATATATTTTTTATATTATTATTATTATCATTATACAGACTGCGGAAATGCTGTTTTTACGTAATGTGAAAGGATGCACAAGAGCGGATAGAATAAGGAATGAAACTATACGAGAAAAATTAAATATATATAAAATTGAAGATAAAATCAGCGACAATAATAAGAAATGGACAGAACACTTAATGAGAATGAACAACGAAAGAATACCAAAAAGAACCTTCCTGTATAATCCCAGAGGAACAAGAGATGTTGGCCGACTACGCAGAAGATGGACTCCACTTTTAACTTCGCCGGAACAGGCTGCATAGCCTAAACCTTGTAGTTGAAGAAGAAGATTATTATTATTATTATTATTATTATTATTATTAATAATAATATTATTATTGAGGGTAACAGATTGGAACCCTTGAAAAAGGTAGTCCATTCCAGGGAGTAGGCGCCCCTGCCCTTTTGTGGGCTCCAGGTCCCACTCGCCCAGTGGGTAGTACCTGGGTAGGACCCCGTCCACAGGGTTACGTGGGGAGAAGAGAAGTCCCCAAAGCCGTAGTGAAG
The DNA here is from genome assembly GCA_030220185.1 of Diploptera punctata. Taxonomy (NCBI): domain Eukaryota; kingdom Metazoa; phylum Arthropoda; class Insecta; order Blattodea; family Blaberidae; genus Diploptera; species Diploptera punctata. The sequence continues at coordinate 103,245 of JASPKZ010003420.1, read as the reverse complement.
GCATCTTCTCTAGGAGACGAACACTCCGAAATTGCAGTTCCCTGCCCTCCAGGAAGAGAGATTTGGCTAGAGGCTGGTAACCTCTACTAGCAAAAAATAACTTGCTCGTAAACTTCAGGTGAGCAGACCTAGAAAGAGATGGGCTGAAGTCGGAATGGGTCAACAGACCTAATCCATGAATGTAGATGATGATTTTTATTATTATTATTGTTATTATTATTATTATTGTTATTATTATTATTATTATTATTGTTATTATTATTATTATTATTATTATTGATCGGCCGCGGTGGACTAGTGGTTATACTCCTTGCCTCTGGGCCCGAGGGTCGCGGATTCAAACCGGGCCGGGGTCGATGGATTTTTCAGGATGGAAAAATCCAAGGAGCAAGTCCTCCGGGAGGGACTTTAAGCCGTGGGTCCCGATTCTGAACATTTTCAGGCTCGCAAAAGATCTGAATGAAGTAGGATTCTAAGCAAAATTTCCCGAATTTTCCCGTCCTAGTACTACCTTGGTTTCCTAGATGTCAGTATGAGGCGGAACGCTGACCACGGACCACTCATATGACATCTATACGAAAATAAGTGTAACTAAATTAATATGGTTCAAATTATTCCCTGTAGGGGGAGAGCGCCTAAATCTCTGTTAAGGAAAACATAGGCTTACAAAATACAAGATTATTATTATTATTATTATTATTATTATTATTAATCCATTTTTTGCTTCAACCGTGAGCGTGTCTGACAGGAATCACGGTATTCTAAGAAATTAAAATCGATTCGCGCAGTTTTTTAAGGACAACTGAACAATAATTTGACATAAAAAGTAGCAAAATCCGGTTAAGAGAACTGAAATATATTAATGGTTTGCGTTAGGTAACACTGTTGACAGATTGTATTATTATCAATAATATAATAATAATAGTAATAATAATAATAATACATCCACAGTAATTCTGCCCGAAGGCAGGTCATTCACTGCTATCATAACATGTTCATGCTATGCTTGCAGCTTTACTACGGAATTGTAGATGTGGTAGCTTCCCGTTGCTTTCCACACCGGTGAAGGATGATGATGATGATAAGGATGATATGATGATGGCCATATGATTTCGGGGGACCGTTTGGGCCTTAAAGTTTTCCTGACATTTGTCTTACAGGTGAGGAAAAACCCCGATAAAACCTCACTCAGAAACACTGCCCCGACCGGGGATCGAACCCGGGCGCGCTGCGTGACAAGGTAATAATAATAAATAAATAAATAATAATAATAATAATAATAATAATAATAATAATAATAATAATATCAATACATACTTAATACTTGATACAGGCTTCCCACTTTACAGTCGTTCGCCCTTGATTGCTGCTTTCCAGAGATTCCTATCTTCCCATTGTCCTTCTCCCACACCCCTCTTCATCATTGCATCATATATTCCCTCATACCATGTTCTTCTATTTCTGCCCCTCTTCCTTCTGTCTGTTACCATCTAAATCTAAAACGCATTTAGGCCACTGTTCATCCAACATCCGTTGTACATGTCCATACCACTGTAGAGCTCTCTTTGTTATCCTATCGATAACAGTTTCTTGTGCATCCATTTCTTGTCTGATATATGTAATTCTAATATGTTGTAACTTGGATATTCTCATACTTCTCCGTAATCCATCAATTTCTGTCGCCAAGAGTCTCTTCTGCATGATGATGATGATGATAATAATAATAATAATAATGATAATTAATATTAGAAACAATAATGATTATTGTTATTATTATTATTAACTAACTTACTGGCACTATCCAACCCGTTGGTTCAAGGCCGCGGGAACATAAGCTCTCGATACCTCCCTATCCTGAGCCAATGTTTTCCAGTCATCCCTGTATAATCTACTTGCCTCAAATCATAGTTAATGTTATCCTCCCACCTCATTCTTGGTCTACCAACTGGGCGTTTTCCCTCTGGCTTTCCTACAAGAAGCTTCCATGCACATATTTCATTCCAAATTCGTGCCACATGTCCTGCCCATCGCAGTTTACTAACTCACTGGCACTATCCAACCCGTTGGTTCAAGGCCGCGTGAACATAAGCTCTCGATACCTCCCTATCCTGAGCCAATGCTTTCCAATCATTCCCTGTATAATTTACTTCCCTCAAATCTTAGTTAATGTTATTCTCCCACCTCATTCTTGGTCTACCAACTGGGCGTTTTCCCTCTGGCTTTCCTACAAGAAGCTTCCATGCACATATTTCATTCCAAATTCGTGCCACATGTCCTGCCCATCGCAGTTTACGAGACTTAACTATTCTCAATATATCTGGCTTCCTATAAAGACCATGTAGTTCACTGTTATGTCGTCTTCTCCATTCACCTGTCTGTTCATCTCCCTTTGGTCCAAAAGATTTCCTAAGTAGGCTACTTTATTCTCAAATCTCGTAATCTCCTTTCCTCCCTTAAAGTAAGAGTCCATGTTTCGCACTCATATAATATAACTGGTAGACTAATAGTTTTATATATTTTCATTTTAACGTTTTTTGAAAGGAGTTGGGACGTCAAGAGTCTCTGCAATGCATAATAGCATGCATTTCCAGAATTGAGCCTATGTTTAATTTATTTGTGCATCTCATTCCTATTTGTGATCATTGTTCCTATTATATATCTGGCTTAACTTGGCAAAGACAGAAATAGAAATATAAGGGTAGATCCTTCAACGCTTTTGCCCAATTACAAAAGAAAGAACCCACTTTGTTGTTAGTGTTCGTCGTGCTCCTTACCCCTATAAACATTTGGTGAAGAAATTCGTCAACACTGGTGCGAGCGAGAGAGGTGAGCACAGCTGTCTCTTTCTACAAATGTCTTGCAATGTTAAGCGAGACGAACTATAGGTATTGGAATTCAGCCACTTGCAAACATTTTCTCATTTGTGGCCTAAAACAAGGTACATATACATAGTATATGTTTGGAAGAGAAAATATTTTATAAATTTTCTTTTTATGTCTGAGGTAACTGTATATATGTATGTCTATCTTTATGTAATCATATATTTCTCTTTAATCATGGAAGAGGAATAAGCACATATGGTCAAACAGGCTCGTCTGCAATATCATTGCGAATGTTTTTATTTCCCCTCTTTTTTTAAGCCACTACCGCGACTATTGAAGCTAAACTTACAATGATCTTTGTGTCAGTTGCGCCTTTGGACATATACTACCTGCCATTACGGCAAGGCAGACCAGTTGCCTGAATCAACAGGCAAAGATCGATCTATTTTCAAAATGAATCTTGCCCCCGATACTAAACATATAATCACACAGTAAACCGTTGAATTATGAAAATCTTCCTGTCTTCTTAATCATAATTTGTAGGATTTTCATCCTGTTTATTTCCAAAATCACTCCTCGGAGGAAGACGTATTGGATGTGCATTCACTGTCTATCCATCTCTTGGCCGGTCTTCCTCTTGTTCTTCTCCCGTCCATTGGACTATCTTCTTTAGCTCTTTTTTGCAAGTCAGTTTTCTTCCATTCTTTCTATATGACCCTTCCAATATTTTCGTCTTTCTATAATAAATTTGGTTATGTCTTGAATATGACATTTGTCCCTAATTTCTGTGTTGTGTATTTTATCAAATAATGTTTTCCCCTGAATAGTTCTTAAGATCTTAATTTCATATGTGCTTATTATTTGTTTAGTTTTTGTTGTATCAGCCCTAGTTTCTGCTCCATATACGATAAGTGGTCGAACTATCGTTTTGTATATGCGGGTTTTGCTTTCTATTGGCATATGTTTGTTGCGCCAAATTAAATCTTTCATATATCCTGATATTTGTGCTGCTTTATCAGCTTGTTTCTTTACATCTTTTATTAAATGTTTAGTGTTTGTTATTAATACACCTAAATAATTAAATTCTGATACTTTTTCTATAATTTTTCTTTCCACTTCTAATTTGCATCTTACTGGTTATTTTGATATTGTTAAGCATTTTGTCTTATTCGTTTTAAAAAATTATTTTGAACTATGGCACCGTTCACATTGCTAGGTCTATATGAAGGGATAACATCGTATCTGAGATAAGTCATTCTCAATATTTGTTGAGAATGACTGATATCTCAGGGACGTTAAAATTATAAAATAGTACGTGAGATTTAATCGGTCTTCAACTAAAATCCATGTTATAGTTAAGGGTGAATGAGATCTCACTATTCCTCCAAATCTGCATCTCGAGTTCCCATTTCGGATACTTTACCACACCGCTTCAATAGACTCTCTGATACACATAAATTAGATACCCGATCCCATGAGCACAGTGTCCTTTATATCCCTCCTCATCACACTACCTACTACTCGAAATCTTTTACATTTTCTCTTGCTAGAACATGGAATTCCCTTCCACCCTATGTCAGAGTCTGCCAAACTTTACGATCTTTCAGAAACGAATTGAAAATAAAATTATTTAAAGAAACAACTCTCTAATATTACTTTTTAATAATTAATAATTTATTTTATCATAATTAATAATTTATTTTATCCATTATTTAATAAAAATAGTTTTAAGATTAGTCAATATATCTACCTAATGCCTTGTATAATAAGCGATAAATTAATTCATTATAGTTTATTACTTTGTATTTTTTTCTTTTTGTGTATAGTAGATTCGAGCTGTTATTCCTTTCTGTGTACATCCTTTCATTTGTTTAATTTTAATTGTATTTAATTTTATTGTATTATTAGACATTATTTTCATTGTTGGTTTCTGTAAGGAAAACGAAGACCATGGCTTTTAGAGGAAGAGATCCAGTGAGATCCAAAATTATTTTAGAAAATCAAAGTATAAAACAGGTGACTAGTTTCAAATATTTGGGCTGTGATGTTGGCTACAATGTGGAAAGGGATATTGACTCCAAAATAAATACATTTTAGACGGTGTGTGGAAAAATACAGAGAACATTCAAAAATAAAATTACAAACGAAACCAAGATAAAAATGTATAATGTTATGGCGGTTCCCACAATATTGTATGGATGTGAAACTTGGGCTCCAGTGAAAAAACAGAAGGATAGAATACAGACGGCGAAGATGAGGTTCCTAAGACAAGTAAAAGGATGTACAAGACTTGATATAATAAGAAGTGAGGATATAAGAGAAGAATTTAAAGTACAGCCTTTATTGGATAAAGTCACGAATTACAGACAGAAATGGATTGATCACATGGATGGAATGAGTAAGGAGAGATATCCATTGTTAGCAAGAAATTATCAAGCTAGAGGAAGACGTGATGTTGGAAGACCTAGAAGACGTTGGGCTGATGCATTATGAAGTCGGAACGGGCAATTGCCTAATCCCTCGAGTGATGATCATGATGATGATTTTCATTGTTATTCAGTTTTACAGTTAAAATGACTGATTTATATATTTGTTTTCGTTGAAAAAACACAATGTTTATTTTTGTTAATTGGGACCAAAATTATTTGTACGTTTATTTAGTCTTTGATGTAAAAGTAACAATTAAATTAAAGAACATATTTGCAACGTATAATGACATCTTTCTGTCAGTGTTCTACACTCTTATTCAAATCTCTCATCTTCCCAGTCCCGGTCTTGTACTTTTTTCATTCATCGCTTTCTTTATGCCCTGCAGCCAAGCAACAATATTTCCCATACGTGCAGAATAGCAGAATGTTGCACCAAAGTAGAAAGAAGTTCATTTCATCTCATCCTCTTTCCTTTAGAGAATAGTATATTGCCATACAAGTGAGGTAAGCACTTGTTACTGATCGAGAAAAGGTTTGAAAGAAAAAAAAGAGGCGCTTGCGCCGAGTTTTTTTTTCAATTTTCGAAATCTGTTACGTGCTTACCTGTTATGTATTGCATACTATTTTTTGGTCGATGTGACTAATTTTTATTAAATATAGTAATAAATGAATTAAATATTGGTTGGATGTAAATGACTTCTATGAGAAAGAAAAATTTGGTGATCGTTGCTATGTAGCTTTTCATTTGTTTTATTATAAGCAAGGATTGTTGGCTGTGGAGACATTTTTATATGTAGTACCGTGATTAGAATCCGTTTGATAATTTTATTATGGAAGGAGTCGTGGTTGATGATAGAGAAATTGAAGAAGCTTGGAGAGTGGGATGTTCTGCATTAATTCCGGAAAAGTCTAAAGAAAGGTACGAGTTAGTGTACAAAACATTCAAGAAATGTTTTATTTTACTTACCGAACGTGTGCTTTTTGAGTCCATATCAGCATTGCGATTTCTTTTGTTTGCATAGCAACCAGGTTAGACGTGGGAACGTTGACTTACTTCCAGTAACAAAAAGTATAAGAAATTAGTCACATCGACCAAAAATATATTAAAGTGATATCAGTAAAAGAAATCTCAGAGTGGTGAATACACATAAAGTGCATGCTCAAACAAGTTTCCAAATCAGAATTTATCTGGCGCATTGGAAGTGGTGGGAGGAAATCCTCGAGAAGCCTAGTGTTATAACCGCAATTCCCATTGGAGTTATATAACCGCTGTCTCAACATAGATTAATGGCCGTTTCATTTAAGGTACGTTCCAATATACAAAGTTAATACAGGTGAACTGTTCGTGCACGGATTATCAAAACTTAAGTATTAGTTTACGTAAACTATCAGGTATTTATAAGCTTGAAATACGACAAATGAAAGACTTTTAATATCGGTGGTTACCAAAGTTATTTCAAAACACAGTTTATAACCTTTGAAAGATGATAAGGAAGTCAAAATCTTCTTCTTCTTCTTCCTTTCTAGGATTAGGTCAATGTGACCTGTTTCGGTCTCAAGTCCATCGTTTCCTTGGCCGTCCCAAAGATCTTTTTCCATGTGTTTAATACACAAGTGATCTTCTTGGTGATAAAATATTAAAATATATATACAGTCAATATGCCCATTTCACCAATTAATGTTTTAAAATGGTCAACAAGTTTCTACAGCCAAGCTGTCATTCTCAAGACCATTGGTCTTGAGAATGACAGCTTGGCTGTAGAAACTTGTTGACCATTTTAAAACATTAATTGGTGAAATGGGCATATTGACTGTATATATATTTTTCCATGTGGTTTGTAGGCGTTGATCTTTTTGGGCAATCTTGTATTGTCCATTCTGTCTAAATGTTCTTTCCATTGGTATTCGTGCTCTTCTAGTTTATCGAGTTTTGAAAATATCTCCAGTTTATTTCTTATTGATTAATTGTGTAATCTATCCATGCGTCTACATCATTTTACGGATCTTAAAATTTTAATTTCAGTGGCTTCAATGTGTGAGATATATTTTTTGTAAGTGCCCAATATTCAGATCCATATAAAAGAACAGGAACAGCCATAATTTTATAAAACCTCGGCTGAGTTTCTCTTCGAGTCTTTCGAAGGGTTCTTTTTATGGTGCCAAACGTCATTTGATAGGGATGTATATAGAGCTTATGTCCGCGAGGCCATGAACCTACGGGTTCGATAGAGCCAGTGAGTTATTTAGTTAGTTAGTTAGTTTATTTGTAATGGATTACTGACGTTGACATTCTCTCTTTATCTGGGACAACGGAACGATGAAAATGTTTTAAACTATTTTGCTCGTATTAAGTAAATGAAAAAAGTGTTAAGGATACTTCGTGACTGATCCCTATGTTAGTAAAGCAGGATACACACAGGAATTAAGCCGTCCTGCTCTGTGAACACGTTTTGAAAACACATTTCCACTAATACTCTTACAAATGTAGAACCAACCATTTCATAGAAGCTGTTTGTATTTAAATCAAGAGAGAGCCTATTGTACTTACACGATTCAAAATTCTTGGTTCTACAGTTCGCAGAGGATTAACTTGACCTGCGAAAAAGTGAGTGGGATGGGGTCATGGAGTGACCAGGTGCAATTGTATTGGAGGCACTAATAAAGAGTAGAGAGCAGAAACTGTTGTGTAAGCTAGCATTCATTACCTGATATTTTCCATGTTTTTGATAACGTAGTATATAGAAGGGAGAGGTTGGGTATTATCTTTTATATTGTAATAAACACACGTAGGGGTTAGTGCTGTGCTTTATTTGCCTAGGATTACGCCATGTTGGAAATGGTGGCTTTTCAGAGAGAAGAGGGGGGTGAGACATGGGGATTTTCAAAACGGACCACTATAACCTGTGTTGGACAGAATTTTATTCAACGAAATCTTTTTATTGTTGTTCCAGTTTACTCTAGTGTCTTCAGATATTAGAATTAACCCCCGGTTTTTGTTTAAAACATCAGAGTATGGTTTTGTGTGCTTCCTTTGTTTAGGAAAGGGTTTAAAACAGGATTCTGGGACCGGGTTTGATCACCTTAGAGCGCATTATGAATTATTGGACCTGTGGAACTATGTGTTTCATAAAGTAATAACGCTGCAACAAAAACGCTTCCCTAATTTATTGGAAAACAGAGTTAATCTGCCTGCTATAGAGGGTTGATTAATAATCAGTTTTGGTACAGGACACGTAATTATGTTGCTAGATTTATGACATTATGTAGCACAAGTTGAACTGCGCCAATTTCTTCTGATCTACAGCATTAAAAGTACAAATATATCGTGTGGTAACGCGCACAAAATTGGAATAAATTTATTAGTTTGAACTTTTTATTCTCGAGTTCTGACACTTAAATTTACCTTACAGAATAATAATAATAATAATAATAATAATAATAAAACAATTATACTACCAGTTATACTATATGGGTCCACCGCTGTGGTCTCGAGGTAGCGTGCTGCCTTGTCACGCAGCGGGCCCGGGTTCGTTCCCCGGTCGGGGCAGTTTTTCTGGGTGAGGTTTTTATCGGGGTTTTTCCTCACCTGTAAGACAAATGTCAGGAAAACTTTAAGGCCCAAACGGTCCCCGAAATCATGGCCATTATCATCATCACCATCATCCTTCACCGGTGTGGAAAGCAACGGGAAGCTACCACACCTACACAATTCGCTAGTAAAGCTGCAGGCATAGCATGAAAATGCTATGACTGCAGTGAAGGACCTGCCTTCGGGCAGAATTACTGTGGATGGATACTATATGGATGCGAAACATGGACTCTTACTGTAAGGGAGGAAGGCAGATTACGAGTATTTGACAATAAGGTTCTTAGGAAAATGTTTGGACTAAAGAGAAATGAACAGACAGGTGAATGGAGATGACTGCATAACAGGGAATTGCATGGTCTTTATAGGAAGCCAGATATAATGAGAACAGTTAAGTCTCGTAAACTGCGATGGGCAGGACATGTTGCACGTATGGGGAATGAAACACGTGCATGGAAGCTTCTTGTAGGAAAACCACAGGGAAACCACCCAGTTGGTAGACCAAGAATGAGGTGGGAGAATAACATTAACTATGATTTGAAGGAAGTAGATTATACAGGGATGATTGGAAAACATTGGCTCAGGTTAGGGATATATGGAGAGCTTTTGTCCGCGCGGTCATGAACCTACGGATTCGATAGTGTCAGTGATTTAGTTATAATAATAATAATAATAATAATAATAATAATAATAATAATAATAATAATAATAATAATAATAATAATAATAATAATAATAATAATCTAATAATAGCCTTATTTTAACTGCCAGAGTTAAGGCCTTGTCTGCCACTCAAGCAGGTTTTAAAAATTCAAAGAATAATCTTACATCTAAATTACAATAAACATAAATGATTACATGTTATATATATATATATATATATATATATATATATATGTAATACTTACTTACTGGCACTATCAAACCCTTAGGTTCATGGCCGCGCGGACATAAGCTCTCCATACATCCCTGTCCTGAGCTGATGCTTTCCAATTATTCCCTGTATAATCTACTTCCCTCAAATCATAGTTGATGTTGTTCTCCCACCTCATTCTTGGTCTACCAACTGGGCGTTTTCCCTCTGGCTTTCCTACAAGAAGCTTCCATGCACGTCTTTCATTCCCCATACGTGCAACATGTCCTGCCCATCGCAGTCTACGAGACTTAACAGTTCTTATTATATCTGGCTTCCTATAAAGACCATGTAGTTCATTGTTAGGTAGTCTTCTCCATTCACCTGTCTGTTCATCTCTCTTTCGTCCAAAAATTTTCCTAAGAACTTTATTCTCAAATACTCGTAATCTCCTTTCCTCCCTTAAAGTAAGAGTCCATGTTTCGCACCCATATAATATAACTGGTAGAATAATAGTTTTATATATTTTCAGCTTAATGTTTTTTGAAAGGAGTGGGGCCTGTATAATCTACTATATATATATATATATATATATATATATATATATACAATACAATTATTATTTATAATGTACTTTGATTTACTCTAGATTTAAGAAATTAAATAAATATAATATGTACAAGATATAAAAGAAACGAAATTATAAATTACATAGAATAAATTTAAATAAATAGACAACGTTTCGCCGTAGCGTAGTGGTTAAGACACTGAGCTACAAGCCGGAGGTTTCGAAGGTTCAAGTCCCATTGGGGTCAGGATTTTTAAACTGACCCAAACCCTCTGGCGGCACTATGACCGTGGGGTCGACTCAGCCTCTAACTGAAATGAGTACCAGACGCTTGTTCTGGGGGTGAAGGCGGCCGTCACGCAAGGCTGACAACTCGGCTGACATAAAGTGCCGATTGTCTAGAAAAAGTGGGAGCCTTAACCACCTACTACCCCAAGGGCCTCCGGGCCTGTTGTGGGATCACTTTACTTTTTTACAACGTTTAATTATTAGACAACAGGTAACTGTATAAGCGTGAATTAAAAAGTGCCAAGTTTGCTGCAACCCCCGATATCTTGAGGAAGGAGATTCCAGGAGAGGGCAGAGGCTACTGTGAAGGAAGTAAAATAAGAGGAAGTGCTATGAAGAGGGATTGTTAGCAGACTGTTATCTTGTGACCCTAGTGTCAATATTGTGGTAAGAGGATAACTTCTCAAATCTGGACGCCAGGTAACTAGGAGTGTAGGAATTCAGAAGCTTGAAAACAAGTGAAAGAAAGTGAAATTTACGTCTGTCAGTAAGACGGTGCTAAGAGTGGTTATAGAAGTGATCAGAAATATGATCATAACGGCGGATATTGAAAATGAATCGAACGCAAGCATTATGAACACGCTGCAGTCTCTGCGACAAGTCATAGTGTAGATCATTATATATAATGTCACAATATTAGAAGTGTGGCAACACAAGATTCTGTATAATTGAACTGAATTGGGTAACAAAATTAACAAAAATTGACAATAGAGGTAGAAAAATGTATGAATTAAACGCTAAGTCCTAGAACCAGTTAATATTTTAGCCGTCTTTACGCCGTTATACTAACAAGTAAGTCACTTTTTCACTAGCATTCAAACTACTTAGATTTTTATGGAAACATTACTAGAACCATTCTATCAATACAGTTTTTATTGCGTGTTTTTCTGTATTTTGGAGAAATTGGAGTGATTTATATTAATTATTTGTTTATTGTGTGCTCACCACCTTGGTGTCGAGGTAGCGTGCTGTCTTGTCACGCAGCGGGCCGAGTTCGAATCTCGTTCGACAAAAGTTTCCTGAGAGGGATTTTTTCGGGTTTTTTTCCTCTCCTGTAAGATAGACATCAGAAAACGTTAAGACCCAAACATTCCCCGAAAATCATGTAACCATCTTTATCACCATTCATATTCGCGGTAGGTTATGTTTAGGATTAAGGACGCTCCTAGCGCACCACTATCATCATCTCCCATCATATCATTGGGGAAACATAACCTCGCCCCAACCTCATAAACTGGTCACATTTACGTTAATACCAGTAGAGAACACTAGAAATGTCGAAATGACAACCTGGGGCATTGAATAAAAAAGTATTTAATGTCTTATTAAGATTTATAACTTTAATAATTTATTTTACAAGATGCAGTGCCAAGTCAAGATTTAATATTTATTTTATTTCTGCTGAAATGTATTACAAAACATTCTGTATTGAAAGTATAGTTATAAAACATGTTTAATAAAAAACATCTAAAATAAAACATGCGCGATTGTTATTTGGATACAAATACTCTTTTAAAAATCACAAGCAGATAGACTCAACTCTGGAAATGCGTGCTATTATGCATTGCAGAGACTCTTGATGTCCCAACTCCTTTCAAAAAACGTTAAACTGAAAATATATAAAACTATTATTCTACCAGTTATATTATATGGGTGCGAAACATGGACTCTTACTTTAAGGGAGGAAAGGAGATTACAAGTATTTGAGAATAAAGCACTTAGGAAAATTTTTGAACCAAAGAGAGATGAACAAACAGGTGAATGGAGAAGACTGCATAACAATGAACTACATGTTCTTTATAGGAAGCCAGATATAATAAGAACAGTTAAGTCTCGTAGACTGCGATGGGCAGGACATGTTGCGCGTATGGGGAATGAAAGACTTGCACGGAAGCTTCTTGTAGGAAAGCCAGAGGGAAAACGCCCAGTTGGTAGACCAAAAATGAGGTGGGAGAATAACATTAACTATGATTTGAGGGAAGTAAATTATACAGGGAATGATTGGAAAGCATTAACTCAGGATAGGGATGTATGGAGAGCTTATGTCCGTGCGGCTATGAACCTACGGGTTCGATAGTGCCAGTGAGTAAGTAAGTAAGCTAGTATAACGACGAGAAATAACAAAGCTTTACTGATTTTACAAATATTCTGCCATTTTAATAATGGGGACATAACGGTTTACTGTCAATTATAAAATAACAGACGTAACTATAAATATGAAAATGGATTTAGCTTATTCTTCCCCAGGGACTCTCCTACGGAACATATAAAAATGTCACAGTTTACATTTGTTGTCAGCGTAAAATTAATTTTAATTAGACTGATATTTTTGAATGGCAATTGTACTTATGACTAGAAGATCAATTAATTAAATAGCAATTTTATTTTTTCATCTTCTTACATCGGTTCAGTGTGTAAAACTAAATTGTAAGATGCGAAGGTAACTCGGGAAAGTTTCTGGATACTAGCAAAAATTTATAGATATTCTAAAACTTACCATTACATCTTTTCAAAGTACTATCTCTGAGCATCCATGCATCGTTGCATCCTCCTGAACAACAACTGGAAACATTGGCGCCATTCATTTTCATCCAGTGCACAGAGCGCACCTTAGTATGCTGCAACCGCATATTCAGGTGTTGAAAACCAGTTCCCACGCAATCGAGCCTTCGCCGTAGGGACCAAAAAGAAGTCCCACGGTGCCAGTTCCGGACTGTAAGGAGGATTGGCCAGCAGCTGCAGAAGACTCCTCCTCAGAAAATAATTTGTCAGATGGGCGGTGTGGGGAGTCCTCCTTGTGGTGATTGCAAGATCCATGATTTGGAATAAGATTAGAGCAAATGTTACCTTTTTGCCTTCCAAACAGAGAAAATTTCGTTTGACCACAAGTATAAAATCTGATAGCATGTTTACTTAAAAGTGTAGGTAGGAAATATATATTTGTAGGCTTATATATACGTACTTCAAATCAATAAAATGCAGAAATATTTCTACAGTCAAATCTGAATATCAGCCCGATAACGCTACTAGAAACTAAATTGTTATCATAAATTAAATACATGCTCTGACATTTTCGTGACTGTACGAAATCCATCAATGATATCTAACAGCGTTTAAATATTCTTTTTAATATTTCTCCTAGCCTTTACGTGTAACAGTCCATATCTACATATCTATAAGTTATTCAGGGTGTTTTGAATAAGTCGTTGTAACGAATTAAGATATCTACTTCAGTTGTTATTCGTTATAAAATATTATTAACATTCTGGATCCTGTAACGAATATTTTAAGACAAATTAGTCCAAAACATAATATGCATATTAAATGAATGGAGAAGACTACATAACTTTATAGGAAGCCAGATATAATAAGAACAGTTAAGTCTCGTAGACTGCGATGGGCAGGACATGTTGCACGTATGGGGAATGGGAGACTTGCATGGAAGCTTCTTGTAGGAAAGTCAGAGGGAAGACGCCCAGTTGGTAGACCAAGAATGAGGTGGGAAAATAACATTAACTATAATTTGAGGGAAGTAGATTATACAGGGAATGATTAGAAAGCATTAGCTCAGGATAGGGATGTATGGAGAGCGTATGTCCGTGCGGCCATGAACCTACGGGTTCGATAGTGCCAGTGAGTAAGTAAGTACTGGTAATAATAATAATAGTAATAGTAATAATAATAATAATAATAATAATAATGATACTAAAAATAAAATTAGTAATAATAATAATAATAGCGATAATAGTAATATATGTACTGCACACTTCCAACACAGTTGCTCCCCAGCGGGAGTTTATTAACCAAGATAATCCATTCAACAAGTTTCCGTAATTATATAAATGAATTTATATCAAATAAAATTTAGATTCTCCAACTTTTATAAATATTGTACATAGAGATTCTGAGTAGATTATACAGGGAATGATTGGAAAGTATTAGCTCAGAATAGGGATGCATAGAGAGCTTATGTCCGCGCGGCCATGACCCTACGGGTTCGATAGTGCCAGTGAGTAAGTAAGTAAGTAAGTAAGTAATGCATTCTAATTAGCTTGAAATGACCAAGATGAAACAAAACCACCAATAATAGGCCGTTTGTGAAACAGTGCTGCAATGACCGGTTTCATCAACATTACTCAAATTGACTGCACTTAATCATTTGTCTGTCAAAAAGTCTTAACCGTTTCATCAACATAAATCATTGAAAAATGACTATCAGTAAATTTTCAACATTCTTCCTTTGTTACAAGCCGCATTAAGAACCCATAAATCCAGTTGACAGCGGTTTATGGTTAAAACAAATATTGTGATTGATTGATATGATATAAAACTAAAATTATGGCTTTTCAGGGCAAAGTGCCAGTCAGAGCAAAAATAGTGATCAATAATGAAATAATAGAACAGATAGCACACTTTAACTATCTTGGTTCAGATATAACATACAGCTATGATTGGGATATACAATAATAAATTAAACCGATATCAAATGATGTGTGGCACCATAAGAAGAACCCTCCGAAAGACACGAAGAGAAACTCAGCTCAGGTTTTATAAAATTATGGCTGTTTCTGTTCTTTTATATGGATCTGAATCTTGGGTACTTACAAAAAAAGATACCTCACACATTCAAGCCACTGAAATGAAAATTTTAAAATCGGTAAAAGGATGTACACGCATGGATAGATTGCACAATGAATCAATAAGAA
Organism: Diploptera punctata; assembly: GCA_030220185.1. Classification (NCBI taxonomy): domain Eukaryota; kingdom Metazoa; phylum Arthropoda; class Insecta; order Blattodea; family Blaberidae; genus Diploptera; species Diploptera punctata. Next base: position 87,993 of record JASPKZ010003420.1, on the reverse strand, counting down.
ATGAACTGCAGATATTTTCAATTTGTTGATAAACTAGAAGAGCACAAATACCAATGGAAAGAACATTTAGACAGAATGGACAATATAAGATTACCCAGAAAGATCAACACCTACAAACCACATGGGAAAAGATCTTTGGGATGGCCAAGGAAGCGATTGACTTGAGACCGGAACAGGTCACGTTGACCTAATCCTGGAAAGGAAGAAGAAGAAGAAGATTGATACGATATATTAGTTACTTATATAATTCATCATCATCCGGTATCATTGCAGCTGCCGCGTCTTCCGGAAACCAAACGCCATTTTTCTCTGTCCACCCATTGATCTTCCTCCATTCCTCTGATATTCATAGCTGCTTGTTCTCCTTATATCCAAGTTTTCTTTGGTCTTCCTCTCTTCCTCCTTTCCATTGGGATCCATTCCAAAACAATTTTAGGCAAACTTTGCTCTGGCGTTATTTTGACTAATTCATCATCATCATCATCATCATCATCACTCCAGGGATTAGGCAATTGCCCGTTCCGACTTCATATTGCATCAGCCCAACGTCTTCTAGGTCTTCCAACATCACGCCTTCCTCTTGCTTGATAGTTCCTGGCTAACAATGGATATCTCTCCTTACTCATTCCATCCATGTGATCAATCCATTTCTGTCTGTAATTCGTGACTTTATCCAATAAAGGCTGTACTTTCAATTCTTCTCTTATATCCTCATTTCTTATTCTATCAAGTCTTGTACATCCTTTTACTTGTCTTAGGAACCGCATCTCTGCCGTCTGTATTCTATCCTTCTGTCTTTTCACTGGAGCCCAAGTTTCACATCCATACAATATTGTGGGAACCGCCATAACATTATACATTTTTATCTTGGTTTCTTTTCTAATTTTATTTTTGAATGTTCTCTGTATTGTTCCACACACCGTCTGAAATTTATTTATTTTGGAGTCAATATCTCTTTCCACATTGTAGCCAACATCACAGCCCAAATATTGAAACTAGACACCTGTTCTATACTTTGATTTTCTAAAATAATTTTGGTTCTCACTGGATCTCTTCCTCTAAAAGCCATGGTCTTCGTTTTCCTTACAGAAATCTTTTGATCGTATAACTTACATATTTCATTTAATGCATGCATTGATTTCTGTAAGTCGTCTTCATTTTTCTGTATTATGATTACATCGTCAGCAAATAGAAGATTATTTATGCACACTTTATTATCTATTCTTATTCCTGGATTTACTAAAACTTTCCATTTATTTAAAATATCGTCTATATATATTAAACAAAGTGGGTGATAAACTACATCCTTGTCGTAATCCAGTATTTGTTTTGATTGCATCTGTTCTTTTGAATCCAGTATCTATAATTATATTTGTGTCTTCATATAATTTCTTTATTGTTTCAACAAGGCACAGCGGGTATCCTTTCATTCGTAATATTTCCCATAATTTTTGTCTGTTTACTCGATCGAAGGCCTTATCCAAATCTATAAATCCTATGTGAGTTTCTAAGTTATGTTCTCTTCTCTTTTCTATGAGTTGTTTCAGTGTAAAGACATTGTCTATACATGACCTTCCTTTTCTGAATCCACTTTGATTTTCACTTATTATTACTTCTGTTATGTTTCTCAATCTATTATTTATTATTTTCGTATATATCTTGTAGCCAGTATTCATTAAGCTAATCCCTCTGTAATTCTCGCAATTTCTTCGGTCTCCTCTTTTGAATATATTCTTCACAATTGCTGTTTTCCAAGTGGTTGGAATCCCATAGGTCTGCCAACATATATTAATTAGATGAAGTATTCGTAGTTTACACAATATTCCACTATATTTGATTAATTCCATATTTATATTATCTAATCCTGTTGCTTTCCTATTCTTAGTGGTTTTCAAAGCCATTTCTAATTCATTTATGTCTATTACATCAATATTTTCCACTTTTATTTCTTCCTCATTGTTCTCTTTTCCTTCAATTTCCTCCTTTTCCCAAAGTTTTTCATAATGTTGGATCCATTCTTGTTCTGGGATTATATTCAATCTGGCAGAATCTTTCTCAGTCTGATTTAGATGTTTCACTAATTTATAACCTATTTCTTGTCTTCCATACATATCATGTTCTACTGAGTTTATGAATTTATCCCATGACTCCTGATGGGCTTTTCTTATAATGCTTTTAGCAATTCTCCTTTTCGTTTTATATTCTTCATAAGATTCTTCTGTTTTCAGTCGTAAGTATGTATGATATGCTTTTTGTTTTTCATTCACTGCATTTTGTATATTCGCATTCCAAGTTCTCAAGCCCTTCCTATTTCTTATTCTATTTTTCTTTCCTAATATCTCATTTGCTGTTTTATGTATTACATTTGATATATTTTCCCATTCAATATTTATGTCTTCTGACGTCGCTATCTCTGATATATATTTATTCATTCTGCTTTCATAATGTTGTCTAATACTTTGATCTTGTAATAAATATACTTTATATACTTCTTCTTGGTTTCTTTTGTTCTTCATGTTATTTTTCCGCCATTTAGCTATTATGTTTATTTTGCTTATCACGAGATAGTGATCAGAGTATATATCGCTGCCTCTATGTACTCTCACATCTTTTACCAAGGCTCCTAGCTTGTTGTTTACGATTAAATAGTCAATTATTGATCTTGAGTTATATCCACTTCTTGTATATTTATGTATGTCCTTTTTTCGGAAATAGGTATTCATTATTTTTAATTGATTATAAGCTGAAAACTGTCTCAAATCCTGTCCATTATCATTTATTGTTACTTCTCCATTATTTCCTATTACATTAGGTATAGGGACATTGCCTACTCCGGCATTTAAGTCTCCACTTATTATTAAATGATGATCTTTTGTGTATTTATCAACTAATGTTTGTAATGTTTTATAAATTTTTTTTGTTTCTTCTTTCTTACCTTCCTCTGGGGCATACACAGCAATTATCATCATATATCCTCTTTCAATTTTAAATCTGGCTATCAGGATTCTTTCATTTATAAACTCGTAGCTATTCAATTTGTTCTTCCATTTTTCATCTATTAAAATTGCTACTCCACACTGCGCTCTTGTTGTCTGTTCTACTCCGCTATACAACATAGTATAGTGTTTTAAGTCCTTTGTTCCTTTTAGTTTCTTTTTTGTTTCTGTTATTGTTGCTATATTTATTTCTTTTTTCTTTAATTCTCTTTCTAATTCTTCTTCTTTTGTATTTATTCCCCTTACGTTCCAATTTCCTAATTTCAAAATGTCCTTTATTCCAAATCGTATCCTTTTATCTTGCTTGGGTCGGTTCCTTTTATGACAATCCGGCTGATTTCCATGAAGCTTCTCAGTAAGATAAATGTCTCCTGGAAGCGTTACGAGCGCTTCGCAGGACAAGGATGGTGGAAGGGCTGCTTCCTCTGAGCCTCCAAACATGCTCCTCTGGGTATCCACCCCCCAAGAGAGGGCTGCTTCTTCCGCTCTTCAAGCCCTACAAGTTTAGCTGTGCTATTCCTTGTCACCCTGTTGACTGTTGAAGACTTGACAAAGATGTGGCCGCCCAATATGGATACAGACATCATTCCTTCGTTGTGAGCTATACTTTGTTCCCCTCCCCTCTTACCCACCAGCAAGATTAACCTAAGTCAATCTTCCCCAGTAGGGTCGTCTGTTTCATCGGGTACTAAGCCGCCCCACCACGTCAAGGTGATAGCTCCTGGGGGGACTAATTCATAAATAACTAATTAACTGACACTATCGAACCCGTAGGTTCATGGTCGCGCAGTTGTAAGCTGTGCACCGTCCTGAGCTAATATTTTCCAATCATCTCCTGTATAATCTCACTTCCATCAAATCATAACTAACTCATTGGCTCTACCTAACCCGTAGGTTCATGGCAGCGTGTACATAAGCTCTCCATACATCCCTATCCTGAGCTAATGTTTTCCAATCATTCCCTGTAAACCTACTTCCCTCAAATCATGGATAATGTTATACTCCCACCTCATTCTTGGTCTACCAACTGGGCGGTTTCCCTGTAGTTTTCCTACTAGAAGCTTCCATGCACTTCTTTCATCCCCCATATGTGCCACATGTCCTGCTCACCGCAGCCTATGAGACTTAACTGTTTTTATGATATCTGGCTTCCTATATATATCATGTACTTCATTGTTAAGTAGTATTCTCCATTCACTTGTCTGCTCATCTCTTTTTGGCCTAAAACGTTTCCTAAGATATTTATTGTCAAATTCCGTCAAATCATGGTTGATGTCATTCTCCAACCTCATTCTTGGTCTACCAACTGAGCGTTCTCACTCTGGTTTTCGTACAAGAAGCTTCCATGCCTGTCTTTCATTCCCCATTCGTGCCATATGTCCTACCTATAGCAATCGACAAGACTTAACTTTTCTCATGATATCTGATTCCTTATAAAGATCATGTGATTTACTGTTTAGTATTCTTCTCCATTCACCTGTGTGTTCTTCTCTCATTGGTCCAAAAATTGTCTTACGAACCTCAAATACTCGTCATATTTTCTAATTCCTTAAAGTAACCTAAGAGTCTGTGCTTCACATCCATTTATTGTCAAGGTTATGGATCCACTATACATTTTATAAATTATACTCTAGACCAAAGAAATATTTCTACAAACCATCCATGCAAATGGGGCCTCTATGTTCTTTGTACGTATTTATTTTCATCTAGGACGTGGGATATGCTACAGTTAATTCAAACATGATTCCATAGGAGTTTCAAACCCATTGGTGCCCAGCGTTACATAAATGTAACACCTGCATCTTTAAACAATAATACCTCAAACTCATTGTTGACAGTATAATGTTTATACAAATTGCACATTGTTGCGATCCAGGAAGTGTGGCCTGTCAGTCCGGCGTTTGTTTTTCATAAGTAATGCCATAAGTGATTTCCAATTTATCTAGGGAGTTTGGAAATCAAGAGTGGCATTTGTTAGGATTCTTTAACGAATAAAATTAAGCTCTTTACTCACAAATCATTATTTAAATATAGTTATTTTAACATATTTATATATGTAATGTAAACGGCGATGTTTGAATACAAATGAGAAACGATTGGTACGCTTCATTTCCTTCCTTTGTTCATCACCGCAACCAGATCATAATATTATTTATTGCCAAAGGATCGCAATATTGTAAGAATGCACCCTCGTGGAGAAATTTATAACCAACGTTATAGGTTTCTGATGCCCTATGATGTAAATGTCAGTTATATTTTTCTGCAACGTCATTTCCTGGAAAATAATTCGTTTAAGAAAGTACAAACAGTGTTTTCTTTTTTTGTGGTACAATCAATTGTTACAAATATTTTGTATTATCTATCGCATGCGCTTTCTGCTGACTTTCATGCACTATATATACAATCTGGTAGCAGTATTTCTTGTGGAGTCAGTCACTGCAAAATAATGCTATGACCTATTCAGAATGTTAAAAAGGAGGTACTTTCTTTATTATGATAAACTTTATTTGGTAAATTTCAGGCGAAACACGATTGTGATTGGTTATAAATAAAAAATCATTGAAATGTGATTGGTCATTGACTCCCATTTGGGACATGAGTTAAATAGTAATTGTAAGAGGTTCATAGCGTGAAACAGTGGATGCATATGTATCACTAATTATCACATAGAAGAAGAATAAGTATAAATTAAGTAATATATTAAATAATTAAGTTTATTATACAAGAATAGGCTAATAGCTCTAGAAATGGATTATTTACGAAGAAGTGCCACAAAGTCTAGATTAGAACATGTCACAAATAAGGAAATTAGAAACATAATGGAAGCAGAAGAAAGCATAATTGAAAGAATTGAGGAGAAGGAATTAAAGTGGTTAGGACATGTCTTAAGAATGGAAGATGAGCGATGGCCGAAGCAACTATATGAATGGCATCCGAACAGAAAGAAGAAAAGAGGGAGACCAAGGTTAACATGGAAGGAAAACATGAAGACAGTAATGCAAGCAAGAGGGCTAAGCATCGAAGATGCCCAAGACCGTAGGCTTTGGAGATTTGGCACGGGAAGACGGCAGCAGCTGTAAAAATCCGAAGATAGATAGATAGAAGTTTATTATATACAAAAGTATTGAAAACTGAATAATATCCACATCCCCGGTACATTTAGCTGTTATGAATTCTTAGAATTGCCACAGGGTGGTGTTGAAGTTTGCTGTAACATAAATGTTATTTAAAATTCATCGGAGAACATATTGTTTAAACAACTCACCTCATAGGATTCATGCTTCCATGATATTGCGATTTCAAACATAATCATGTTCATCGTCAGCCATAACTCCGACTGACGAAATTCTTCGGCCGTCAACTATTCTATTGTCGCCATCTTCAGTGCTGCCATCTATGGTTGAATTTATGAACTTCGAAATCAATGTAATTTCGTTAGGATATCAAAATTCATTGATCTATTTTTGTTTTTCTGAATGTATATTTTTTCCCAAACGTCAATTCCAAAGGTTTCTCTACTTGTTTTAAAAGTTTAGCTTCTCTTCCAATTGTATGATGTTCTAATAAACTATGTGCAGCTATTGCAGATTTTTCAATTTCACAATTTTTAATATTTCTGAAATGTTCTTTTGTCCGAATTTCCAAATTCCTTTTTGTTTTTCCTATATAAACTTTATTTCAATCTTCACAATTTATTTGATAAATTCCAGATTTCTTACTGTCTGGAACATTGACTTTTTTATTGGTACTTATGTTCTCCGATGAATTTTAATGATTATACCTCATAATGTTTACTTCCCAACATTAATTAAATATAAATGTTATTTACTTACTCGAAACTGAAACTAAATATTGTAGAAAAATAGAACATGCCATAAGAATCCACATCCAATTTAAGATATACTCGCTATTGCATTTGCAGTGCTGAGAAGTCTATTTTAAAATTATTTCGTTTATTCTAAAATAGAAATCTCGTTATAAGCCATTTTGTTTCTGTCAGTAGGAAAGTTGCACAGAAGAAATATTGAAGGAAGGGGTGGCTTCCTCTACTGAAACGACTTAAAGGTGCTCTTCAGAAAGAAACTCGAGACTTGGAAGAAAAAAACTTATTTTTCTTTCAATAAACTCCAAGTATCCAACTTCGAACCTTTTCAAATTTGTTGTCACATTTATACATCTCCTGAGAAATATGTGCCCTGATGCACGCACCAAACAAAAATACTTTGAGAATATCTAATGTTCTTAAGGTGGATAAAGATTCTGGACGAATCTGGAATATTCAAACGCTAAGGTCCGGTTATATAAAGCGTTTGAACTGAGATCAAGGAATTAAAATGGTCGCCAGCGACGATTGTTCCAGGTATTGTGTTATCATAATCACAGATATGAGGTTATATAAATATAACGTAAGTTTATACTTCATTGTCAGATTACCCTCCTTGTAACTCGACCAGATACATCAGTTATAGATATTTAACTGGTCTTAGTATCTGACAGAAGATTTTATTTATATTTTGAATATTTAGGTGAAATATGTTTAATTCCATATATCTACTAATAATATTGATTTATTGAAAAGAAGATCATAATATCAACATCAATTTATTTATTTATAAACAGATGTTTAATGTTTACACATCATTCTGTGCCTAAAGTTTGCGGCAAAACTTTAAAGCGCAGGCACGAGGATCTCTTTGGGGCGTGTTTTAGATGAAGCTTTTTCTGGGTTCTACCGATGTGAAGGACAAGGAATTCGATGATCAGTATTATCGCCTCACTATGATGCTTAACAAGCGGCTCGCTTTGTTTCCCCGCAGCTGTTATATGTTATTAAAATACAAAGAACTCCACTGCCGCGACTACCACGATGTTGCCACATTGCTCTTCTTCCCTCAGTTTCAATTTAAACTCGGAACGTGGAGCAGTCGATCCAGTTATAAAGTTGTATAGCGTAATTAATTGTTATAATTATCACTGGGGAACAGTGATTTTGGTGCCTTAATGTTTTCACCTATTTATGGGTATATTTGGGTCACTGATTCCAAAGATGATTTCAGTTTCGTCCTATCAGCTCTAGTTTTTGAGATAGAGTTTATTCAAATTATATACCAGTTCAAAAATACTGGTCCACATATACAACTATATTACTCGCATACAATTAAATACAAAAGAACAAATACTTTCTTTTTCATGAAACAACTGTATCTATATAACTACCATAATTTATTTACACATTAGTCTCGTTAGAATCATTAATTTTCCTCCATCAGGTCGCAGAATCCCCGTTTCTGCGATTTCCTCCGATGCAATGATCTTGGACATTCTCGGTGGATGCTCCAACAGTAGTCCGCCATCATATGTATATCCCACCGTCCACGATACCTTTCTTCCATTGTACTTAATTCCTGGTGAAAACGCTCACCCTGTTCCTCACTTACATCTCCAAGATTGTCTGGAAATCGATCCAAATGACTGTGTAGGTAGTGTAATTTGATGCTCATGTTACAACCTAGTGCACAAAAAGCAGTGAGCATATTCTCCACTAGTTCATCACTATTAGGAGACTTATAGTTTCCAAGGAAATTCTTCACTACCATACAGAACGAAGACCATGCGGCTGCTTCAGTATCATTCATTGAGTCTTGAAATTGATGGTCATTAATAAGTTGGCGGATTTGTGGTCCATCCAATATACCTGCTTTTATTTTTTCCTTACTCAGTGCAGGAAATTTTGTACATATGTAGCCAAAACATGTTCCATCTCTATTCAACGCCTTGATGAACTGTTTCATTAAACCAAGTTTAATATGCAGTGGTGGCAAGATGATGTTGTTTCTGTCAACCAAAGGTTCTGCAACGATGTTTTTTTTCTCCAACGGTCATGCTTTCTCTAAGAGGCCAATGCCTTCTCACCCAATGTTGATCTTTGGCTCTAGAGTCCCATAAACATATAAAGCATGGGTATTTGGTGTACCCACCTTGTTGTCCTAGAAGAAAATTCACCATCTTGAGATCGACACACATTACCCATTGGTGATCACGGTAAGAGATCTTCTCTAGCACTGTAGCTATTGTATGTTGATTTTCACGCATAGAAACTGAGTGACCAATTGGGATTGACCTGTATATGTTCCCATTATGCAAAAGAACACATTTTAGGCTGCGTTTGGAGCTATCTATAAATAACCGCCATTCACTTGGTGTGTATTTTCTTACACCCAGCTTCATTAACAGTCCTTCAACATTCATACAAAAAACAAATTGATTTTCCTACTGTGAAGAATGGCAGGAAGTCTGTTTCTCTTTTGCGATAGACTGTGACCTTTGTTCCCGGTAACAGACATTGTTTCTCTGCCAGCCTGGAAGCTAACAACTCAGATGACTTCTTTGGAAGACTTAGATCCCTTATGAGGTCGTTCAGTTTCCGCTTGACTAAAACCGGATGAAACTGATGAAGGTCCTGGGAAATCGCTGTCATTTCCCTCAGAATAGCTTTCAGTTGAATCATCCTCTTCTTCTGGTGACTCTGGAAGACTGGTAAAAATTGGAACAGGTATCTCCTCTGAATGTGGAACAGGGCGCGTCTTGCGGAGCGTAGATTGGGATATACCCATCTATTCCGGTTTTTGCTATTGATGCCCTTTACATTGACTGAACAAAAATAGCAGTCATCACTATGGTTAATTTGTTCTCGCCAGATCATTGGTTCCCCAAATTTCAAGCATTTCCGTTTCCCATTTGTCCATTGTCGTAGATGCTCTGTGCACGTTTTACATACAATGTGAGGTGCCCAAGGCTTATCTTGATCTCCCAGTTGTACTTTGAAATAGGCCAAATAAGCTCTTCTTACAAAGTCAGTTATAGGTTTTCTTTGTTGAGTGAATGTGTACTCCCCACAGATGAAACAAAACACATCAGGATTATTCACACATTTTCTTCGTGTTGAAGCCATGTCAGTCTAGAAAAAGGATAAACAATTGTCAAATTAGTAAAATTACATATGCAAACGGCAACAACAACATGAATATAACTTGGATTAAATCAATTAGTATTATGCAAACAATCGATTTACAATGGTGGTACATAAGAGCAGTATCATCAATATCTTGCAAACTAGAGCTGCTGCAACAAAATGGATGACATTTTTGGAATCAGCAGTGCCGAAATACCCAGAATCAGGTGAAAAATTTCAGGCACCAAGAAAAAAATATTTTTTTGTTCCCCAGTGAATCAGTGATTTATTGTGACATGTAATTCGAGTAATAACACAATAACTACATATTATATTAGTTAAATATATAAGTGATTACATCTGGCGGCCATGGGAAAATATTTCAGACTGAACAGTTAATGATAATAATAATAATAATAATAATAATAATAATAATAATAATAATAATAATAATATGTTCAGCAAGATGTTGTATGTATATTAAATGTATATAGACCTACAAGCTATATAATGTTGGAATTAAATTATTTAATACATAAGTACATGTATAATTTTAATTTTAATAGTTAAACAATACCAAATAACATAAACATTAAATAATAACATAAATAATCAATGTCTTCTGCACTTGTGTAATAAACACCCATAGCGCTATGAGAAACGTGACAACACCGCATGCCAAGCATTGCCGCACGGCACCCGCTATTATATAAACGGTTAACCATCAGAGTGAGGCGATAATAACGAGTAGTGTAGTTAATTATTAATGTATTTATTAAACACAATGTGTACATCAAATTAAATTTAGCTTTTTACCAGTCTTTAATTAAATTGTTTAGAGGCAGAGTCCTGTTTTTACACTTCGCTAGATGATATTTTGGACATGGATAGTTGCATAATTTACAGATGCAGTCCTCCTTGGGTTCATGGTACATGTTGTTCAGGCATATATTCCCATGAAATCCATGGGCTGCGAAACGTGTGTACAGGTGTCAAAGTTCGAAATTCGGTTGCTTCCAGGTTTCTGTTTTCATTGCGTCTGTTTCCATAATTTCTGTCGGTATCTGGGCGGCTTTGTTCTGTCTCTCCTCGATGACGATTCTGTATGCTTGCGTTTCCGGTAGTCTGAAACAGTGTCTGATATCTTCGATGAAGAAGGATTCCTGGGCTATTGTATAGGCATAAACTATTTCTTGTATATTTTGAAATTGACAGTGCTCTTTTGAGAAACCTTGATTTAACGTTCTCCAGTTTCTTAAGATTTTTCACTGTCAAGTAATTCCATATAAGCTGGATTCCGTATGTTGCGGCCGGCATTACTTTAAGATTGAAGAGTTTCATTGCAGTTGAGAGGGATAGTCTTTGGAGTTTTGGGATATCGTACATGGCTTTCGTTGCAGCTGTTGCTCGATCCTGTATATGAAGTGAGAAAGCGGTTCCAGTTGTTTGTAAGGTGACCCCCAAGTATTTGTAGCTTGATACGAATTCTAGGGTTTCACTTCCGCATATAAGATGGTCCTTATTAGCTAGCCTTCCTCCTTTCCTGAATTTCATTGCCTTTGTCTTGGCGCTGTTTATTTCCATCGAGTTTTCAAGTGCCCATATCCTAATGTTCTCCATGGCTGTTTGGAGAGTTCCTTGATTCCTAGAGAGGATGATCATGTCGTCTGCGTACATGAGTAGCTTAACATTTCTTGTGTCTATAGTCTGGAGTAGTGTAGTTAATTAGAACAGGTTTATTGTGTGAACTTCTTATGAACAACACAATACATAATGAATTAATATTGTCTTGAAGGCTACTTGAGCAAATCTAGACTTCCTAGGATATTTACGTACGGTCGATTGATTCACACTTTAGGTAATAATATAGGAGCAACAGACTCCTCCGTATACTCGTAATATGATAAACTAGCCCACTCTGTTTTCGTGAGGTAGCCACTGGCCACACTGTGTGTACTCGTAAGGGCCACCAGCAACAGGCCACACACTGTGATCGTATCTAGCGGGACTAACCACACTGGGTGTGTGCGTGTGTATGAGTTATTAACCACACTGTGTTAACAATAACATTTCTTGGCCTTTTATATTAATTTTCCAAGGACGTTTTAAATAGGCTCAAGTATTCCTTTTACAAAATGTATTGTCAACACGTCAATCAAATTTACACTTTTATAATAAACATTAGTTTCACTTAGCCAGGTACATATACCTGCCAACCCTTGAGTTACCGTTAACAACTGCATAAGAAAAGCTTATTGTGTGGTCCCAAATAATAACCAAATTAATTCTAGGAACCACCTCGCTTCAAGTTTTATGTTTCTTTTCAACTTGTTTCTATCCACCCACTCCATGTCTTCTTGTTCTCATTCCAGTTCTTATTTCTTGCATCCACGAGTTTCGAGTTCTTCCTTTCCTTCTTCTTCCAGGTGAACAAAATTCCAATGTTTTTCTGGGAAACCTTTCTTCTAGCATTCGTCGTACATGCCCATACAAATTTAATTGTTTATATCTTATATGTTCTCTGTGGTCTCGAGGTAGCGTGATGCCTTGTCACGCAGCGGGGCTGGGTTGGATTCCCGGTTGGGACAGGTTCCTGGGTGATGTTTTTTGGGGGGTTTTTCGTTACCTGTAAGACAAATGTCAGGAAGCTTAGGGCCCAACGGTCCCCGAAAATCATCCCGCCATCATCATCATCCTTATCATTATCATCATCCTTCACCGGTGTAGAAATCAGCGGGAAGCTACCGCACCTATAATTCCCCAGTAAAGCTGCAAAGCATAGCCTCAAAATGCTATGATTGCAGTGAAAGACCTGCCCTCCGACAGAATTACTATGGATGGATGGATATCTTATATCTTCTACTGTTGAATATCTAAGATTAATTTTTTCTCGTATGACAGTATTTTTTTTAACATTTTGCAGTTCTCCTTATGAAATCCATTTCTATTGACATAAGTCTGCGAGAATTAACTGTTCTTATTATATCTGGCTTCCTATAAAGACCATGTAGTTCATTGTTTGGTAGTCTTCTCCATTCACCTGTCTGTTCATCTCGCTTTGTCCAAAAATTTCCTAAGAACTTTATTCTCAAATACTCGTAATCTCCTTTCCTCCCTTAAAACAAGAGTCCATCAAAAGTAAAGTGATCCCACTACAGGCCTCAGGGGGCCCTTGAGGTAGTAGGAGGTTAAGGCTGCCACTTTTTCTGGACAATCAGCATTTGATGTCAGCCGGGTTGTCAGCCCTGCGTGATGGCCGCCTTTACCCTAGAACAAGCGTCTGGTATTCATTTTCGTTACAGGCTGAGTCGACCCCAGGGCCAAGGTGCCGCCAGAAGGTTTGGGTCAGTTTTTAAAAATCCTGACCTCACCGGGACTTGAACGCTCGACCTTCCGGCTTGTAGCGCAGTGCCTTAACCACTACGCTACGGCTCTACCTTGTAATTTTTTGGTCATTACCCAAGTTTCGCTCCAATTAAGTAATTCAGGAACTGCCAATATCTTATAAAACTTCAATGTAGTATCTCTTCTTATTTTATTCTTTAATGTTGTATGTTAGTTTATGCTGATTATGTAGTACTATTGGCCGATAGCGAGGAGATACTAAAGGCCAACACGCACACACTATTGAGTAACACTAAGAAATTAGGACTGGAAGTAAATATCAGTAAAACTAAATATATGGTCACACGTAGAAATTCAGTATATAATGGAAATGGACAGCTAATGACAAATGAGGGAAATTTTGAGGAAGTGGCTGAATTCAAATACCTAGGAACAATAATCACAAATAGGAATGAGATGCACAAAGAAATTAAACATAGGCTCAATTCTGGAAATGCGTGCTATTATGCATTGCAGAGACTTTTGATGTCCCAACTCCTTTCAAAAAACGTTAAGCTGAAAATATATAAAACTATCATTCTACCAGTTATATTATATGGATGCGAAACATGGACTCTTACTTTAAGGGAGGAAAGGAGATTACGAGTATTTGAGAATAAAGTTATTAGGAAAATTTTTGGACCAAAGAGAGATGAACAGACAGGTGAATGGAGAAGACGACATAACAATGAACTACATGGTCTTTATAGGAAGCCAGATATAATAAGAACAGTTAAGTCTCGTAGACTGCGATGGGCAGGACATGTTGCGCGTATGGGGAATGAAAGATGTGCATGGAAACTTCTTATAGGAAAGCCAACAAGAAAACGCCCAGTTGGTAGACCAAGAATGAGGTGGGAGAACAACATTAACTATGATTTGAGGGAAGTAGATTATACAGGGAATGATTGGAAAGCATTAGCTCAGGATAGGGTTGTATGGAGAGCTTATGTCCGTGCGGCCATGAACCTACGGGTTCGATAGTGCCAGTGAGTAAGTAAGTATTTCTTCTTATTTTATTCTTTAATGTTGTATGTATAGTTCCGCATATCATTTAAAATTTCCACAGTTTATTATGGTTTAGTATTTCATAAAAAATAAATGTTACCGGTGTGGAAAGCAACGGGAAGCTACCACACCTACAATTCCCTAGTAAAGCTGCAAAGCAATGCATGGAAATGCTATGATTGCAGTGAAAGACCTGCCCTCGGGCAGAATTACTGTGGATGTGGACTATTTACTCAACGAAATGTTTATTTTAACTTTCCTCGTATTTATCCGAATGAAACCAAACTGTTCTAGCAGTGAAAGAAATAAATTACAAATTAAAAAGTAAACTGGTGATGCGAAAGGCCATATTATATGGCAGTGCTATTGGAATATTCCAAGCAAATTGTACGACAGGGCACGAACTTACAAGCATGTCCTACTTTAGAATGAATCGAGTGTAGAGACGTCAGGCACCGCCTTGAAGAAGGCATCTAGTGCTCCCTAGGGATTACACCTCGCAAGTTATGGGATCCGGCCGCAAGATGTACGCACAAAAAATGTGCAACTTTCAAGTTCACAGCTCTCCTCCTTTCCTGGATAATTTATACAAGTGCTGTAATACAACAAACACTACTAGAGTGTGTACTTTGTACCACAAAATTTACTACCAACTACTCGTGTTTTCTTACACACACGCACACACACACACACACACACACACACACACACACACACACATATATATATGATATGAAAAGAAAAAAGAATGCTTGAGTCGGGATTTGAACTCGAGTCTCTAAAGTCTGTACCTTTAGCACTCTAACCAACTGAGCTACCCAAGAATTCCAAGACAAACATACAATTTTCTTATACATGTAGTATTCTCAATTCACACAAGAGGTAGCGGAAATATCATTCAACTGCCATCTAGCGGCTAACCTAACAGTTAAGCAAATTATTAAAGAGAATATTTACTTTATAGCTGTAACGCTTGTGTGTATATATATATATATATATATATATATATATAGGCCTATTATAAATATATTTTTGACATTTGGCAATGAAGGCAAATATGATATGAAAAGAAAAAAGAATGCTTGAGTCGGGATTTGAACTCGAGTCTCTAAAGTCTGTACCTTTAGCACTCTAACCAATTGAGCTACCCAAGAATTCCAAGACAAACATACAATTTTCTTATACATGTAGTATATATATATATATATATATATATATATATATATATATATATATTAATTGGATAAACTTGGGTAAATTTCTGAACAAAACGCGAAAAATAAGAACAACACTCCTTCATGAATAAATACATGTTATCAAAATACAATATCATTAATTCATCATCATCATCATAGTACATTCATGAATTTAGGCCATTTGTTGACCTGTTTCGGCCTCAAGAGAAACACCATCCAAAAGTCTTTTGAGTGGACGTCCTGGTCTTCTTCTTCCTGCAGGTTGATATCTTAACATTTGTTTGGGTATTCTGTGATCTTCCATTCGATGAACATGTTGCATCCATCTTGACTTATAATCAGAAATTTTGATTTCTAAAGATTCCATGTGTAATTCTTCTAAGATGTCTTCATTTTTTTTTTGTGATCTAGTAGTGTGTATCCTGCAGTCCTCCGAAGATATCTCATTTCAGCAGATCTAAGTCTCTGTATATCCTTGTGTTTCAACGTCCATACTTCGCTACCATACAAAAGAGTTGGAAGAGCCAGTATCATTAATTCTCAATAATTATACATAACTTAATTAATGTACAATGTTATTGTATTATTATGTAATTGTAATATTATTGTTTTCTTTTTGTTTTTTTATACTATTACCAAATATTACTTTATTGTAACGGACTGTCAACAGCACGTACGGCTTACTGCCCATGCGACCCATATTTGTAAATAACATTGTATGTATCTTACTTTTAGTTTAATAAAGTCCTATTACTATGTATATATATATATATATATATATATATATATATATATATTGAATTTAGCAGTGAAGGCCAATTATGACATGAAAAGAAAAATAAACGCCTGAGTCGGGATTTGAACCCGAGATCTGTAACTTTATCCGAACGCAGGCATTTATTTTTCTTTTCATGTCATAATTGCCCTTCATTACTAAATGTCAAAAATATAGTTAAAACATCTAAATACACCAGCGTTACTGCTATAAAGTAAATATTATCATAAGTAATGCCACGAGTGATTTCCAATTTATCTAGAGAATTTGGAAATCAAGAGTGGCATTTGTTAGGACTATTTAACGAATAAAATTAAGCTGTTTACCCACAAATTATTATTTAAATATAGTTATTTTAAAATATGTATATATTTAATGTAAACGGCGATGTTTGAAAACAAATGAGAAACGATAGGTACACTTCATCTGCTTCTTTTGTTCGTCACTGCATCCAGATCATATTATTTATTGCCAACGGAAAGCAATATTGTAAGAACGCACTCTAGTGGAGAAAAAATGAAACACATCAAACTGTATGACAATTACATCTTTCTGGAATGTTATTTGATGGGAAAAATACATTTATAAAGTGCAAACAGCGGTTTCTTTTTTTGGTGGTATAATCAATTGCTACGTATGTTTTTATATTAACCCCGCATGTTCTACGTGTTGACATTAATGCACTGTATATATAATCTGGTAGCCTTATTTCTTACAGAGTCAGTCACTGCAAAATAATGCTATGACCTATGGAGGAAATCCGTAGCGTAGTGGTTAAGGCACTGCGCTACAAGCCGGAAGTCGAGTGTTCGAGTCCCGGTGGGGTCAGGATTTTTAAACTGACTCAAACACTCTGGCGGCACTATGGCAATGGGGTCGACTCAGCCTCTAACGGAAATGAGAACCAGACGCTTGTTCTGGGGGTAAAGACGGCAGTCACGCAGGGCTGACAACCCGGCTGACATCAAGTGTCGATTGTCTAGAAAAGTGGGAGCCTTAACCTCCCACTACCCCAAGGGCCTCCTGACGCCTGTAGTGGGATCACTTTACCTTTACTTACTTCATATGAAAGTAAGTAAAAATAAATAGTTTGTAGTAACAAAAATTTACTTTTACTATTTTATGATACCATCCATCCATTAGTAATTCTGCCCGTAGGCAGGTCCTTCACTGCAATCACAGCATTTTCACGCTATGCTTGCAGCTTTGCAAGGGAATTGTAGGTGTGGTAGCTTCCCGTTGCTTTCCACACCGGTGAAGGATGATAATGGCCATATGACTTGGGGGACCGTTTGGGCCTTAAAGTTTTCCTGACATTTGTCTTACAGGTGAGGAAAAACCCCGATAAAAACCTCATAAAGAAAAACTGCCCCGACCGGGGATCGAACCCGGGCCCGCTGTGTGACAAGGCAGCACGCTACCTCGAGACCACAGCGGTGGACCATACAGTATGAATTTATATTTGACAATTGGGAGTAGTCATTAAATAACGTTCATTTGTTTGTTTGTTACAGGTAATATTACAAATGGCTGACTACACATTCATAACCGTAAGTTGATGCCATCTTCAAAATATATTTTATTAGCAGTTATTTTCGATAATCACTATTTATTTGTACTTGAAGTAGTCATAATAACTGCAACATTATATACAAGAGTCTTCAGTTAAAGCATATTTTAGGATTGTTCTTTTATATAATTTTAAAATTGTTACCAATTTATAGTTATTTATTACAATAATGGTATAAGATATATTGTAATATGGAACAAAAGTTTTTACGTTGCACTGATATAAAGTAGTTTACAAATTATTGTTATGCCGTAAACTTCTCTATTTCTTAAAAATATAATTGTCAATCCTTCTTCTTCTTCATCATCCAGGGATTAAGCCTTGTGGCTCGTTCCGGTTTCATGAAAACTAGAATTGTTAAAATTGTTCAGACCATCTTCTGTGTGGGCGACCAACATTTCTCGTTCCGTGCGGTTTATAATTTAGCAATAATTTTGCAAATCTTCCTTCTGGCATTCTATCAATATGTTCTTTCCATGCATTCCTATATTTAATTATTCGGTCTGTAAGTTTGAAAATATTTAGTTCCTTTCTTATATCTTCATTTATTTTCTTAGCCCGCAGAGTATATCCTGCTATATTTCTTAAAAATCTCATCTCAGCTGCTTCCAATCTTTATTTTTGTCTTTTAGTGATCGTCCAACATTCTGATCAATACAGGAACAGCCATTACTTTATAAAATTTAATTGTTGCTGTGAAAGTATCAATCAAATAAAGAGGCCATGACAGTGTATTCGAATATACCCTGTAGACTGTCAGAACATATATTTCAGTAAAATATATTTTGTATACAATTGTTTTTATTCAACGTCCGATCCATATGAGCAAGAATATTAACCAGTACGGAGAATAATATACTGTATTTGAGAGTATATGTTCCTTAACAAAAAAGAATATATCCTATTTGGAAGGCATATTGTCTCTAAAGGTTATGGTGACGTCTTTTAACACCCTGTATTTTCTTCAAACTGATTAAGCTGAAATATCTGGATTTTCATTTGAAATTACCGGTGATGCAAATCCCCCTTATTTATATATGTCATGATATATTATGTTTACTGTTTCTAATGTGTGTAGGCCTAGAGGAAAATTTCCCAGAGGGTAGACTATTATGAAAACGACAATTTCCCAGTATTTTCACACATATAAACAGATTAGAAACAATTGAATTAATAGCTTAAACATAAGTGCCAGAATAAATGGACACTAAATACAAAATAAACATTAAAAGAATGTTATTTTTCTCCTATTATGACGACAGACCGAAGTCATTTATAAAACGGGATTCATATAAAGTATACACGCACAGTAATCCATTGGGAAAACAGTATGTAATATATTATAAAGCTCTCCCATGATATATAAAAAAACTATACTTAATGTACATAGATAGATAGATATATATATATATATATATATATATATATATATCATCGGTTGATTAATGTCTTTGACATCGTCCGATTCCCAATAGCCAATTTTGTCGATCCATCCAATCTCC
This sequence comes from Diploptera punctata, assembly GCA_030220185.1. Classification (NCBI taxonomy): domain Eukaryota; kingdom Metazoa; phylum Arthropoda; class Insecta; order Blattodea; family Blaberidae; genus Diploptera; species Diploptera punctata. Next base: position 68,610 of record JASPKZ010003420.1, on the reverse strand, counting down.
TGGTTTCAGATGTTTCTCCTTCATGTATAAATATATTCCCTGACTCCAGGAGGTTTCAGGTCTTCCTCTGCCTCGTCTTTCCTCAGGTTTCCATTCCAAAACACATTTTGGTAGCCGATCCTCTTCCATTCCCTGAACATCTTAATTGCGGAGTTTTAATATAATCTAAAATAGTGTCTTCAATCTTCATTTTCTCCCTTATAACCAAATATACGTATTAAATATAATTTTACCCGGACGATATAAACTCAACGCCTAATCTCATCTCTCTTTTCTTCGTACAAGTAATTAATTGTAAAAAATACACTCACGCACACACACACATAGGCCTATATATAGCTCCAGAGATAAGAAAATGTTAAAGTCCCAGTTCTGTTGTATGCAGATGATTCAGTTATCTGTTCCAAGACAGTCAAGGAATTCCAAAGAGGTCTTGACCGACTGGAAATATACTGTAGGAATTGGAGATTGACTATAAATGTTAGTAAGACAAAAACAATGAGTTTAAAAGTAGGACGGTTTATGGTAGAGCAGATGATACAGAAGTCAAATACTTCGAAACGTGAAACATTTTGAATATTTTGATACGACGTTGAAAATGAACGGAAAATGGAAGAAACCTATTGATATAGCATTATTTAAAGGGAGGGGACAACTTAACAGTGTAGGCCCTACTCGGTATTATGGGTCGAGTGCCGGATATTCCAGTTAGTACGTGAGGTCTCAAATATCTAGCTTCCATACTTCTCTTTACTCCATCATCCTCCAATCGTTTTCTAGCCCTGCCTCTTCCACTTATTCCATTAGCTTTCTAACTTAGGATATTCTCTGGTATTCCCTCTTCTCTTCTTTCATTCTTATGTGTCCATACCATTTCAAACGTTTTTCTTCTATTTTTCCTAATATATTCTTTTTAATAGTGAGTGCAGAATATATTTTTAACGACTCACCTCATATGATTTCAAATTTCTTTGATACCGGTAGTTTCAGACAATATCTTGTCCCTCTTCAGTCATGGCTTCCACTGATGAAATTCTGTGGTTGATGATTTTTCTAAGGACATCACCTCTTGTGCTGCCATCTTTCGTTAGAATTATAAACTTTGTAATTAAATTTTTTATCCGGAATATCGAAATTCATAGATCGATATTTATTCTTCTGAATGAATATAATTTCCCAAATTGTCAATTCCAACGTTTCATCTAATTGTTTCAAAAGTTTTGCCTCTTTTTTCAATTTTATGATGTTCTAGCAAACTATGTGCAGCAATTGCTGATTTTTCAATTTCAAAATTTTTAATATTTCTAAAATGTTCTTTAGTGCGTGTTTCCAAATTCCTTTTTGTTTTTCCTATGCATACTTTGCTACAATCATTACAATCTATTTGTTTTTTCTTTAACTTGCATAATTTCCCCTATTGTGCTGTTTCTGACCTTATCCCTTCTTGAAATTCTTGTCGATCGCCTCTAAAAATCCATTTCTACTGCTAACAGCTTGTTGGCTAGCTTTCTATTTACTTTTCCAGGTTTCGGACCCATATAGGCCTAATAAAATGCTCAGTAACAAGACTTGAAATAAAGTTTTCTTCGTTCTGTATATTATATTTCTATTCCAAAGCACTGAGTTCAACAAACCAATGATTCTTCTTCCATCAGTTATTCTTGTTTCAATTTCTGTTGTTGAATTCTTACTTTGGATGTTTATGTTCTGTAGAGTCCAACGACTTCGGCCGGATTTGATTCTGTGAACCTTGACTCGGCATTTGTTTAATATGTGGATTAAAATATACCAACTTGAATTGAAATTTTCCACTTTTTTTCTGAGTCAGCAAGGTACGTATTTCATTAATTAATTTGTTGGATGCATTTCATTATAATGCGGATTTCACATTATTAGGAAATAAAAATCACTAATAGAGAAACGATCATGATGTTACAAATATTCTACTGTATGAAGGCAAATAAAATATTTTTTAATAATGAGTGGAGAACATATTTTTAATAACTTACCTCATACAATTTCTAATTTCTTTGAGACAATTGGTTTCACACGATTTTTCGTTCATCCTCAGCCCTGAATCTAACTGAAGATGAACGAAAAATTCGTTTCAAACCAATGGTCTCAAAAAAATTTGAAATTGTATGAGGTAAGTTATTAAAAATATGTTCTCCACTCATTATTAATGATATAACCTTATAATGTTTACTTACTTACTTACTCACTGGCACTATCGAACCCGTACGTTCATGGAAGCGAACACACAAGCTCTCCATATATCCCTATCTTGAGCTAATGCCTTCCAATCATTCCCTGTATAATCTAATTCCCTTAAATCATAGTTAATGCTATTCTCCCACCTCATTCTTGGTCTACCAACTGGACGTTTTTCCCTCTGGTATTCCTACAAGAAGCTTTCATGCAAGTCTTTCATTCCTCATACGTGCAACATGTCCTGCCCATTCTAGTCTATGAGATTTAACTGTTCTTATTATATCTGGCTTCATATAAAGACCATGTAATTCACTGTTATGCAGTCTCCTCCATTCACCTGTCTGTTCATCTCTATTTGGTCCAAACATTTTCCTAAGTACTTTATTCTCAAATACTGGTAATCTCCTTTCCTTCCTTAAAGTAAGAGTCCATGTTTGGCACCCATTTAATATAACTGGTAGAATAATAGTTTTATATATTTTCAGTTTAACGTTTTTTGAAAGGAGTTGGACATAATGTTTACTTCCCAACATTAATCTTAATATAATATATTTATTTTGTTTTATATAATTTGCTGTTTTCTTTAATTTACCTTCTTCAGTCTGATTTCATCTGGATTATATTGTTTTGTCTACTTAATTTCCTTTTGTGTTATTTATTAACTTTTCTATGTACCACAATTTATATTATGTCATGAAACTGGCTCTTAAATGTGTATATTTTGTTTCCCTTCTCTCTTTAAGTGAAACTTTGTAATGTATATGTTACAGTAAATGTGATTAATCCTGTGATTATATATATTTGCCGGTTATTATACATAATCACCACTAAATTTGATAAATCTGATAACTTTTTTAAATTTATCAAATTAACCGGTTTGTTTGCATAATTCCCAACTCATATTGGTAAATGTGATAAAAGTCCCTAACTTTACGAATATTCGTTCAGTTTACTTCCAATTTCCTAACGTAACAAAACAATTTAAATGCATTTTGCTCATTCCCAAATGCTAAAAAAAAAGTGGACGTAAACCAACTTCCCATTTCCTAACCTGAAAAAACAATTCACATGCATAAATAAGTAAACTTAAAATATTTAGTAATTTTTAGTAATAGCATTTAACGTTATTTGAAAAAAATGTATTTTTCTCTCTAGAATATGGGCTTAGTTTGTTTTTTTATATGTAACTGCAGTTTTTTTTATGTGCAACTGTTTTGTACAAGTTCAATACAATTGTATTATTGCCTTTTTAATTGTAAAATATAAAATATTGTAATTCGTGGTCTCTTACGCCATAGTGTCCAATGAAAACAATCTTTTATGAGCAGTAACTACTGAAAAGAAAACCTGCACTCTATTCTACTGGCTCAATCGGTCATGATATTCATTACATTTACCGTTACGAGTTGGGTGTTATGCAAACAAACCGGTTAATTTGATAAATTAAAAAAAAACATATTTACCGGCAGTAATGGTGATTATGCAATCATTACCGTTTATTATAAATAATCGCCAATTTATTACTTTTACCGTAACATATATACTGTATAGTCCACCGCTGTCACGTAGCGGGCCCGGGTCGATCCCCGGTCGGGGCAGTTTTTCTGGGTGAGGTTTTTATCGGGTTTTTTCCTCGCCTGTAAGACAAATGTCAGGAAACCTTTAAGGCCCAAACGGTCCCCGAAATCATATGGCCATCATCATCATCATCATTATCATTATCATCATCATACTACACCGGTGTGGAAAGCAACGGGAAGCTACCACCACCTACAATTCCCTAGTAAAGCTGCAAGCATAGCATGAAAATGCTATGATTGCAGTGAAGGACCTGTCTTCGGGCAGAATTGCTATGGATGGATATATTCTTCTTCTTCTTCTTCTTCCTTTCATGTGATAGACCTAGTGGTCTGTTACGGTCTCAATCCAACGTTTGAAGGGTCTGCCCAAAGATCTCTTGCCTGGTGGCTGGTAATTTAAGATCTGACGTGGTATTCTTGTTCTGCTCATTCTTCGTACGTGAGATTTCAATTTGTTTCTGTATTTTTGTACATGTTCCATGACTGATTCTGTTTGTAATTCTTTGAGAATGTCAGAATTCCTTTTATGGTCTGTCCTTGAATAGCCCGCAGTACGTCTCATAAATTTCATTTCTGCCGCAGTTAGTCTTTGCTCATCTACAGTGCGAATTGTCCAGGCCTCACTGCCGTAACATAATATGGGTCTGGCCACTGTTTTATAAATTCTAGTTCGTGTGAGTTGCTGTACTGTGTTTGGCTTGAAAATATTATTTATAATTCCTGTTACTCTGTTAAATTTTATAATTTTTTGTCTAAAATCTTTTTCTTCTATTTCTTTTTCATATATTCTATATGTATTATTTCTGTAACTGAACTGTACCCGAGTGCGAACACTTGTTCATTCGGGTGTCAAATACTGTGTACAATATTAATCTTATTCTTATATGCGATGTTCTATAGATGTTAATTACAGCGTCTATGAGTAGTATTATAAATACATCCTTGCTACCAACAAAGCAATAAATAATTTAACGGGTGTTGGAAAAAATAAAATGTATTCTTTTAGGTCATAATGTAACAAAATATTACATGAGCGTAAAATCAAAGTTTGTAAAATGTCACGTGTATAGCGAATATTTGCTGCGAAGTGCTGGATCGTGTCAGATACTTCTCACCAGAGACAGGCCATGTTGAAAAATCCCATTTTGTGAGGAGAAAAGCAAAGAAACACAGCACCACCTCGCTTGAGTAAACAAGGCTCCCGTCATGCCTCTGCTATAACCCCGAACTTGCAGTTTCACAACACTCCCTTTGCAGCAGAAATCTCTTTGTTGTCTTTCTTATATTGACTAGGGATTTTATTGCATCACTCGCCAGGTTTATTGTTTGCCATCAACACCAAAATATTACCCAAATATTTTCGTTCTCTTTTGTTTCTAATTTTCTAAAATCGCCAGTAGTCTAGATGTCTCTGGATGATTGTGGATTGTCCAATAGTTTCCGCTGCGTTAATATTTTAAGTGGAATGTTGATTCCAGTAGAACCTGATTCCCCTCGTTGATTATTGCGTGTTCTTGATATTCATTAAAATGTCCTCTCCACAATAAATAAAACTCCCGGTGTTTGTTTGCAGAATTCTAGAAGACTTTTAGAAAGTCCTGTGAAAAACTTTTTTTAGTTTGTGAAGGAGGCTTTGCACATAAACAAGGGTCGTTTCGAGACTTAAGCGGCCCCTACACGATCAATATTTACGTAAATATATTGCACAATAATCGACATTGTACAATAATATTGAGCGTCTGTAATAAACATTGAAAGCAGAAATTTCAATACAATATATAAAGAACACCTAAAAGATTTCATACACGCGGGTGATAAATCAAGCTGTGCTAAACATCTCATTAATGCAGGTCATCGAATGAACACAATTGAAAACACTCTCACGATAATCCACCGAGAAAACATTCCAGCTAAGATCAATATATTTGAAGACCTCGAAATTATAAAGGAAACAAACAAACACCTCACTTCTTAATGAGAACGCACCCCAGTCAAACCCATTTACGATCGTCAAAAAGAAGTCACTTGCTGCTACAAGCAGTTGGAGTATACATCACCGTACACAACAACGAGTAGCTCAACCTGCAGAAGATGGAAGATAACTTCCGAAAGCGCTCCAGTTAATTTTATATACAATATATTAACAAAGTTGAGGACGACGGCACCTACCAACAGGTACAATTTAATTTATAACTTTCATCATAAACATTAAAAGATTGCGCAATATATTGAGTCAATCAAAAACAGTTTGATTTTTATTGTGCAATCTAGTAATATTGCATCGTCTGTTGGTAATATTGCGCAATACTAATTCAATTCGATATTCTGTCTTCTTATTATTCCACATGTTGATTGCACAAGTATCACCCGCGAATTAATTTATTGAGCAATAATATTGCGTCGTGTGGGTTGGCCAAGCAATACTATTGTACAAAATAGTGTGCAATATCCATCCATCCATAGTAATTCTGCCCGAGAGCAGGCCTTTCACTACAGTCATGGCATTTTCATGCTATGCATTTCAGCTTTACTAGGGAATTATAGGTGTGGTAGCTTCCCGTTGCTTTCCACACCGCTGAAGGATGATGATGATGATGATAATGAGAAAGGTGATGATGATGGTCGGATGATTTTCGGGGTCCGTTGGGCCTTACGCTTCCTGGCATTTGCCTTACAGGCGAGGAAAAACCCCGATAAAAACCTCACCCAGAAAAACTGTCCCGACCGGGGTTCGAACCCGGGCCCGCTGCGTGACAAGGCAGCACGTTACCCCGAGACCACAAGCGGTGGACTCGGAACCACTCTTATCACTACCGAAAACGCATAGATCATGTTTAATTTATCATAAGTAATGCCACAAGTGATTTCCAAATTATCGATAAATAGGAAATCAAGAGTGGCATTTGTTAGGACTATTTAACGAATAAAATTAAGCTGTTTACTCACAAATCATTGTTTAACTATAGTTATTTTAAAATATTTATATATTTAATGTAAACGGCGATGTTTGAAAACAAATGAGAAACGTTTGTAATGTTTCATCTCTACATCACTGCAACCAGATCATATTATTTATTGCCAAAGGAACGCAATATTGTAAGAATGCACCCTAGTGGAGAAAAAATTAAACACGCCAAACTGTTTATAACCAACATATTAATTTTTGGTGTCCTATGATGTAAATATGTCAATGATATTTTTTCTGGAACGTAAATACCACGGATATAATACGTTTAAGGAAGTGCAAACAGTGTTTTTGTTTTGTGGTATAATTAATTACTACATATGTTTTATATTATATCCTGCAAGCAGTATCTATTTACATTTGTGCACTATATATATATATATACAATCTGGTAGCCACATGCATTCTAGAATTCTTACATCTTAATATATAAAATTTTATATTCAACGTATTTCTTAGAGAGTCGGTCACTGGAAAATAATGCTATGACCTGTGCAGAATATTAAAAAGGAGGAGCTTGATTTTAAAGTGATAAAATTAAATTGATAAAATCGAGGTGAAAAACGACTGTGATTGGTTGTAAATCAAATTTATTGAAATGTGATTGGTCATTGACTCCCATTTGGGGCATGAGTTAAATAGTTCCTTATATCAAAACACTACACAAAATTTCCCAGAAGAGCTCATAAAATGTTGTTACTAGAGTTCGATTCCAGCCTTTATATTACAAAACAAAGTTTTTTTTGTTAGATTGATAAATGTATTTGAACATCAAATGGGATTGAAAAGGATGGATTATAATTGAAACACCTTTGATTACAATTGGAGGCAGAACTTCTGAAGAGGAGCTCCGTAGAGTGAATACTAATTATAAGACAGATCAGTTGTCTCTGTCTTAAATTAATACTGTCTTCTTTGAATGAGATTGTCAGTAAAGTTGATTGTGTCTAACGTGACCCAGTTTCAATTAAATCCACCCCCTGTTGGTACTTACTTATATATCTTCCTACAACCTCAAACAAATTGTCGCCAAAATATATTACAATACTAGCAGCATGTGTGACACATTAAACATGCCTAAACTACAGTAAACATATCACAATGCAATAAAAACTGTAAATTCCATTTAACAGTTTAAATGTACTGTTCTCACTACATCAATATCATAATAGCATATTAAGGCCGCGGTGGACTAGTGGTTATGCTCCTTGCCTCTGGTCCCAAGGGTCGCGGGTTCAAACCTGGCCGGGGTCGATGGATTTTTTAGGATGGAAAAATCCAAGGAGCAAGTCCTCCGGGAGGGACTTTAAGCCGTCCTCCGGGAGGGACTTTAAGCCGTGGGTCCCGAGTCTGAAGATTTTCAGGTTCGTAAAAGATCCTTAAGCCTGAATGAAAAGGCAAAATTTACCGAATTTTTCCGTCCTAGTACTACCTGGGTTTCCTAGATGTCTATATGAGGCGGAACGCTGACCAGGGACTACTCAAATGACATCTATACGAAAACAAGTGTAACTAAATTAGTATGGTTAAAATTATTTCCTGTAAGGGAGCTCCTAAATCTCTGTTAAGGGAAAACATGGGCTTGCAAGAACAAAATATTACGATGCGAAGTTGGGAAGTGGTTTTTACAGAATCGAGGAAAAATGTTTAAAACCGAGCGATAGCGAGGTTTTTTAATTTCCGAGATTCTGTAAAACACTTCACAAACGTGCGCTGTACATTATTTTTTGCACGTTGGTGTTTTCGAAACAATAAATAATAGTAAAATAGTAACATCTTTGTTGGAAATATTTGCGTTCATTATAAACAATTGACTAACGTTAACAGTGTGGGCAATGTTTATTTGTTGAAACAACAGGAGGCCTTGAGAACAATTATTGATAACATGGCCGCAAGTACGTATTTATTGTTTTATATTGTTTCAAATAAAGTTCGCTTCATTTAAAATGCAGTGATTTGTTTCGTATAATGTATATTAACACTACCTTTTGGATAATTTTTGTATATACATTGTGCGTAGTATACATAACCTTTTCACTGCTGAGATATTTCCAGCCTTTAAAACCCTCCTTGCTCAATGCAGGGAGAAATATGGAAAAAGTTTATGTAGGTTCCTAAGAGATGGCAGTATATGCCTGCTTAGTTTGAAAGCAAATGCAATGCGTATTATATAACTAGCAGGCGTTTGGAGTTGAGAATGGATATACACACCCATAGCACAGCAAGCATTTTCTTTGCCAACGGATATACCCGTTCGTAGCAGTGTAAAGGATAAAGGGCAGTGGTTTTACTTCCCACACGTGGGTCTAAATGTAATATTACAGTATAGTTATTTAGGTTGGTAACCCCGAAATGTAGGAAGTTTAACTTTCAATAATGGTCGTGGCATTAATTATAATAACCCTAGTTTCATTCTAGATGTGTTGGAGATGATTATTTTGTTGACCACTTTAATTTTATCCCAAGCGTGTTGGAAATTAAAATTATTTTTCATTTTTTAGTTCGGTTTTCTAATATAGCGTGTTGTTTTAGTTATTTTTAAACATTATTTATTCTTTCTGTAAATATACTATGAACACTGCTGTACAGTAGAATGTACATGGATACGTGCATTTGATATAATTTAGTAACCACCACTGTAGGTGTTCAGTAATGCAAGGATTCTTGAGTTTCCTCGTTTCGCTCTCTGACTTGACATTGAAACAGCAGGATTCCGCGTCCTCATTAGTGCCAAGTGCTTCCCTCTTTGAATGAAGTATCAAAACCTCGCGTGGATCACTTACCCAGGCAGAACGGCTGTTACTTAAGAGATGGAATTAATATAACCGACTCTTTTCAGAGAATCTCAAAACAACTCCGGTGACCCTCAGTTTATGGGTCAATTTTAGGATGAAAAGTGGATCGAAAAACAAATTTTGTGTCATCAAATTAGTAATTTTTTTTTTCTGAATACGTGAATGATGTTACTCATTGCTGATGAAAATCAATAAAAACTTCACAAATAATAATAATAATAATAATAATAATAATAATAATAATAATAATAATAATAATAATAATAATAATAATAATAACACATTAAGCAGTCTGAGTTCAAAATTTTGTCCGGGATTTGAATTTTCCCAGCTTCCTTAATCCCCCACTCATGTTATTCACTTCAGTCAAGAGAAAATACTATACCGAGAGAAGAAATTATATCCATAGTTTAACCGGGAATCGAATTCAGCCAGTCTGTCAAAATACAAGTACATGCACACACACACACACACACACACACACACACACACACACACACACACACACACACACACACATATATATATATTCTTGTTGTCAGCCCATGTTACCCTTAATAGAGATTTAGGCGCTCTCCCCGTACAGGGAAGAATCTGAACCATATTAATTTAGTAACACTTGTTTTCGTATAGATGTCATTTGTGTGGTCCGTGGTCAGCGTTCCGCCTCATACTGATAACACTTGTTTTCGTATAGATGTCATTTGTGTGGTCCGTGGTCAGCGTTCCGCCTCATACTGACATCTAGGAAACCACGGTAGTACTAGGACAGGAAAATTCGGCAAATTTTGCTTAGAGGCCTTTTCATTCAGGATTAAGGATCTTTTATTTATATATATATATATATATATATATATATATATATATATATATATATATATATGAAAAGAAAAATAAATGCCTGAGTCGGGATTTGAACCCGAGTCTCTAAACTCTGTATGTTTAGCGCTCTAACGACCTCAGCTACCTAAGTATATATTAAATACTTAATTGGTTTTGTACTTTCCGTTGAGTTCACTAACCTATGTACTTACATTATATAAACATGTGTGTCAAAATGTTGGGTGTTTTTTTAATTACAGCCTTAAGCCATCGGTACTGAAACCGCCTTTCCCTATATCTATCCATAGTAATTCTGCCCGAAGGCAGGTCCTTCAATGCAATCATAGCATTTTCATGCTATGCTTGCAGCTTTACTAGGGAATTGAAAGTGTGGTAGCTTCCCGTTGTTTTCCACACCGGTGATGGATAATGATGATGGCCATATGATTTCGGGGACCGTTTATGCCTTAAAGTTTTCCTGACATTTGTCTTAAAGGTGAAGAAAAACCCCGATAAAAACGTCACCCAGAAAAACTGCCCCGACCGGGGATGAAACCCGGGCCTGCTGCATGACAAGGCAGCACGCTACCTCGAGACCACAGCGGTGGACTCCCCTATATATATATATATATATATATATATATATATTTATATATATGTAGATGTTATAACTATATTTTTGACATTTGGCAATGAAGGCAAATATGATATGAAAAGAAAAATGAATGCTGAGTCGGGATTTGTAAATATCTTCTTATTTTTCTTCTTCCTTTCCAGGATTAGGTCAATGCGACCTGTTCCAGTCTCAAGTCCATCGTTTTTTGGCCGTCCCAAAGATTTTTTTCCAAGCGGTTTGTAGGTGTTGATCTTTTCGGGTAATCTTGTATTGTCCATTTTGTCTAAATGTTCTTTCCGTTGGTATTTGTGCTCTTCTAGTTTATCGACTATTGAAAATATATCCAGTTCATTTCTTATTGATTCATTATATAGTCTATCCATGCGTGTACGTCCTTTCACGCATCTTAAAAATTTAATTTCAGCGGCTTTAATGTGTGAAATATCTTTTTTTGTTAGTACCCAAGATTCAGATCCATATGAAAGAACAGGAACAGCCATAATTTTATAAAATCTGAGATGAGTTTCTCTTCGAGTCTTTCGGAGGATTCTTCTTATGGTGCCACACATCATTTGATATCGGTTTAATTTATTATGTATATCCCATTCGTAGCTATATGTTATATCTGAACCAAGATAGTTAAAGTGTGCTATCTGTTCTATTATTTCATTATTGATCAGTATTTTTGTTCTGACTGGCGCTTTTCCCTCAAAAGCCATAATTTTAGTTTTTGAAGTTGAGACTTTGAGATTATAATGGAGTCCTAATTGATTCAACAAGTAAATGGCTCTTTGTAAATCATCCTCTGACTTCTGTATAATTACCAGATCGTCTGCATGCATTAAAATATTCATATACATTTCCTTATTAATTTGTATTCCTATTGGATCTTGATTTTTTCCATATTCGTATAACCTCGCCAAAAATATATATTAAAACAATGTAGGTGATAATGTACACCCTTGTCAAACTCCTTGATTTATTAAAATTTCTTCACTGGAATAATTATCTTAATAAAGGATAATTTTCGTGCCATTATAAAGACTTTTTATTCCTTCTGTAAGTTGAGCCGGGCACCCTCTTGCCTTCATTATTTCCCACAATTTTCTACTTATCGCCTTATCAAAGGCTTTTTCAAGATCTACAAAAGCTAAATATGTGGGTAAATTGAATTATCGTCTCTTTTCTACTATCTGTCTCATAGTGAATATATTGTCAGAGCAGGATAGAAAATATATAAAAAATAAATGTCCTTAAAATTGACTCATTCTGAAAACTAGCTGGCAGTACCGGTCACATGTAACTTTTGAAAAAAATCCCTAAATGTGTGTCAGATGTCACAGCAACGCTACATTTTGCAGCAAGAAAACTGGATCCAAATCTTCGTCCCGAGAAATAAAAATGTATTTACCTCCACCTTTTCGTCACCTTTGTTTGTTGTCTTTTGAGCTTTTGTGAAAAACTTCCCTGACAGCAGGCGTTTTTCACATAATATATTATTAGCTTCTTCCTTAAATTTTTCATATTTTTTCTTCTATGGGCAGAACATTTGACACGAATAAGGAATGAAAGAGGCGCATGGAAGCTTCTTGTAGGAAGACCAAAGCGAAAACGCTGCGGGATATCGGTGCTACTGCCATCTTATGGTTTCTATAACATGCAAACATTTAAAGAGAAATGTTTACTTCATATGTTCAACATTTTTTTCGATGTTATAATTGAATTATGACATTTAACAATGAAGGCCAAATATAATATGAAAAGAAAAGTAAACACCTGAATAGGTATTTGACCCCCGGACCTCTAACTTTATACATCAGCGACATACCGAACAGCTCACTCAGGCTCTTAGTTCAAAATGTATTTTTTCCTTCCTTACGTACAATTCTTCAACTTAAGTGGCTGAGGGACATCGGTTCCACTGCTATCTTATCTTACTTATCTTATGGTTTTTATAACAAGTAAGCATATATAGAACATATTTTATAGCAGTAACTCTAATTTAATTTAGGTGTTGTAAATACATTTTGATGTAGGGTGTATATATATATATATATATATATGCACCGCTGTGGTCTCCAGATAGCGTGCTGCCTTGCCACGCAGCGGGCCCGGGTTCGATTTCCAGTAGGGACAGGCTCCTAGGTGAGTTTTTTTTCGGTTTTTTTTCCTCACTTCCAAGACAAATGTCAGGAAGCATAGGGCCCAACGGTATCCGAAAATCATCCTGCCATCATCATCATCCTTATTATCTTCATCCTTCACCGATGTGGAAAGCAATGGGAAGCTAACACACCTATAATTCCCTAGTAAAGCTGCAAAGCATAGCATAAAAATGCTATGATTGCAGTGAAAGACCTGCCCTCGGGCTGAATTACTAAGGATATATATATATATATATATATATATACATTTTACTTTTTTATTATTCAGGATTTTATTATTGATTTCGTACATCTCAATGATGGATAAATCATATTTGAAGAGAAAAATTATACGCTCAGACCGGGACTTGAACCCGGGACCCTTGGTTCTCTAGACCAAGTGCTCTACCAACTGAGCTACCTGAGCCGCCATTTGCAAGATAGAAGCATGGCTTCATAGCATTTGGTGGACGGGAATTACAATGTATATAGAGAAAAGATTTGCGTTTAGATCGGTACTTGCTCAGGTAGCTCAGTTGGTAGAGCACTTGGTCTAGAGAACCAAGGGTCCCGGGTTCAAGTCCCGGTCTGAGCGTATAATTTTTCTCTTCAAATATGATTTATTCAGGATTGTTTCTGTTATTTACACAGGTATCCTCAACCAAAATATACAATTTGTTTGTTCCAGACTTCCCGGTCATGCGGTCTGCTTGTGTCATATTCCTCTTCTCCATGTTATCTTGAATTCCCTTTATCCACATTTGCTTTGGTCTACCACGTTTCCTTTTTCAAGGACATATCCATTTCAATACTTTGTTTCTTTGTCCCTTCTTCTCATTATATGTCCATACCATCGAGGTTGGATTTCTTCACTCTCTTGCACAATATCCTTTTCTAACTAACTAACTCTAATTAACTTACTGGCACTATCGAACGCGTAGGTTTATGGCTGCGCGGACATAAGAAATGGGGGACTATTTGACCTCCGGAAAATTTTACCCCAGTTGAACCCATGTCCGCATTTCTTGACGGTTGTATTTTTACGGTGAAAGATCGTCACTCTTTCGACCAAGGTACTTTTTTCGTCTGGCGAATCACCTTCGATCAGTCCGGTATGGGTAACCCTATCGGCAGCGATGCTACCGCCAGCATAGCTCTCGGGATCATTTAAGCACGCAAGCCACTCCACCATGACAAGGTAAAGATACCATGGAGGGACAATATTCTTTTCTACATTCATTATTTCTCTTATTGTATTATTTTTTATTTTGTATTCTTCTTCTTCGGCTTTCCCCCACTTATAGGTTTGCCGTCTTCAGTTTCCATTTATCTCTATCATTCCAATCTCCCTCTTCCAAATTCCTATCATCCATTATAGTTCTGACGTAGGTTTTCCAATTCCATCTTGGTCTGCCATGTTTATTTCTTCCAGGGGGTGACCATTGGTATATATTTTTTGGCCATCTTTCATTTTCCATTCTTTGTATATGGCCATACCATTTAAGCGTTTGATTTTCAATCCTCTTAACAATAGATGTGGTGACATTAATTTCTCTCCAAACGAATTCATTTCTTATTTTATCCTGTCTTGTTTTTTGGAGGCTTCTTCTAAAATAATCAAATTCAACTGCTCTAATTTTATTCTTTTACAATTCCGTCAAAGACCAAGTTTCACTTCCATATGGCAAAATATTCTGTATTATGCTCTTATAAATGTTCATTTTAGTTTCCTTTGTAATATTTTTGTTCCAAATTATTCCATGTAATGTCTTAGTTGCATTTTTTGCCATTGCAATTTTAGTCTGTACATCCCTCTCACAGGTACCAAAACTTTTAATTATTGACCCAATTTATTTTAAAAAATCACATTTTTTTATTTTCCGTGTTTCAGGTATGAGGTCATCCACATCCTTTCCCAAACACATTTTGTCTAATTTTGATATTCTTGCCTATCTTATTAAAAAGTCAATGTTTGTGACTAATAAAGTATTTCTTTGTTTTTTGCTTCAACGTCCGTGTTTCCGCTGCATATAATACACTTACTTACTGGCACTATCGAACCCGTAGGTTCATGGCCGCGCGGACATAAGCTCTCCACACATCCCTATCCTGAGCTAATGCTTTCCAATCATTCCCTGTATAATCTACTTCCCTCAAATCATAGTTAATGTTGTTCTCCCACCTCATTCTTGGTCTACCTCTGGGCGTTTTCCTTCTGGCTTTCCTATAAGAAGTTTCCAGGCACGTCTTTCATTCCCCATACGCGCAACATGTCCTGCCCATCGAAGTCTATGAGACTTAACTGTTCTTATTATATCTGGCTGCCTATAAAGACCATGTAGTTCATTGTTATGCAGTCTTCTCCATTCACCTGTCTGTTCATCTCTCTTTGGTCCAAACATTTTCCTAAGTACTTTATTCTCAAATACTCGTAATCTCCTTTCCTCCCTTAAAGTAAGAGTCCATGTTTCGCACCCATATAATATAACTGGTAGAATAATAGTTTTATATATTTTCAGCTTAACGTATTTTGAAAGGAGTTGGGACATCAAAAGTCTCTGCAATGCATAATAGCATGCATTTCCAGAATTGAGCGTATGTTTAATTTCTTTGTGCATCTCATTCCTATTTGTGATTATTGTTCCTAGGTATTTGAATTCAGACACTTCCTCAAAATTTCCCTCATTTGTCATTAGCTGTCCATTTCCATTATATACTGAATTTCTACGTGTGACCATATATTTAGTTTTACTGATATTTACTTCCAGTCCTAATTTCTTAGTGTTACTCAATAGTGTGTGCGTGTTGTCCTTTAGTATCTCCTCGCTATCGGCCAATAGTACTACATCATCACCATAAACTAACAGCTTATTAAAACATTGAGTTGTAAGCCTTCCTCATTCTCTAAAGATTTAATGGCATGCTCTAGTACAAAATTAAATAGTAGAGGAGCCATATAATATATGTATATATATATATATATATATATATATATATATATATATATATATATATATGAAGTAAAATGATGTAGAGTTTATAGAAGATAAAAATTCCATGCATCAATCAAAATTAGATGCTTTAACATAGTGATCTAGATAACAGAAATGCTCGTATACATCACAGCAATGACACGAGCTGCAGGATGTATTAGTTCATAATTTGTATCAATCATTCAGAATAACCTTACTTCAAGTACAAAACCCGATTCATATGCATCAGGCATTTTGTCATTCAAGTTACGGAGATACAATTAAATTTTCAACCTCCATCCATCAAATGAAAATGTGACAAATCGATTAAAATGATTGCTCCATGGAGGCTTACAAATTCATTACAGCAACTGATTATTTGATTATCTTTGACAGTCCATTATTTGCCAGTGATTTTCACTTCAGTGATTTCTCTATGGACATTGTATTCTGTATGACATGAAGACAGCTATGTCGATGGTATTCGTACATTCCAAGACAACATTCCTCTGGGAATATGAACTTGAGTATTGATTCAACGTTTCTATTTATGTGTCAACTTTCGTAAAATGTGCTGACGATAAAGGATGATTCAACTTTGGAAACTTGAATGGGACCCCATATTAGGGTTATTACTTTTTGAACATTTGTGAAATAAAATATTTCCTGTGCAATGAATGGGTGAACTTTTGTTTAAAACCTTTGAAAAAGGCCTTCATTTTACTGAGCTTCAAGGAAATGTCATCCCCAAATTAATATTAAATACTGATATGTAGGCCTTTCAACTTCGTACAAAATTCTTACAAATATATTAGTAAGCAGACTTACTCCCTACATTGATGACATTCTAGGAGATCATCAATGTGCATTTAGAAGAAGCAGGTCTACAACAGATCAGATTTTTAGTATCAGACAGATTCTAGAAAAGAAATGGGAATATAATGGTACTGTACATCAACTATACGTAGACTTCAAAAATGCATATGATTCAATTAAGAGGGAGAAGTTATATAGCATCCTGCTGGAGTTCGGAATTCCTAAAAAGTTAGATTTATACGAATATGTCTAAATGGCTCAAAGAGTAGGGTGCGTGTAGGCAAACAGTTTTCGGACACTTTTGAAATCCAGAATGGGTTGAAGCAAGGAGATGCACTATCTCCTCTACTATGTAATTTTGTACTAGAGCATGCCATTAAATCTTTAGAGAATGAGGAAGGCTTACAACTCAATCGTATTAATAGGCTGTTAGTTTATGCTGATGATGTAGTACTACTGGCCGATAGCGAGGAGATACTGAAGGCCAACACGCACACACTATTGAGTAACACTAAGAAATTAGGACTAGAAGTAAATATCAATAAAACTAAATATATGGTCACACGTAGAAATTCATTAACTAATGGAAATGGACAGCTAATGACAAATGAGGGAAATTTTGAGGAAGTGGATGAATTCAAATACCTAGGAACAATAATCACAAATAGGAATGAGATGCACAAAGAAATTAAACATAGGCTCAATTCTGGAAATGCGTGCTATTATGCATTGCAGAGACTCTTGATGTCCCAACTCCTTTAAAAAAACGTTAAACTGAAAATATATAAAACTATTATTATACCAGTTATATTATATGGGTGCGAAACATGGACTCTTACTTTAAGAGAGGAAAGGAGATTACGAGAATTTGAGAATAAAGTGCTTAGGAAAATTTTTGGACCAAAGAGAGATGAACAGACAGGTGAATGGAGAAGACTACATAACAATGAACTACACGGTCTTTATAGGAAGCCAGATATAATAAGAACAGTTAAGTCTCGTAGACTGCGATGGGCAGGACATGTTGCACGTATGGGGAATGAGAGACTTGCATGGAAGGTTCTTGTAGAAAAGCCAGAGGGAAAACACCCAGTTTGGTAGACCAAGAATGAGGTGGGAGAATAACATTACCTATGGTTTGAGGGAAGTAGATTATAGAGGGAATGATTGGAAAGCATTAGCTTAGGATAGGGATGTATGGAGAGCTTATGTCCGTGCGGCTATGAACCTACGGGTTCGATAGTGCCAGTGAGTAAGTAAGTAAGTAAGATATGTAGGCCTAAGTATATTTGTGGATGACCTTTTCTTGATGCTCAGTGGAATGAAGGCCTTTTTCAATGGTTTTAAGTAAACATTCACCCATGCATTGATCAGGAAATATTTTACACCCATTCATCTTCTTCTTTTTCCTTCCAAGTATTAGGCCAAGGCCTGTTTCGATCCTATAGAAAAATTTCCCTCCAGCGTTTCATAGGACGGCACAGAGATCTTCGTCCTCTTGGTATATAATTATAAACAGCTTTGGGGATCCGTTTGAACTCATTCTTTCAAGATGGTATTTCCAATTTAGTTGGTACTGTTTAATATATTCCAAAATTGGCGTAGTCTTCAATTCTTTTAAGATATCGGTGTTCCTTTTCCGATCCCATCTGGTGTAACCCGCTGTTCTGCACATGAATCTCATTTCACAAGCCGTTATTCTGCTTTCATGTTGTCTTTTTAGTGTCCATGCTTCACTACCATAGGTCAACACTGGTCTAGCCAAAGTGTTATATAAACGTAATCTGGTGTTTTTTTTGTGTATAATTTTTTCCTCAAAAACATTTTCTTTTGCTACATCAATTATGTGTTATTTTTCTATTTGAAAATTTTCATCGTTCGTAGGTACTCGTATATTTACCAATCTATGTACTAGGCTGTTGAAGACTGCCATTTTGTGTGAATTATGGTTGAAACCAATTGATTTGATGTAGTTATCTGTGTGTGTTTCTTTCTTATAAATCTCTATCTATCTTCGGGTTTTTACAGCTGCTGCCGTCTTCCCGTGCCAAACCTCCAAAGCCTACGGTCTTGGGCATCTTCGATGCTTAGCCCTCTAGCTTGCATTACTGTCTTCATGTTTTCCTTCCATGTTAACCTTGGTCTCCCTCTTTTCTTCTTTCTGTTCGGATGCCATTCATATAGTTGCTTCGCCCATCGCTCATCTTCCATTCTTAAAACATGTCCTAACCACTTTAATTCCTTCTCCTCAATTCTTTCAATTATGCTTTCTTCTGCTTCCATTATGTTTCTAATTCCCTTATTTGTGACATGTTCTAATTTAGACTTTCTGGCACTTCTTCGTAAATAAACCATTTCTAGAGCTATTAGTCTATTCTTGTAGTACTTATTGATTGTCCATACCTCACTTCCGTACATTGCAACAGATTCCACCAATGTTTTACCAATATATTTTTTGTGTCTTTCCAAATATGGTTATCCCACCATAAGGAATTTAACGATGATATTATTTTGCTACTCAATTCAATTCTATGTTTTATGTTCTCTTTGCCTATACCTTCGATGTTATCCATAATCATTCCCAAATATTTAGTTTGTTTCACTTGCTTTATTTGGATTCCTTCTTCCAATATTAAATTTTCTCTTTCATTGCTATTTATTGCCAGATATCCTGTTTTTTTCAACTTTTATAAGATTCATGATGTGTTCCGTTGAGGTTTATTCAAAATTAATATAAAATTATAGAATATTCACCTGAAAGGTCCGTCTCCTCAACTTAATTATGAAAGCAGCTCACAACGACAGCCTGATAAACGAAAACGAACCCATTACATGCAACCCCCCCTACCAGATCTTCAGTGAAACACCAGTTTTGAATCCTGCCGATAATGGGACAAGTCCCGAAAGCGCTACAGTTAAATGATTAATTAAGTTGAGGAGACGGACCTTTCAGGTGAATATTCTATAATTTTATATTAACTCTGTTTTTTGTAAATTTACTGTGAGACCCCATGATTCATATGTGTTTTTCAACCTTTTTATCATGAATTCCATGTCAAATTTTTCTTGCGCTAAAACCAGTTGATCATCGGCAAATTGTAATGTCAGCAAAAATCTTATAAATGCTGAATTCTATTTCCCTTTTTCCTCATTTTTGTGTAATTTTAGATGTAAAAACGATAATTGTTTGTTAAAAATATTTTTCCCACGTAAAAGTTAACTTTGGAAGAAATGAGGGACACAAACGTGTACTTGGGCGGTTATTCAATAAACTTTTCCAATCTCGCCTTGTTTCAAATCCGAACTGGATACAGCACAATAACGCCTAATGTAGGTCAAATGTACCCTTGGATTTTGTTCACTATTGCTTTTATCCAAATTTTATGTAAGCTATTTTATTCGCAACGCTATACATGCTGCATGTGCATGATAAACTGGTCAGCATGATTTTTGTCTCATGAGTACCAATAGTTGTACTTACTGCAGTTTTATATCGTATTTTCAAATATGTATTCGGAATTTCTCCATCACCCACATATTTTTTATTTCAAATTAAATTAATGCATTTAAATAATTATTTTTTAATAAACGTTTTTTCGTCCATTTTTCCATAAAATAAAACTCAAATGAGCTAACTCAGGAGATTTCAGCTACGGAAAAGAGATATCAAGGCAAATGGAATCCTAATATGCTGACCGATTATTGTTGGACCATCAAGAGGGATGCTCCACAGGCGAAATATAGCAGAAAATCGTCATTTCTTACTTTTTATGTGAGTTTTTGTGTAGTTACGAATGTAGAAAATATTAAAGTGTTTGAAATTATAAATGCCTGTCTCTCGGCAACCTTGAGTGGTCAGAAAAACCGATGTCATATTTGAATTCAGGAGAAAACATACTATCAGAATCACAGATTTTTCTTTCTGAGTATAAAAAAAGGTATATTTTTTGTTGCTCAGTTTAATATGTTAAAATGATATAAGCTGAACAAAGCAGGTATTTTTTAATGTTGGAAGTTGGTATGGAATCGTCTTGTAACATGTCAAAATGCAGTTTTAGTATTTTCATGCAGCTCTTATCTAATAGTTCACCTTCGTTAAGCATTTTGCTCTCATTTAATAATCTCTTACAGTACCCACATAAAACTTTTATTCTTGCACTTCAGGAGGAGATAGTCGCATACTTTCGACTTATCATATCGCCCAACTTAAGGTAAACCAAGTTTCAAAATGGAAATGGAGTCGTAATACAATTTGCATAAAAGCAGCTTTAGAATTTATATTACTACATTCGATAAATGCCTCTTCTTTTGAGGGAGGGAGAGAGAGGGAGGGAGAGAGAGGGAGGAAAGAGAAGGGGAGAGAGGGGGAGGGGGAGGGATGGAGAGGAGAGGGAGCTGAGGGGGCGAGGAGGAAGAAAGATGCGAGAGGGAGAGAGAGAGGGAGAGAGAAGGGAGAGAGAGAGGGAGGAGAGAGAGGGAGGAGAGACGCGGGGAGAGAGAGAGGAGAGAGAGAGGGAGAGAAAGGGAGAGAGGAAGGAGAGGGAGGGCGCGAGGGAGAGAGAGAAGGAGGAGAGGAGGGAGAGCGAGGGAGAGAGGGAAAGAGAGAGGGGAGAGAGGGAGAGAGAGAAGGAGAGGAGAGAGGGAGAGAGAGGGAGAGAGAGAGAGGGAGAGAAGGAGAGGGAGAGACGGAGAGAGAGGGCGAGGGAGAGAAAGACGAGGGAGAGAGAGGAGAGGGGGAGAGAGAAGGAGAGAGGGGGAGAGAGAGAGAGAGGGAGAAGAGGGGGGGAGAGAGAGGGGAGGAGAGGGGGAGGGAGAGGGAGAGAGAGAGGGGGGAGAGAGAGAGAGCAGGGAGAGCGAGGAGAGAGAGAGAGGAGAGAGAGAGGGAGAGGAGAGAGGGAGAGAGAGCTGGTGCTCGCGAGAGAGAGAGCTTTTCTCTCTCTTCTGCTCTATTCATTCTCTCTCTTTCTCTTCTCTTCCTCTCTCTCTCTTTTCTCTCTCTTCTCTCTGTCTGTTTCTCTCTCTGTTCTCTCACTCTTTCTCTCTCTCTCTCTCTCTCTCTTCTCTCTCTCTCCTATCTGTATAAAACGGGAAAAGTAACGGCAGTGCATGTTTCTCTCCACGTAAGGAACGTGCATGTTGTTGTAACGCCATGACAATTATATACGGTGAATGAAGTGTCGAGGCAACTAAACCTGGACTGTTCAACTCTTCATTCACGCACAAATAAACTTCATCTGCGACTCCTGGCACAAATGAAAACTGGGAGGACGAAAATTAATGTATTCCTTATGATTATTTGAATAAGTTAAAATGAAAAATAATTATAAATGTATATCGTAATTATTTTTATCTTCTTTAACATTTCCCTTGCTGATTACCCGTGTTGGTTGCCCTGGGAATTCTACCTGTCTCGATCTTCTTTGGAATAAAATGAGCTAAAAGACAAAATTCGTTATTGTGAGTTATCCGAAAAAGAAATACCCCGCCATGTGCTGCTATGCTTGCACAGGAATGTACGTAACTTGTCTCGATCTTCTTGGCACCAATTAAAGACAAAAATGGTCTTATTGTGAGTTATCCTTAAAGAAAAAACATATGCTGCTGTGGACGGTTCTTGTAGAGCTTTTTGAGATATCAATACTGTTCCAATGCTGGACATTAATTTTGTGTATTGGTGTATGGTTTAGGGCAGCGTCGTAAGCCATTACATCGTCCAAATAACTTTTTTTCAACGTTCTCTCACTACAAACGGCGATGTTCTAGGGTGTAGGTTAGTTGAGTATCACAACTCTCTTATAGCCGATGTTCATCCCGAGAATCTCCTGAAACATTTTGGCAAAAAGTCCCATCATCATCGGATCAACGGTTTGGCGCCGCATACAAACGTACGAAAACAAATAACAAACCAAACAAACAAACATTCATTTCTATATAGCAATTAGATATGTATTATGATTAATCACAGAACGGATCGAAGTAACCGAAATCCAAACATTTTGAGGTTAATTCAACGTGTTATTTTTAATATATTTATTGTTGTGTGATAGATGGCCTTAATGCACGTATTTATGCTTGACGAAAAATATCTAATAAAAACATGCTGTTTCTTTAAAAGTTAAAGCGAGTGAGATATTTAGTACCCACATATTCAAAGCTATTTGTCCGCTGTATCAAGTAGCGGTGAAGTTTGTATTCAAACTTAGCTTTACTTGGTGTTCGCTACATGTAAATGGGAAAGTTTTCATCCATTATGTGGCTATTTTTCTAATAAAAAAATGTTGTTGTTACTAACTTTGTGAATACATTGGACTAGATTTCTCTAAATTCCCGTACATACACTGTACCACAAGTATATACTTGATTTCATATATATCTTGGAACAATTACAAAGTGAAAATAAATTAATAAATACATTTTAATTCACTGCATGAAGAACATATACACTCACATGTAATACGAGCCATACAAAACTTATATCAAAATTCTAAAACCAAAATTAAATTACCAGATGGAGAAATAACAGAACACACAAACACAAGCAAAGGTGTTCGACAAGGATGTGGACTATCTCCACTCTTATTTAATA
The DNA here is from genome assembly GCA_030220185.1 of Diploptera punctata. Classification (NCBI taxonomy): domain Eukaryota; kingdom Metazoa; phylum Arthropoda; class Insecta; order Blattodea; family Blaberidae; genus Diploptera; species Diploptera punctata. The sequence continues at coordinate 45,103 of JASPKZ010003420.1, read as the reverse complement.
TATATATATGTTAACAGAATAGTGCAAGAATGGAAACAAACAGTAAACAGTGGAATTTCAATAACTAGGAATAAAATAATTCAAACAATATTATATGCTGATGATCAAATAATATTATCAGATTCCGAAGATAGCTTACAAATAGCAGCGTATCAATTATTCAAAATTGCCAGCAAATATAATATGAAAATCTCCACTTCAAAATCCAAAACAATGGCAATGTGTGGAAAAAACATACAACGGGTGAAAATTGAGATTGATGGAAAAATTATAGAACAAGTGTCAGATTTATCTTACTTAGGAAGTGTATTTGCAGAGTATAAGAGTGACATTGATTCAAAATTACAAAAATATAATAAAATGAATGGGGTAATACGAAGACATTTTGGTAAACAGATGAGGACAGAGACAAAACTAAGATTACATAACATCACATCAAAAGCTGCTCTAAAATACGGAAGTGAAATTTGGATTTTAAATAAAAGAAACTCTCATAAACTTCAAGTAAGCCAAATGCGCTTCTTACGATCATTGTTAGGAGTTAATAGACTGGATCACCAAAGGAACACTATTATCAGAGGAAAACTTGGAGTAACAAGTTTAAATGAAGATATACAAAGATACCAACAAGAATGGAAAAATCATCGGAGGAGAATGGCAAGAAATAGACTTCCAAAATTGGCATTCCAATATACCCCAACTGGACATAGGGACCAAGTAAGACCAAAACATCGGTGGAAAGATCAAGACCATCTTCGCTAGGTTTACCGTACAGGCCACATGGCCTAAAACGAATTTGTTCATAATGATGATGATGATGATAATGATTCAATTAGTATAAATAAAAAATGTTGAATTTAGGCTTACTTTCATAAAATTTCTTGATACTTTTATCTGCTTCAAATATACATTATTATATGAGATAGAAGCAGCCCTCAACAGACCGAAAGGGAAATACTACGTGGTCTTCATAGATTATGAAAAAGCGTTCGATTACATAAACAGAACAAAACTACTCACGAAGATGAGGGACATGATTGGAAACGAGCACCCCATTGTTGGAATAGTACACGACATAATGAGGCGAAACTGGTTACAAATAACAGATGAGGTTGCGGCATCAGACGAGGTTATGCAAACTAATGGGATACTACAAGGAGATCCCATCAGCCCGCTACTATTTAACATAATGACGGCTGACATTGGGAAAGCAACGAACGGGACCACGCTGGTAATGTATGCGGACGACATGGCCATTGGGGCAGAAAACAAAGAAGAATTGCAAAAAGGCATAGATGGGATACAAACGATGGGCTATGGAAAATGAGTTCAAGATAAACAGCAACAAGACCGTACAAATGGTTTTCAAGAAAGGAGGATGAACAGCGGCAAGTGATAATCTAAAACTAGGAGAAGAACCGATAAGAATGGTCAACAAATTCAGATATTTAGGCATAACACTGCAGCCAACAACAAAGTCTTTCAGCGCACATGTGCAGGAGAGAGCAGCAGCAGCTATAAGAGCTATGTGCAGTATCAAAGACATCACATCGTTAAAATTAGTCACAGCCATGAAATTATTCGCATCAGTGATCACCCCGATCGTCACCTACGGGAGATAGAACTGATATGGGAGAAACTATCGGCCAGCGATATGGAGAGGTTAGAAAAAGTAAAACCAAGATTCATCAAAAAGGCATTAGGTGCAAGCAAATACACACCAAATAGAATGGCCTATATGCTAGCCAGAGAAAACCTTCTTCCTAGAGGACCTGAGGCAAAGGATACTACTGCCAGCAACGGAGCCATATAAGAAAGTCATCGAAAAAAAGAAACAGAGAGAAAAAGAGATCGACAAAGATTTCTACGCCTCAGATGCCATGGTAAACAGAGAGTGGGCTGGAAGTAACCAACCACAAAGGCACAGAATCATAGGTTTAGCAACACACGGATATCATCACAAAATGTGCAAAAATGCAAAATTCCACCAACCGAGTGATTCGTGTGAATGCAAGATATGCGACCAAAAGTGTGAGCGATACCATTACAAACAATGCAGAATATGGACAGGATCACTGAACGAACTCATAAAAGACAAATCATAAACTTATAACTTAATGCTCTTTCGAGTGCCTCTTACCAATTTATTATTATTATATAACAATATTTTGCTTTGGATTGTACAAAAAACAACTGAAGAAAACTCCTATAAAATAGTAAATTTAATTATTCCAAATCGATTTTCAATTTTACAGAAGGCATCGCTATTTTTTCTCTAGGAAATTGCTATTAAGGGGGGTGATAGGTGAAAAATTGACCATTTCATATAAAAATTGTCATTTTTTGTTTTTGTACTAAAAAATAGCCTGTACTCTAATGTATATGTTGGCAAAGTTTTAGAGGCCTATGACGCTTCTAAGTGCCTTAAATTACGTCAGAGTTAAAAGGCTGCGCCAGTTAAATACCGCTTACATTCAAATCTTTAAACTTGTTTTTCCACACTTATATTTTCACTACATTTTTGCACATTCAAAATTGAATGGAATTCAGAAATGTTGTCCTAGAAGGTTCAAATTTGTACTGCATGTCCTAAAAAGAATGGCGAACAAAGTAATGTAAGAGTTTTAAGATTGAATTAGTATTTTAAGAAATAAAAAATAAAATGTATGCAATTATTTTTTTGTAATTCCAGGCATGAGGTACATTTTTTCTCCCTTTGTATTCACATTATAAGAATTCTAATGTATGATGTTTTTCTAAATATTTTAGGGGTTTTGTAAAAAAATCGGACATTTTACTAAAAAATTGTGTAACCCATTTAATTATAATACATGCAATTTTTAATATAATATTTAATAACTCGTAAAATAAATGTCTCACGAGAATGAAACTTAAACACATCATTATGTATCACGCAGTGAATGTTTGTACAAAAGATCAAGTCTCTAGCTCAAAAAATGTAGAAAATATAAATTTCACCCTTCACCCCCTTAAGATGAAAAAAAAAGTTAAATATTCATGTAATTGATCTAAATAATTGTAATTAATACATACCAATGCATTAAAATTTTAATATGACATAGAAAATTGAATTCGTCCATATGGTATAAAAGCAGTCCAATGTCGAAAGCCACTGTAACTGGGCCTATATTTTCAAATGGTGGTTTTGGATATGAGAATGTTACGGTCTGCCTTAAGAAGAGAGAATAAAGAGTGTTGGTAGAATGAAATTCGGGAAACGGAAGAACCCCGAGAAAATTCCGAAAAAAATCCGGCATGACCCACCACCAATACCCTCCTGGAACGCCAGAAATCAAACCTGGGATCCCACTCGGTGAAGCCGCGCGCGCTAGCAACGCGTATACCGAAACGACTTGCATATACTTTCGATATATTTATTCGTCTACATAGATTGGCATGTGCTGGCGTCAGTATATTTTCTACGGGTAACTATAACGGAGGGTTATTTTGATCTCTAATAACAAATTATTTTTAAGTTTTACCTTAAGGATAGCCATGTCTCCACCATCGAGCATGCTGTATTTGATGGCTCTTCACCCGAGCTATGGTTCGGCATCGGAGTTTCCGCTGGAGAAGACTCTTACGCAGCACAGCCATGTCTAGAAGTTCCCACTCCTCTTTACACGCTTTCCAGAGACCGTCTATATTTCGAGGACACCTGTTTCCCAGTGCCCTTTTGAAGAGTCCAAAGGCACAAAAGTTCATCGGTGATGCATCAGGAGACTTCATTGGGATGTTGCTGAATGGAATAGCATGTATTTCAGTTTCCTGCTCCATTCTCTGCAGGAACGCCAGGTTTGAACCCAAAGTGTGACTGGAGGCCTTGTCTTGGTGCACCCAGACGTGGTTTTTGTCTGTACCATAGAGAGCTGGGATTTCGGTCCGGTAAATTGGGGCGAGAACGACTTCCTGGTAGTACTGGGAGTTAATTTTGGCCTTTTTATCTACTCTACGAATGGTCAGTTTTCCATTGTAGCAATATCCCTCTATGACCATAAATCCCTTGGAGAAACTCTCTGCATTCGGCATACCACTTTTGAAAATTGTTTTCACCCCTTTCTCTACAGTAAATTGCCCGAGGTTTGTTGCAGTCTCCTAGATAAACATATGCTTCATCAAGTGTGACCAAAAAAATCCATTTTTCTCCTGCCAGGTGCTTTTCATAGAGTTTCCTGCTGTTGGTGCGGCGTTCGGCAATGTGACGTGGCAACAATTTATGAACCCTGCTTTTGTGGCGCTTCTCCATGTTTAAATCTTTGTTTATTTTGGTGTTTACAGTTTTAAAGAATATCCCCAATCTGTTTGCAATCACTCTTTGTATGGCAGGGTTACTATCAGAGATAAGGGCAGTAGCAGGTCATGGATTTGCCTGTTTTTCCCCTTTTGGAATTAATCCCAAGCGACCCTTTCCCTTTTTATTAAGCACTGAGCTAATTCCACACTTTGACACAACAAAATTACGTTTTTTGCGAGCCTCAATAATCGCGGAATAACTATAATTAGCGTCGGAAAGGGCAGTAATGTACCTTTTCCAAAAGGGTCTATCTTCTTAGGCATTATGAGTGCAACACGCGTGTGAGTGTAACAGAAGCAGCACACTGACTGGTTTGATCACCTCGCACGCTCCTGTCCTGATGACGCACACTCCAACGTCACAATCTACTTGGGAAATCGTTCTCAGATATCGCAAACAACCTTCCGTATGTGAAGAAGCAGATATAACAGTAAACTGCATGAACTACATAAAGAAGTAGACATAACAGCATATCAGACTGTCAAGGTTGAGAAGGCTGGGACATTGAATCGATTGGAGCTTAATAGGAAAGATAAATCCATGTTTAACAGGTATTCCGAAGGAAGAAGATCAAAGGGTCGACCAATATCAAGATAGTGGGGTTGTGTATGGGGGACCCACAGAGGGCAAAAATGGGAAATTGGAGACAGTTGTTGAAGGACAGGGATGAATGCAGGAGAGCCGTAGAGGAAGAGAAAACCTAGTATTGAATGTACTTATTTAGGAACAAAAATTAGACCATTCAGGCGATAACACATTGGAAATTAAAAATAAAATCGCACAAACAAAACAAGCAATAAATGCTTTAAACTTTGTTTGGTGGATCAAAAATATTACAAAAAAATAGAAAATTACAAATATATCAAACCATAATACAGAGCATTTTAACATATGGTGCTGAAGTCTGGCAAATTTCTACCAGGGAAATGAGAAGAATTTTAAGTACAGAAATGGATGTTTTAAGAAGATCAACTGGAAAATCTATAATGCATACAATACGAAATAAACAAACAAGGGAAATTATGGGTGTACAAGAGGAGCCGGACATCATAGACACTATAGAAAATAAAATAAAAAAATACGGTGGTATGGCCATGTCAAAAGAATACTAGAGTCAAGATTGCCTAAAATTGTTATGGAATGGATCCCAATAGAAAGGAGGAAGAGAGGAAGACCGAAGAAAACTTGGATAGAAGGGGTACAAGCGGCTATGAATATCAGAGGATTGGAGGAAGATCATTGGATGGACAGAGAGGAACGGCGTTTGGTTTTCGGAAGACGACGGCAGCTGTCATGATACCGGATGATGATGATGATGATAAAGGAGAAAATACGAATATAATTTATAACACATATTTCACTGTATTTATATGGATTCTGCGAATTGTGTCACGTATGAATTATTTTGTGTTGAAAGCACACAATTCTTAGAGAAGCCAGTTTATAACTTTGCTTTGCATCCTGTATTATACCCAGATAAAAATAGGCAATGTCAGAAAGAAAATAAAATGGAAAAAAACAAACATGTTCTTAGAAATTGAGTCGAATAAAAGATCAACTTTTCCCCAGATCTTACAAGATACGAAGACTATTATTACAAGATACGAAGACTATTATTTTTTCTTGTTATTTTCTAAGTCTTCTATTTCAAGATTGATTCGCATTGTTCCATTTCAGTTTGATGATACAAAAATATGATGAAATACAATTAAGAAGCAGCGATTTCATCCCTGTTGTTGGTGAAGGTTGTAACGGCAGAGGTACACACAAAAGAATAACATTACCAAGGCAGTACATGAAATAGGAAATTGAGTTTATACATCTAGTTCGGCACGCAAGTAAAGACTCTTCAGCAACGCGTGTCGAGAAGGGATTTGTTGGAAATGTGTTTTGAGTGACAACACAACAACTACGTGTTTCCTCCAAGTGTTTTTTTGTTGTATGTATTCTTGTTACACCTTCCTTCGCATGTAGCGGTGAATTGAATTCTGTATCTGATTTCCAGAATGCAGAAGTTCCACTTTTAGACTCTTTTACAGTTTTTGCTGATGAATATTATTATTATTATTATTATTATTATTATTATTATTATTATTATTATTATTATTATTATTATTATTATTATTATTATTTTAAGAATTGACTAGGGAAGAAATACGTAGGCCTGTAGTGACACGCACCAAAATTTCAAATAATACTATTAATAATAATAATAGTAATAATAATAATAATAATAATAATAACAATAATAATAATAATTTTAGGAACAGTAATCACAAATAGAAATGAGATGCACAAAGAAATTAAACATAGGCTCAATTCTAGAAATGCGTGCTATTATGCATTGCAGAGACTCTTGATGTCCCAACTCCTTTCAAAAAATGTTAAACTGAAAATATATAAAACTATTATTCTACCAGTTATATTATATGGGTGCGAAACATGGACTCTTACTTTAAGGGAGGAAAGGAGATTACAAGTATTTGAGAATAAAGTACTTAGGAAAATTTTTGGACCAAAGAGAGATGAAGAGACAAGTGAATGGAGAAGACTTCATAACAATGAACTACATGGTCTTTATAGGAAGCCAGATATAATAAGAACAGTTAAGTCTCGTAGACTGCGATGGGCAGGACATGTTGCACGTATGGGGAATGAAAGACATGCATGGAAGCTTCTTGTAGGAAAGCCAGAGGGAAAACGCCCTGTTGGTAGACCAAGAATCAGGTGGGAGAATAACATTAACTATGATTTGAGGGAAGTAGATTATAGAGGGAATGATTGGAAAGCATTAGCTCAGGATAGGGATGTATGGAGAGCTTATGTCCGCGCGGCCATGAACCTACGGGTTCGATAGTGTCAGTGAGTGTATTTATATACAGATTTCTAATGTCTATACATCTTTCTGTGCCTAAAGTTTTATTTTCCTTCTCCACTCGTCTCTATCCATTCACTCCATTCCCTCCGGTCCTGTAGTTCTCATTCAAATTCTTATTTCTTGCATCCAAGAGTTTGTAATAATAATAATAATAATTATGATAATAATAATAATAATTTTAGTTATATACAGATTTTACTGTTTACACATCTCTCTGTGCCTAAAGTTTTATTTTTCTTCTCCACTCGTCTCTATCCATCTACTTCACGTCCTCCAGTCCTCTTGTTCTCATTCCAGTTCTTATTTCTTGCATCCACGAGCGGTTAAGGTAGCAAGCCTTGGCGCAGAGCTACGGGACTTGCGCTGGTTCGAGTCTCCATGGGGGAAGAAATTTTCTCATGGTATTTCGGCCAGTATGGGACCGGTGCCCACCCAGCATCGTGAGACAATTGGGTAGCTACAATAAGTAGCGGCTCCAGGTTGAGGAACCAGCTATAACGGCTGGGGGACTCGACATGCTAACCACATGTCACCCCTACACTGGCTGTTGATCATCTACGTCTGTGATTGACACATGTGGATGTGAAGGGCCAGCAGCCGGCTGGTAAAAGGGCAACCGCTGAAAAGTGGAAAGACCCTCAATCGAATCGAAAGAAACTATCAAGAATAATTATTGAATGCTAAACCTGCCTCTCCCAGAGAGACGTTCTGATGTACCAAGGCCGTGTCCAAAAAATTATCTGCTGCTTTTGACTGCAAGGCACAGAAATCGAAGCCAGAATCCAACAGTTGCATCCCATTGTACGGAGCAGGTAGACTCCTTGCTTCACAAAGAGTGGTGTCGTGTCAGGTGGGTCGCGGCCACTATCTACCAGTTCGGCAGTTTAATGGCAGTAACAAACAGAATGTCATGATATGACAATTCCAGTAGAACAACTGTAAATATCAAGAAATAACAACAACCTTCAACCCCTACCCTGAGGCTCATGGGCGAAAATAGAGAGACTATACAAAATAGTCCACCGCTGTGGTCTCGAGGTAGCGTGCTGCCTTGTCACGCAGCGGGCCCGGGTTCGATCCCCGGTCGGGGCAGTTTTTCTGGGTGAGGTTTTTATCGGGGTTTTTCCTCACCTGTAAGACAAATGTCAGGAAAACTTTAAGGCCCAAACGGTCCTCGAAATCATATGGCCATCATCCTTACCATTATCATTATCATCATCATCCTTCACCGGTGTGGAAAGCAACGGGAAGCTACCACACCTACACAATTCCCTAGTAAAGCTGCAAGCATAGCATGAAAATGCTATGATTGCAGTGAAGGACCTGCCTTCGGGCAGAATTACTATGGATGGATGGATACAAAAATATAGAAATCAAATGGGGATAAACCATATCGCAGATACGTGTGTAAAAAAAAACAAAGGAAAAATTGCTCGTTAGAAAGCTCATAGCCAATATCAGTTGTCCTGTTTATATTGCGCAACAAAAAGTTGGTATTTTATTATTTATTTTCACCGGACGGCAAGTTGAAGAGCTCAAAGCTCCAGCGCAAACGAAAACTCTGCCTGGTTTGATTTTTATTTTTGCTTGACTCGGTTAGCTGGACACGGTTACACGTAATTAAATGCAACTCCGATATTTATTCAGATCGATGTCCATCCCTCATATATCTGTGGTAGGGAGCTCCACGCCTCTGAAAACACAATACATCAATCAATCAATCTATTAGCGAGCATTCATTCAACTTACTCTCCAAACTCTGGATGTTCAATATTTGGATTTTACATTTCTTATAAATTTTAGCCTCCAACAGTTGGGTCCAGGCTGAATGTGAGAGAAAAACATCGATACAACAGAAATATGATTATGGTAATAAAAGATTCCGGGCTATGTGGCCGTGGTCTATAACTGGCGTTTCTTCCAGACGTTTCTCCCTCAACTGCGGAGAGCATCTTCAGTGGCGAGCGCTTCCAGCTGTTGTTTCCCTGTCGTAGACTCGACTGCGCAGGGACTGCTTCTATCTTGCAAATGGCTGCTCCTTTATTAAGAAGACATATTTGGGAATTATACATTACAGCCAGTACGGCTTTTTTCAAGTTTTTATTATTGATTTCGTACATCTCAATGATGGATAAATCATATTTGAAGAGAAAAATTATACGCTCAGACCGGGACTTGAACCCGGGACTCTTGGTTCTCTAGACCAAGTGCTCTACCAACTGAGCTACCTGAGCAAGTAACGATCTAAACGCAAATCTTTCTGTATATACATTGTAATTCCCGTCCACCAAATGCTGTGAAGCCATGCTTCTATCTTGCAAATGGCTGCTCCTTTTATTAGTTTTATTTGATTTTCATATTTATTATATAATTCAGTGACAGCTGTTTCAGTACACTGTACCTTCTTCAGACATGTTAACAAATTATGAATTGTGTTGCAACTGATCTAAGCAAGAATACAACAATATTTATTTAAATTTTTTAATTTAACAAAGGGGATTCATTCAAATCAAGTTGAGAATTTAACAGTTTTTTACTACTTTTAAATTTATTAATTTCTACAGCCTCCAAAAGATCTAACTTCTTACCCTTATCACAAATATGTAAAATTTCAAAATTTTCATCGAAACAATGATTAAATTGGAACAGGTGGTTAGCATTAAATTTCTGTTATACGCTCTCATGTGTTCCTTTATCCGAGATATAAAAGGTCTACCAGTTTGTCCTATATAGACATTGTCACATGTGCCACACTTCAATTTATATACACCTGATAATTTTTCTTTTTTTGTTTTGGATTTATTGTCTTTTATTATATTTTGTAGAGTGTTATTAGTTTTAAATGCCACATTAATGTTCAACTTTTTAAAGTGTTTAGATATTTTATTTGAAAGTGGGCCTATGTATGACATTACGACATATTTCTTCATGTTTTCTTTGGGTAAAGGAAAAACTTTGTTAATTGCTTTTTTGTAATGAACCTTCTTAATTAGTAATATGAGTATATAAGCATTTATTAAACACACTGTGTACATTAGGATACAATTATTGAAAGTTATTATTAGGGCAAGGCATTTAATGACCTATAAATTTTTAAAAAATACAAAATAAAAAATGCATTTATGACCTAAAAAATGAAAAAAAAATGACCAATAAAATAAAAAATGACGAATAAAAAGTTAAGAATTATCATAAGTAATGCCACGAGTGATTTCCAAATTATCGATAAATTCACGACTCACGAAGTGAGGACTGAATTTATCTAGAGAATTTGGAAATCAAGAGTGGCATTTGTTAGGACTATTTAACGAATAAAATTAAGCTGTTTACTCACAAATCATTATTTAACTATAGTTATTTTAAAATATTTATACATTTAATGTAAACGGCGATGTTTGAAAACAAATGAGAAACGATAGGTACGCTTCTACTGCTTCATTTGTTTATCACTGCAACCAGATCATACTATTTATTGCCAAAGGAACGCAATATTGTAAGGAGGAGCTTTCTTTAATATGGTAATTATAACACTGATAAATATTTGGTGAAACACGACTCTGTTTGGTTGTAAAACAGAAATCATTGAAACGTGATTGGTCATTGACTCCCATTTGGGGCATGAGTTAAATAGTCAATAAAAATACTATTTATTAGATTAAGTACTCACTTGATTACTGAATTACATAAAATTTAACTTAACATCGAAATATTAAAAGAAAAGTATTTAAAAATACACATTACAGCACCTTTTATTGCAGAAAATCCATTTCAATTACACAGTGCACTTTTACAGCAATTTTGAATTGCAGTTAACAATCAGAATAAGGGTAGAAGCTAGCATAAGGTCTAAGAAATTGAATAAAATTCCTAGAAGTGGGCAAGTTCATTATGCACATGCCTTGAAAAATAGGGGTAGTAGTTAGCAAAACAAGTACTTAATTCCAAGAAATTGTATTGACAAGGAAAAATACTGAATTATAATAAAAATCTTAAATCAAATACAAATAATGTCACAGCCTTCGGGAAAAGTGTAAAAAATGCTCAAAATGGCCTAAACATTTCCAAAAAACGACCTATTGCTAAAAAGTTAAGAAAATGCAAAACAAATGCCCTAACGAATTGCTTTTATTTAATCCGTTTTTTAATGCCGTACATTTTCATATATGCAAGCAATGTTTCAACCTTCATAAGAAAAAGATGCAAAATCATTAATTGCCTTGCCCTAGTTATCATCATCTGCGTAGACGTTCAGAGGCTTTCTTCTTGCTATACAGTCAAATAGGTGGTATTGTTGACATTTTTGGTAACATAGCTTGCAGAGGCACTGGTTCGATGCGAGGTGGAACCCTTTTTTAGTACATATTCTGTAGTGGAATCCATGTGTGGCGGTCCTCGTGAACACTTGTCTCAGGGAGAAGTTCGGTTCCTTCCATTCTTCAGTATTCATCGATGGAGTCAGGAAGAATCCGCGGTCTATATCCTCTGCTTTTCCTGATCTCTCTTTTATGTGTGCTTCGTAGGCTGGGGAGAAATATGGTAGACTTCGTCTACAAGATTGTAGAACCATACATTCCCTAACTCTTCTCTATAAAATATTACACACATCATTACCTTATTATTTATCACACCGCTTCACTAGACTCTCTGATACACATAACTTAGATACCCGATCCCTTGAGCGCAGTGTCCTTTATATCCCTCCTCATCACACTACCTAGTATTCGAAATCTTTTACAGTTTCTCTTGCTAGAACATGGAATTCTCTTCCACCCTATGTCAGAGACTGCAAACCGTTTCAATATTTTAGAAACAAATTGGAAATAAAAATATAATCAAAAACATCTCACTAATATTACTTTATTAACTATTAATAATTTATTTTTCTCATTATTCAATAAACGAAAAATATATTATAGTAGATTCGAATGAACTCTTACTTTAAGGGAGGAAAGCAGATTACAAGTATTTGAGAATAATGTTCTTAGAGAACTTTTTACACCAAAGAGAGATGAACAGCCAGATGAATGGAGAAGACTACATAACAGTGAATTACATGGTTTTTATAGGAAGTCAGATATAATAAGAACAGTTAAGTCTCGTAGACTGCGATGGGCAGAACTTGTGGGAAGTATGGGGAATGAAAGACTTGTATGGAAGCTTCTTGTAGGAAAGCCAGAGGGAAAACGTCCAGTTGGTAGACCAAGAATGAGGTGGGAGAATAACATTAACTATGATTTGATTGAAGTAGATTATACAGGGGATGATTGGAAAACATTAGCACAGGATAGGAATGTATGGAGAGCTTATGTCCGCGGGGTCATGAACCTACGGGTTCGATAGTGCCAGTGAGTTAGTTTAATTAATGTATAATCTAATTAATTAATGTTTAATTTAAATGCATGATAAATGTCCTTTTCCGCGTGGAAATAAGTTTTATTTTCTATTCTGAATCTTCCCTGTAAAATTTATCATCATCATCATCATCATCATCATCAACAACAACAAGGATTAAGCCCAATGGCCAGTTCCGATCTCATAATAGGTCAAATTGGTCCTTCCATCTCTTCACTAAATAACAAAACAACAAGAGAGACCTAATTGAAATTTTATAAAACGTTGTCAGTACCGGTACTGCTCTATGGTTCAGAAGCCTGGATACATAAAAAACAAGATCTAAGTAGGATAACGGCGGCAGAAATGAAATGTTTGAGATCTGTTAAAGCGTGCTCTAAGGAAGACAGAATAAAGAACACAGAAATAAGACAGGAACTTGAAATATTTGCAATAACTGATAAAATAGATACATATAGACAAAAATGGAGGCAACATATAGACAGAATGAATGAAGATAGATATCCAAAACAAAAAACAAAATACAAACCTAAAGGCACCCGAGATGTGGGCAAACCTAGAAAGAGATGGGCTGAAGTCGGAACGGGTCAACAGACCTAATCCATGAATGCAGATGATGATGATTTTAATTGTCTGGAAGGACCAATTCGACCTATAATGAGATCGGAAGAGACCTTTGGGCTTAATCCTTGTTGTTGCTGATAAATTATACAGGGAAAGTTTGTAAAATATTAAATAATCAATTGAGTTGGTGTTTACTTGATGAAAATCCATATTTATTAATTAAATAAAAATAAAACGTACTTTTATTTGATTTTCATATTTATTATATAATTCAGTGACAGCTGTTTCGGTACACTGTACCTTCTTCAGACATGTTAACAAATTATGAATAAATAGCATAAATTTCTTGGATTTATCAATAAAACACATTGATAATAAGTTTGAGTTTGGTATCCTTCACAAACCATCTCATACTGATACCACTATCCATAGTTCTTCTCTTCACCCATATACTCATAAGATGGCAGCGTTTAATAGTTACATTCATAGACTTTTAAATATCCCTCTTTCACCCTTGGAATATAATAATGAATTGAATATTATTAAACAATTGGCTGTTAATAATGGCTACGACCCTGAAATTATAGAATGTTTAATTAAGAAAATTCATTACAAAAAAGCAATTAACAAAGTTTTTCCTTTACCCAAAGAAAACATAAAGAAATATGTCGTAATGTCATACATAGACCCACTTTCAAATAAAATATCTAAACACTTTAAAAAGTTGAACATTGATGTGGCATTTAAAACTAATAAAACTCTACAAAATATAATAAAAAACAATAAAACCAAAACAAAAAAAGAAAAATTATCAGGTGTATATAAATTGAAGTGTGGCACATGTGACAATGTCTATATAGGACAAACTGGTAGACATTTTATCTCTCGGATAAAGGAACACATGAGAGCATATAACAGAAATTTAGAAAATTCAAAATATGCTAACCAGCTATTCCAATTTAATCATTGTTTCGATCCAAATTTTGAAATTTTACATATTTGTGATAAGGGTAAGAAGTTAGATCTTTTGGAGGCTGTAGAAATTAATAAATTTAAAAGTAGTAAAAAACTGTTAAATTCTCAACTTGATTTGAATGAATCCCCTTTGTTAAATTAAAAAAATTTAAATAAATATTGTTGTATTGTTGCTTAGATCAGTTGGAACACAATTCATAATTTATTAACATGTCTGAAGAAGGTACAGTGTACCGAAACAGCTGTCACTGAATTATATAATAAATATGAAAATCAAATAAAACTACGTTTTATTTTTATTTAATTCATTGTAAAATATTAGTTCAGAATTTTTAATTTATCTTCCTTAAATCACGTTTCATCTTATTCTTCCACCTCATTCTTTTCCTTCCTACTAGGTGTTCTCCATTCGTGCCGCATATCCGGATCATAGCCCTCTATGTAACGTAGCTATTATTATTGCATCTGGTGTCTTATAGAGATCGTGTCACTATTGTGTAGTTTTTCTCCGTTTCATCTATTTAAGTTACTCGTTGGTCGGAAAAAATTAGATTCTGAACACATTCTCCTCAAATACCGGTACTCTAAACTTTTGTCCTTTCTGTACGAGACAATATTCAGTTTTCCTTTTACGTATTCAACTAAATGCAAAAACACATCATTTATTTAGGTGTAGCAACGCACGCCGGGTGTTAGAATAGAATAGATTTATTTAGCCTGGTGGAGTTAAGACCATGTGGCCTTCTCTTCCACTCACCAGGACAAACATATGTTACACATAAATACAAAAAAATACAATAATAGTCATACTAAACAATTAATTATCTGTCAAATTGAATAATAAAACAAAAGTAATGGCATTTTGTGGAAGAAATACTCTGCGTGCAAAAATAGTAATTAGAGATGAAATTTTTGAACAAGTATCCCACTTTAAATATTTAGGATGTGACATCAGCTATGGGTATGATAAAGATATTGAGCACAAAACACATCAGTTTCAAGCTATTTGTGGTACAATAAATTGAAGATTGAATAATAAAGCCCATAAACAAACAAAATTAAAATTTTATAAAACAATGGCTGTCCCTGTCCTTTTGTATGGGAGTGAATCTTGGATTACCACTACCAAACAAGAAAGTAAAATCCAAGCAGCCGAGATGAAATTTTTAAGAAGAGCAAAAGGCTGCACTAGAATGGACCACATAAGAAACGAGGATATCCGTGAAGAACTGCAGATCTACTCCATAAAGAAAAGATATTTAACAAGAAGATACAGTGGAAAGAACATGTAGAAAGAATGGAAGAAAGTAGATTACCAAATAAAATCTTCCGTTATTTTCCAAGAGGAAGAAGAGATGTCGGACGTCCTCGGAAGAGATGGTCTTAGATCTATTAGTGAAGACGGAACAGGCAACTCTTGCCTAAACCAGGAAGTGAAGAAGAAGAAGATTGAATAATAATGAAAATAATGTTTAATAATACAATGAAATTAAATACAATTAAAATTAAATTAATGATAGAATTAATACAGAAAGGAATAACAGCTCGAATCTACTATTCATAAAAAGAAAAGAAAGAAAAAAAATACAAAGAAAGTAATAAACTACAATGAATTAATCTACGCTTTCTATACAAGGCATTAGGTAAATATATTAACAAATCTTAAATCTATTTTTATTAAATAATGAAAAAAACACATTATTAATTTTTAAAAAGTAATATTAGTGAGTTGTTTCTGTTAGTAATTTTATTTTAAATTTGTTTCTGAAAGATGGTAAAGTTAGGCAGTCTCTGACATATGGTGGAGGTGAATTCCATGTTCTAGCAAGAGAAACTGGAAAAGATTTCGAATAATAGGTAGTGTGATGAGGAGGGATATAAAGGACACTGCGCTCAAGGGATCGGGTATCTAATTTATTAGCTAGTTATTTAAATAAAAATATATTTTATAATATAATGTATCAACCTTGTGAGAATTAATTTAAGTAAAAGTGGATTTTTACTTATTTTTTTTCAAATATAACTATTAAGAAATATGTTGATATGTTTTCAAGGTCCACATGGAACTATATATTACGATAATTGTTTTCCTAATAACACGTAGTTATTCCACTACAAGCTTTAGTAGCTCTTTACCTTAACAGGAAATTAGGCTCCCATCTTTTTAGACAATCGGAACGAGATGTCGGCAGGGTTGTCAGCTCTGCGTAAGGACCGTCTTTACCCCCAGAATTTATTTCTGGTACTTATTTTCATTAGGGTAACAGAGTGGTACACTTGAAAGAGGTAGTCCATTCCAGGGAGTAGGTGCCCCTGCCCTTTTCTGAGCTCCAGGTCCCACTCGCCCAGTGGGTAGTACCTGGGTAGGGCCCCGTCCACAGGGTTACGTGGGGAGAAGAGAAGTCCCCAAAGCCGTAGTGAAGGCAACTTCTCTTGGAGACGAACACTCCGAAATTGCAGTTCCCTGCCCTCCAGGAAGAGGGGTTTGGCTAGAGGCTGGTAACCTCTACTAGTAAAAAATAACTTACTCATAAACTTCAGCAGAAGAAAAGCCGGATTGAAAACATTATTATATGCTGATGACCAGGTAATAGTAGCAAATACGGAAGACGAGCTTCAAAGGAATATTTTTAAATTACATAATATATGTGAACAATATAATCTCAAAATATAAAAAAAAACTAAGGTAATGGCATTCCAAGGGAAAAATCAAATCAGATCCAAAATAGTAATAGGAAACAAAATCATAGAACAAGTGAACCTGCTCAATTATCTAGGATGTGACATTTCATTTAATTATGATAATGATATAACTAATAAAATAGCAAAATTCCAGGGAATATGTGGTACGATAAAACGATCACTAAATAACAAAACAACAAGAGAGACCCAATTGAAATTTTATAAAACATTGGCAGTACCGGTACTGCTCTATGGGTCAGAAGTATGGATACATAAAAAACAAGATCTAAGTAGGATTACGGCGGCAGAAATGAAATTTCTGAGATCTGTTAAAGGGTGCACTAAGGAAGACAGAATCAAGAACACAGAAATAAGACAGGAACTTGAAATATTTGCAATAACTGATAAAATAGATACATATATACAAAAATGGAAGCAACACATAGACAGAATGAATGAAGACAGATATCCAAAACAAATAAAATACAAACCTAAAGGCACCCGAGATGTGGGCAGACCTAGAAAGAGATGACTAACGTCGTAATGTCCATGAATTGAGATGATGATGATGATGATGATTTTCATTAAATGATGAGTGGACCCTAGGGCCCTAGTTCCTCCATAAGGTTTAGGCCAGTCAAAACTCTGATCGCATTGGGACTCGAACCTTCGATCTTCCATCTTGACGCGCATTGCTTTAACAAACTACGCTGTGGCGTTCCTCATTCTATCAGGATACTAATTTGAATTAAAGTAAAACAATATGTAAAGTCTAGGAGGTTAGTAATGAAAATATAGCGATGTTTCTTGAGAAGAAACTGTTCGGGATGAAGTTTGCAGGGAAACTGCCTTCATGGGCATTGTAACCCAGAGATAGAATAAGAGGGGAGAGAAAGACCAGCTGTCTCAAGTTTAGATTATTGGTACAGGGTGAAGTGCACAGAGCTGAGATTGGAAGGGAAAGACTTTCTCGTGTCTGTAGTGATTGTGACTGAGAGAAAGAGAGTCGAGGGAGGGAGAGAGAAATCTAGCACCACCTGCAGATGACAAACTAATTCCGCCATAACAATTCAAATTTCCTACTTTCTCTCTGATACCAGCCTGACTCCTGCATTCAGTTGCACGATAAAGCATTTGGCACATCTTGATCGTCAATGCTGCTCCTGATATTAGCTATCTTCTGCAGCAGAAAACATAATAAAACCGCTTTTCGTACGCGTCACAACAACCTATTGAATAATGTTACATTCTTGATATTTTAGCTACAGATTTCGATATTTTTACATCTTCTTCTTCAAACTTTCATCGCAAAAATACTGCAAAATACGCGTAAGCTCTGAATTTCATTTTTCGATACTTTTACGAATACTAACAAAATACTTATTTACTTACTTACTTACTCACTGGCACAATCGAACCCGTAGGTTCATGGCCGCGCGACCATTATTGAAAGTTGAACTTCCTACATTTCGGGGTTGCCAACCTAAATAACTATACTGTAATATTACATTTACACCCACGTGCGGGAAGTAAAACCATTGCCCTCTATGTATACTACGCACAACGTATATACAGAAAAGATCCAAAAGGTAGTGTTAATATACATTATACGAAACAAATCACTGCATTTTAAATGAACTGAACTTTATTTGAAACAATATAAAACAATAAATACGTACTTGCGGCCATGTTATCAATAATTGTTATCAAGGCCTCCTGTTGTTTCAACTAATAAACATTGTCCACACTGTTAACGTTAGTCAAATGTTATCCATCCATCCATCCATAGTAATTCTGCCCGAAGGCAGGTCCTTCACTGCAATTCATAGCATTTTCATGCTATGCTTGCAGCTTTACTAGGGAATTGTAGGTGTGGTAGCTTCCCGTTGCTTTCCACACCGGTAAAGGATGATAATGATAATGATGATGATGGTGGTCATATGATTTCGGGGACCGTTTGGGCCTTAAAGTTTTCCTGACATTTGTCTTACAGGTGAGGAAAAACCCACAAAAATTCCCCGACCGGGGATCGAACCCGGGCCCGCTGCTTGACAAGGCAGAACGCTGCCTCGAGTACACAGCGGTGGACAATTATCTATAATGAACACAAGAAGTTGTTATTATTTTAGTATTATTTATTATTTTGAAAACACCATGGCGCAAAAAATAATGTACAACGCACGTTTGTGAAGTGTTTTATAGAATCTCGGAAATTAAAAACATCGCTATCGCTCGGTTTTTAATTATACAAAATATCGTAATTTACTAAATTCATAATTTGTGGGAGATGATTAGGCATTGCAAGTTTGGAAAAATGCCTTTTTTGTTTTACAGTAGTTGGTAGTAGTTGTGTCAGAATTATGATGAATAAATAAATACTGTGATATTTTATTTAGCCTTTCTTCCCTTTCATCTCTTTTTCCCATTTTTGCTATAATGAGTACATTTGTGCCCCTTCAAATTTTCTCTCATTTGCCATTAACTGTCCATCTCCTGTACTATTTGTGCATCATCATCATCCAGGGATTAAGCCTGTTGGCTCGTCCCGGTTTCATGAAAGCTAGAATTGTTAAAATTGTTCAGACCATCTTCTGTGTGGGCGTCCAACATTTCTCCTTCCGTGAGGTTTATAATTTAGCAATAATTTTGGAAATCTTTCTTCTGGCATTCTATCAATATATTCTTTCCAGTCGTTCCTATATTTAATTATTCGGTCTGTAAGTTTGAAAATATTTAGTTCCTTTCTTATATCTTCATTTATTTTCTTATCCAGCAGAGTATATCCTGCTATATTTCTTAAAAATCGCATCTCAGCTGCTTCCAATCCTTGTTCTTGTATTTTAGTGATCGTCCAACATTCTGATCCATACATCAATACAGGAACAGCCATTACTTTATAAAATTTCATTTTTGTTTCTTTTCTTGTGTTTTTAAGGGTTCTTTTAATAGAGCCAGACATTAGATTACATTTATTTATTTTGTCGTTAATATCTTATATTTTAACATATGATAAATTGAAACCTAGATATTTTATTGTTGAATGTACAGAGCACAAATAAGTTGATATATCAAGTAAAAGGTGTGCTAGCTTATTTTACGTAAAAACAATATGTTAAAATAATTCTAAATAAATTTTAATGTGATCGTATTTTCAGATTATATGTAAAATGTAATTTCAGAGTTTTGAAGCATTCCCTAGTATTAGTTATTGATTAATCACTTTTAACATCTAGGAGTTAATCTACTTGTGCTGTGAATAATAATAAATAACAGGTTCATACGAAATCTATACAGAATGTTTAAATATGGATCACACACTAATTTCGACTACACAATAATATGGGGGACCTCCCCGAATGAAGAATCATCTCAATGCGAGGCCACTTCCGAGTCAACACGAACTTTTTCAGACAAAACACACCATTCACTCAAACATTCATAATAAAACAGGATAATTATGAGTATTTTTTTTTTGCAAATGCCGCAGGGTTGTCTTTCGATATTCCTGGTTTTTCTCCTGGCATGGCGTACTTGTAACCCTCTTCTGTGGTTGGGGCGTCTGGAAGGCGGGGCGTTGCTCCGATGATATGATGGGCGATGATGATGATGATAGTGGTGACCAAGAGAGTCCCTAATCCTAAACTTAATCTAAGATGAATGTGAATGATGATGATTGCGATGGCCATATGATTTCGGGGACCGTTTGAGCCTTAATGTTTTCCTGACATTTGTCTTACAGGTGAGGAAAAACCCCGATAAAATCTCACCCAGGAGCCTGTCTCGACCGTGAATCGAACCCGGGCTCGCTGCGTGAGAAGTCAGCACGCTACCTCGAGACCAAAGCAGTGGACTAATTATTATAAGAGTATTATGATGGCCAAATTGTATTAGGGGAATATTTAGCCTTAAAATGTTTCCGACATTTGTATTGCAGTCGAGAAAACAACCAAAAAAGTAACTTCGCCAAGGAAACTTGTCCGATTGTGAATCGAACACGGCCCCGCTGGTACGAGGTGATAATCACAGTGGTGGAAAAATTAAATAAATAATAACCCCTGAGGAAAAAAAAAACGAATTTTTTTTTTGTCTCAGATAGAAAAATATGTGATTCTGATAGTATTTTTGTCTCCTGAATTCAACAATGATATCGGTTTATCTCCATCACGCAAGGTTTCCGAGAGACAGGCATTTATAACTTCAAACACTTTAATATTTTCTACATTCGTAACTACACAATATTCGAACATTCGGACTCACTTAGAAAGTAAGAAATGACGATTTTCTGCTATATTTCGCCTTTGGTGCATCCCTCTTGATTGTCCAACAATAATCGGCCAGTATATTAGGATTCCATTTGCCTTCATATCTCTTTTCCATAGCTGAAATCATTTGAGTTAGCTCATTTGGTTTTATTTTACAATGGACAAATGGACAAAAAACATTTATTAAAAAAATAATTACTTAAAACCATTAATTGAAATTGAAATAAAAAAACTGTGGGTGATGGAGAAATTCCGAATACATATTTGAAAACACGATAAAAAAACTGCATAAAGTACAAGTATTGGTCCTCATGAGACAAAAATCACGTTGATCAGTGTAATAATGAATTATAGGATATATAATATATTTAGGGTATACACGAAGAGAGAGAGTTTAATTTAAGGTTTACAATGGTGGGAATGAGGTTTCTTGAACCACAGTTTTCTGTAACGAAATGGCTATGTAAGAGGTCTTTAAGTAAAATGAATGGTATGGCTTAAAAAGGCTCTGAAATTCTATAGCCACCTTCATTACATTAGGCTTAGGGATTCCATCTACTGGCACTGACTGATACCACTTCTTGAGAACTTCCTCCATTTCATCTTCTTCCGTGTCCCTGACTAGCTCTAGTGAGCTTAAACAATTTATTAAAAATATGATTAATCTCGTACTTCATGATAAAAAATGATAAAGTTCCCTTTCATTAGTCTCATGCATCACTGCTGAAAAGTTTTAACAAATCACTTTTCTAAATTGTTCTCAGTAAAGGTAACAACAGAGTTGGACCATTGCTTTGGAATGTAACACTAAAATAATTTCGAATTAAATTTTGGCCTATTACGCCAACCACTGATATAGTTATCATAAGTAATGCCACGAGTGATTTCAAAATTATCGATAAATTCAGGACTCACGAAGTGAGGAGTGAATTTATCTAGACAATTTGGAAATCCAGAGTGGCATTTGTTAGGACTATTTAACGAATAAAATTAAGCTGTTTATTCACAAATCATTAGTTAAATATAGTTATTTTAAAATATTTATATGTTTAATGTAAACGGCGATGTTTGAAAACAAATGAGAAACGATTGGTATGCTTCATTTGATTCGTTTGTTCATCACTGCAACCAGATCTTATTATTTATTGCCAAAGGATCGCAATATTGTAAGAATGCACTCTAGTGGAGAAAAAATGAATCCCATTAAACTGTATATTAATTCATTTCTGATCTCCTATGATGTAAATATGACAATTATATTTTTCTGGAATGTTATTACCTGGGAAAAAAATACATAGTGGTTTCTTTTTTTGGTGGTATAATCAATTACTACAAATGTTTTTATATTAACTCCCGCAATACCTATGTGTTGACATTCATGCACTTTATATACAATCTGGTAGCCGTATTTCTTGCAGAGTCAGTCACTGCAAAATAATGCTATGATCTATTCAGAATGTTAAAAAGGAGGTGATTTCTTTATCATGATAAACTTTAGTTGGCAAATTCTAGGCGAAACACGACTGTGATTGGTTGTAAATAAAAAAATCATTGAAACATGATTGGTCATCGGCTCCCATTTGGGGCATGAGTTAAATAGTCATAACTAATGCCACGACTGATTTCCAAATTTATCTAGAGAATTTGGAAATCAAGAGTGGCATTTGTTAGGACTATTTAAGGAATGAAATTAAGCTGTTTACTCACAAATCATTGTTTAAATATAGTTATTTTTAAATATTTATATATTTAATGTAAACAACCATGTTTGAATACAAATGAGAAACGTCTGTTATGTTTATTTTGTCCATCCACTGCAACCAAATTATACTTTTTATTGCCACATAAATATTGTAAGAATGCACCCTAGTGGAGTAGAAATGAAACACATCAAACTGTATATTATAACCAACATTATAGGTTAATTAATTTTTCAGGTTCTATGATGTAAAAAAGTCAATTATATTTTTCTGGAATGTAAATACCTGGGAAATAATACGTTTAAGAAAGTGCAAACAGTGGTTTCTTTTTTTATTGTGATATAATCAGTTGCTATATTTTTTTCTGTTATATCTTGCAAGCGGTACTTGCTTATATTCGTGCACTATATATACAATCTGGGAGTCACTTCTATTCTAGGATTCTTACATCTTAATATATCATCATCATCATCATGAACAAATTCGTTTTAGGTCATGTGGCCTGTACGGTAAACCTAGCGAAGATGGTCTTGATCTTTCCACCGATGTTTTGGTCTTCCTTGGTCCCTATGTCCAGTTGGGGTATATTGGAATGCCAATTTTGGAAGTCTATTTCTTGCCATTCTCCTCAGATGATTTTTCCATTCTTATTGGTATCTTTGTATATCTTCATTTAAACTTATTACTCCAAGTTTTCCTCTGATAATAGCGTTCCTTTGGTGATCCAGTCTATTAACTCCTAACAATGATCGTAAGAAGCGCATTTGGCTTACTTGAAGTTTATGAGAGTTTCTTTTATTCTTCTTCTTCTTCTTCACTTCCTGGTTTAGGCAAGAGTTGCCTGTTCCGTCTTCACTAATAGATCTAAGACCATCTCTTCCGAGGACGTCCGACATCTCTTCTTCCTCTTGGAAAATAATGGAAGATTTTATTTGGTAATCTTCTTTCTTCCATTCTTTCTACATGTTCTTTCCACTGTATCTTCTTGTTAAATATCTTTTCTTTTATGGATTAGATCTGCAGTTCTTCACGGATATCCTCGTTTCGTATCTGGTCCATTCTAGTTTCTTTTATTTAAAATCCAAATTTCACTTCCGTATTTTAGAGCAGCTTTTGATGTGATGTTATGTAATCTTAGTTTTGTCTCTGTCCTTAATATATTAATTTCTATATTCAACGTATTTCTTAGAGGGTTATTGTGAGTAACCGATAAAAGATAGACGCTGTCACAAATTTTTTTGAGATATTCAATTCTGTGTACATTAATTTGGTGTATTTGTTAAGGTTTATAAAGCTAATCCGTTTAAGCGACCAAAAACGACTTTTTTAATGCACTGATGCCCTACGTTTTTAGCTTGGGACCTATAGTGCATACGGTAATGATCATCATCATCATCATGAACAAATTCGTTTTAGGCCATGTGGCCTGTACGGTAAACCTAGCGAAGATGGTCTTGATCTTTCCACCGATGTTTTGGTCTTCCTTGGTCCCTATGTCCAGTTGGGGTATATTGGAATGCCAATTTTGGAAGTCTATTTCTTGCCATTCTTCTCAGATGATTTTTCCATTCTTGTTGGTATCTTTGGATATCTTCATTTAAACTTGCTACTCCAAGTTTTCCTCTGATAGTAGTGTTCCTTTGGTGATCCAGTCTATTAACTCCTAACAATGATCGTAAGAAGCGCATTTGGCTTACTTGAAGTTTATGAGTTTCTTTTATTTAAAATCCAAATTTCACTTCCGTATTTTAGAGCAGCTTTTGATGTGACGTTATGTAATCTTAGTTTTGTCTCTGTCCTCATCTGTTTACCAAAATGTCTTCGTATTACCCCATTCGTTTATTATATTTTTGTAATTTTGAATCAATGTCACTCTTATACTCTGCAAATACACTTCCTAAGTAAGAGAAATCTGACACTTGTTCTATAATTTTTCCATCAATCTCAATTTTCACCCGTTGTATGTTTTGATATAATGATATAAGCGTTAATTGTCACAGAAACAAATATTTAAATTCATTAAATATTTATTAAGATATAATTCAGTGACAGCTGTTTCGGTACACTGTACCTTCTTCAGACATGTTAACAAATTATGAATTGTGTTCCAACTGATCTAAGCAACAATACAACAATATTTATTTAAATTTTTTAATTTAACAAAGGGGATTCATTCAAATCAAGTTGAGAATTTAACAGTTTTTTACTACTTTTAAATTTATCAATTTCTACAGCCTCCAAAAGTTCTAACTTCTTACCCTTATCACAAAAAAGTAAAATTTCAAAATTTGGATCGAAACAATGATTAAATTCGAATAGGTGGTTAGCATATTTTGAATTTTCTAAATTTCTGTTATATGCTCTCATGTGTTCCTTTATCCGAGAGATAAAAGGTCTACCAGTTTGTCCTATATAGACATTGTCACATGTGCCACACTTCAATTTATGTACACCTGATAATTTTTCTTTTTTTGTTTTGGTTTTAAATGATGGAAAGAACACCCATTGAAATCGGCTAATAAGCTGTTAGTTTATACTGATGATGTAGTACTATTGACCGATAGCGAGGAGATACTAAAGGACAACACGCACACACTACTAACACTAAGAAATTGGGACTGGAAGTAAATATCAATAAAACTAAATTTATGGTCACACGTAGAAATACATTATATAATGGAAATGGACAGCTAATGACAAATGAAGGAAATTTTGAGGAAGTGGCTGAATTCAAATACCTGGGAACAATAATCACAAACAGGAATGAGATGCACAAGGAAATTAAACATAGGCTCAATTCTGGAAATGCGTGCTATTATGCATTGCAGAGACTCTTGACTTCCCAACTCCATTTAAAGAACGTTAAATTGAAAATATATAAAACTATTATTCTACCAGTTATATTATATGGGTGCGAAACATGGACTCTTACTTTAAGGGAGAAACGGAGATTACGAGTATTTGAGTATAAAGTTTTTAGGAAAATATTTGGACCAAACAGAGATGCACAGTCAGGTGAATGGAGAGCCTGCATAACAGTGAACTACATGGTCTATAATGAGAACAGTTAAGTCTCGTAGACTGCGATGGGCAGGGCATGTGGCAGGAAATGGGAATGAAAGACGCGCATGGAAGATTGTTGTAGGAAAACCAGAGGGAAAACGCCCAGTTGGTAGACGAAGAATGACGTGGGAGGATAACATGAACAATGATTTGAGGGAAGTAGATTACACAGGTGATAATTGGTGAACATTGACTCAGGATAGGGATGTATGGAGAGCTTATGTCCGCGCGGCCATGAACCTACGGGTTCGAGAGTGCCAGTGAGTTAGTTAGGTTGTGAGTCTTTTTATACATTTACAGGTTCTTGTTTTACTTTTTAGTGTTTGTAAAAGTAGGTAATATATTGTAGATAAATAACTAGCACATATTCTCTGCTTTATATTTTTATAAAAGTAAGTGGGTTGTAGTATGTCCCCTACTCTGTTCAAAATATACATCCAGCATATATTGGAGCAGTGGAATCGATATTGTGGAGGCATGGGAGTACCAGTCCAAGGTGGCACAATACATTCCTTATTATTTGCAGATGATCAAGTGTTGATAGCTCAGAGTCGTGAGGATGTGAAATACATGATGAGAAAACTTCTAAATGCTTTTGAAACAGGAGGATTAAGAGTAAACATGGAGAAAACTGAATATCTTGTAGTAGGAGGAAGTGGACGAGATATATCCCTATCCCAAGGAATTATTAGAGCTGTTAAAAAATTGAAATATATTGATGAATCAGGGAGTTGTAAAGCTGAAGTAGATAGCAGGTTAGTACAAGCACGAAGAGCTATAAAAATGTTGAATGGAGTACTGTGGAGTAGGACCATGTCAAACCACACGAAGAAGAGGATTTTGAAGTCTGTTGTGGAAAGCATAATGACTTATGGTGCTGAGGGATGGACTTTGGTAGAGGGACAAAAAACTAAGATCTTGGCAGTGGAGATGGATGGAATAAGACGCAGTGCCAGGGTGTCCAGGTTGGAAAGAAGAAGAAGTGAAGAAGTGAGGCAGATGATGGATATGGAGGAGACAGTGGTGGAAAGGATCGAAAGACGAGCTCTTCAGTGGTATGGCCATGTCAGGAGAATGGAGGATGATAGGTGGCCCAAAACTCTTTTGGAATGGTCACCTTCTGGTAGAAGGAAACGGGGCAGGCCAAGAACAACTTGGAGAGGAGAGATCCATAGATTGATGAACGACCGAGGTCTGGAGGAGGATGAATGGCGTGATCGGCAAGAATGGCGAATGGGAATGCAGGGTAACCGCTCAAAAGTGGAGAGGCCCTCAAAAGTAAAAAAAAAAGTAAGTAAAAGTAAGTAAAAAATTGTGGACAAACAAGTAATATTTTGTACCTGTGTTATACTAATTGGGATTTATAAAAATATGTCATAATTTTTATAATAAATCCCTAAACACAACCATTGGTTCCTATTATTTTGCTTTTAAAATATTTAATATCATTTACACAAATAACACAGGTCGACAACGTTTTCTTCACAAGAAATCTGATTAGTGAATCTAGTGCATTTTTCATACTGAATTCACATATGTAGTCAGAATTTTTCCATCAGGCACAGTTTTCTTTTGTGACAGCTATTTTTTAAAATTGATTTTAGCGTTACTTTGACCTGTCATAGGAACCTTCACCTTATATGTAGCGAATTTACTCAAGCTGTATTTAAGAGCTGTTTCTGATGAGCAAGGTGAACGTTTTCATCAGCAAATTTCCACAATGGAAAAGAGGTACCAAGGCAAGTGGAGTTCTAATATGCTGGCTGACTACTGTTGGGCCAAGAAGACAGATGTTCCAGATGCAAAATAATATGCCCGAAAATCACTAAATCACTATCTACCCACTTTCTAGGTAAGGTCAGGAATGGAGTTAGAGTTAGAATGGACTTTATTAAAAATTATTAAAAAAATGTTAAAATGAATGATCACAGAAAAACTCTTGCGTGATATGGTAAGTTAAAAACTGATTAATGATATTTTGTATACGTCAGGATTGAAAAAATACTATTTAAAAATCACATATGTGACTATCCTTTGTGATGAAAGAAAAAAGTTCATTTTTGTCAACCAGTGCAATTAATACATGGGGCCTGTTTCTACTTTTTAGATTTCATAAATGAAGGCAATGTACTACATTACTTTTGAATTAAGCAGCCTTCCATATTGCTCATAATTTGAATAATAAAATTTCTAGACTTGCAAAATTACCTCACAATTCTATTTAAATATTTTTTTGATTAAAATTTGTAATGTAATGAAAAAGTTATTCTGTTTGAATGGGAAAATGTTTGAAATTAAATTCTCTTAAATTAGGCCACAAAAAGAGAATGTCATGTAATAAAAATATAATTACATTTCTGGAGCTGCCAAAACAAATGGGATGTATATTTGACTAAACGATTAGTTTTTGTAATTAATTCCATCAGCAAGAGTTTAACAAAAGCTTTAAAATTGTGTCACTTTTTATTCCCCCAGTATGAAACGCTTCGGTCAGCACAAGTTGAATCTTGAAACGGATAAATCCCAATTCCATGAATTTTCCATTTCACCTGTCATTCATTTGAATATATTGTAAGTTGTTTTATCGTTCTGCTTGTTGGGGGGCTCATGAATTGGTAATGTTAAGGTGTGCAGTTTATGAAAATTAAACGTGTTCTGGATGACAGGATTACCAAATTATTGAGTTCGACTTCCTTCAAAATCTATTGATTGCTTCATGCTAATTACTCCCAATGTACAATTATTTGTGCTTTCACTACAACCTCAAAGTTCAGAGCCTTATTTGCATATTTACTATGTTTTAATACTTACTTACTTACTCACTGGCATTATCGAATCCGTAGGTTCATGGCCGCGCGGACATAAGCTCACCATACATCCCTATCCTGAGCTAATGCTTTCCAATCATTCCTCGGTATAATCTACTTCCCTCAAATCATAGTTAATGTTATTCTCCCACCTCATTAAGGGTCTACCAACTGGGTGTTTACCCTCTGGTTTTCCTACAAGAAGCAGCCATGCATTTCTTTCATTCCCCATTCGCGTATCATGTCCTGCCCATCGCAGTCTATGAGACTTAACTGTTCTTATTATATCTGGCTTCCTATAAAGACCATGTAGTTCATTCTTATGTAATCTTCTCCATTCACCTGTCTGTTCATCTCTCTTTGGTCCAACAATTTTCCTAAGAAATTTATTCTGAAATACTCGTAATCTCCTTTCCTCCCTTAAAGTAAGAGTCCATGTTTCGCACCCATATAATATAACTGGTAGAACAATAGTTTTATATATTTTCAGTTTAACGTTTTTTGAAAGGAGTTGGGAAGTCAAAAGTCTCTGCAATGCATAATAGCACGCATTTCCAGAATTGAGCCTATGTTTAATTTTTTGTGCATCTCATTCCTATTTGTGATTATTGTTCCTAGGTATTTGAATTGAAGTACTTCCTTAAAATTTCCCTCATTTGTCATTAGCTGTCCATTTCCTTTATATAATGTATTTCTACGTGTGAATATATATGTAGTTTTATTGATATTTACTTCCAGTCCTAATTTCTTAGTGTTACTCAATAGTTTGTGCGTGTTGTCCTTTAGTATAATACACACTTGATTTTTAAATTGGGCCGCTATGGACTAGTGGTTATGCTCCTTACCTGATGTCCCGATGGTCGCGTGCTCAAACCCGGTCGTTGTCTTGGATTTATTAGGATGGAAATATACAAATCCTGCTGGAGGAACTTAAAGCCGTGGATCCAGAGTGTGAAGATTTTAAGGCTCGTAAAAAATCCTGAAGTCTGAATAAAAAGACCTCTATGCAAAATTATCCGAATTTTTCCATCCTAAAGTTTCGAATCATAGTGACATCTAGGAAACCATGTACATATGAATAAAACTAAATGTAAGTTATGGTCACACATAGAAGTACATTATATAATGAAAATGGATAAATGAGAGAAATTTTGAGCAAATGACTAAGTGCAAATACCTAGGAACAATAATCACAAATAGGAATGAGATGCACAAAGAAATTAAACATAGGCTCAATTCTGGAAATGCATGCTATTATGCATTACAGAGACTTTTGATGTCCCAACTCCTTTCAAAAAACGTTAAACTGAAAATATATAAAACTATTATTCTACCAGTTATATTATATGGATGCGAAAAATGGATTCTTACTTTAAGAGAGGAAAGGAGATTACTAGTACATGAGAATCAAGTCCTTAGGAAAATCTGTGGACAAAGAGGATGAACAGACAGGTGAATGGAGAAGACTACATACAGTGAACCACATGGTCTTTATAGGAAGCCGGATATAATAAGAACAGTTAAGTCTCGTAGACTGCGATGGGCAGGACATGTTGCACGTATGGCTAATGAAAGACGTGCATGGAAGCTTCGTGTAGGAAAACCAGAGGGAAAACGCCCGATTGGTAGACCAAGAATGAGGTGGGAGAATAGCATTTACTCTGATTTCAGGGAAGTAGATTAGAAGAGGATGATTGGAAAACATTAGCAGAATATTGATGTATGGAGAGGTTGTGTCCGCGCGGTCATGAACCTACGGGTTCGAGAGTTATTTATACTTTGATAAGTCAGTCATCTTTAACTTGAATGAAGTTCTGTTTGAAGAACTTCAAGCAATTATAATAATGAAGGCCTTTCTAAACCATGTTTCATCATCAGTACCAGTTGAAATAC
This sequence comes from Diploptera punctata, assembly GCA_030220185.1. Lineage (NCBI taxonomy): Eukaryota > Metazoa > Arthropoda > Insecta > Blattodea > Blaberidae > Diploptera > Diploptera punctata. The sequence continues at coordinate 14,612 of JASPKZ010003420.1, read as the reverse complement.
AAAAGATGAAACATGATTTTGAAAGGCCTTCATATTGTAAGTACTTGAGTAAGTTTTCTAACAGAACTTTATTTATCTTGAGGCGACTGATTTATCAGGTAATGATAATTTTATATTTTAACACTTTTTTCATATAAAATTGAAGCTTGCAAGATACATATTCAGCAAGCAATGGTTAAAGAAAATAATAATGCGTCTAATAATTTGTCTTAATATGGCAAATTATGCAAAATATTAGTCTATAATTGCGGACCACAGTGTAAGGCCTACTATACAGGCTGGAACATAACTCAACGGCAAAATTTCAGGAATAGGTTCCTCATATGGAGAAATTAAAAGAAGTGTATTACAACATGGGTCCGGAAATTGATAATTACAGAGTTATTCCAACTTTTATGAATGTTTTTTTTTTAGAGGAATTAAACCCAATGGGTACAACTTGGACACTACACACACCCAGTCCCAAGGTTGAGATTTGTTTTAAAAATGCTTTACCCCGCCGGGAATCGAACCCGGATCGCCGGAGTGGAAGGTAGGGACTCTACCGACTACGCCACAGCGACGGACTGACAGTAGTTATTGACAGTCTGTTTTCTGTTGATTGTAGGCTGCTGTGTTGTACACAAATGAAGGATATGCCTGTATTGAGGCAGGAGGAGGTCACTTTGAACATTTCATCTGACAGAACTGAACGCTCCAACAAGTCCCTTGCATTTTTGTCGTCATGTACTAACATTCATAAAAGTTCGAATAACTCTGTAATTATCAATTTCCGGACCCATGTTGTAGTACACTTTTTTATTCTTTCCATATGAGGAACTCATTCCTACAATTTTGCCATTCAGTTATGTTACACCCTGTATAGCAAGGGGTTAAAATGCGCCAAACTCATTCCTGGATAATTTGAATGTCCTTTTAAGAAATGCATAATGGTACAAATCTTATGTAAAACAAAAATTATTTCGACTAATATGCATTGAAATAGTAAATATTACCGTGTTTCGCCCTAGATATTTTGTTGGCGATTCAGATTGAAGTTTAAGATTTACTTAACCCATTCGCCTCAAAAGACGAGGTAGACACGCCGGCAGTTAAATGACCTTCAACTCAGAAGACAAGGTCACTAGCGTAACTCTACTGTTATATTTTTTGCAATATTTTGAACATCCCTTGGCAGGATAATCTTATGATAACATGTAGAGGAATGTGTTTTTGCCTTCACCCTTATTGTGATTATAAGTACCGTTATATTTTGTTTGTTTTGAATGTCTGAAAATAGACAGTATAATTTACGGAAACTTGAATCCGGTTTCTGGGAAAATGCATCAAGCATTTAAACCTGAAGAGAATGGGTTAAATATGGAAAATTTCTTTAAAATTGTATTTATACTATTGGAATTTAATGAGGTATCGTCATAATTTCTCAAATATTACAATTCCGTATCTGGTAACAACTGGTCAACATGATTTTTGTCTCATGAGTACCAATAGTTGTACTTAATTCAGTTTTTTTCGTGTTTTCAAATATGTATTCGGAATTTCTCCATCACCCACAGTTTTATTTATTTCAATTTAAATTGATGGATTTAAATAATTTATTTATTTTTAAATAAACTTTTTTCGTCCATTTGTCCATTGTAAAATAAAACCAAATGAGCTAACTCAAATGGTTTCAGCTATGGAAAAGAGATGTAAGGCAAATGGAATCCTAATATGCTGGCTGATTATTGTTGGATCATCAAGAGGGATGCTCCACAGGCGAAATATAGGAGAAAATCGTCATTTCTACTTTCTTGGTGAGTCCGAATGTTCGAATATTGTGTAGTTACGAATGTAGAAAATATTAAAGTGTTTGAAAATATAAATTCCTGATCTTGGAAACCTTGTGTGATGGAAAATAACCGATATCATATTTGAATTCAGGAGAAAAAATACTATCAGAATCACATAGTTTTCTTTCTTTTGTTGCTCAGTGTAATTAACAATGATTACATTATTTCATAGAATGTATCTTCTCTTAGAATAAAATGTGATATTAACTTCAAAAACTGTAAAGGTATCAATATCCAAAACAGTACATAGGCTACATTAAAAAATAAAAAAGCTGTTTAGATAATGAGTCATATATTATAAAACATGGTGCACCAGAATATCGAAAACATCATTTGTACACATAATAATTACAGGTCTGGTAGAGGTAATCAGCTTTCACGCTCAGGGGACGCTGGATTAGTTTTAATTTATTTAACACAACATTCCTCTCATGCTCGGTGTGGATTATGAAATTATTTTGTTAAATACCGTTTCTGTACTCACGATAATTGACTTGTGTTGGAATTTTAATAATACTCATTACATTGCAGTCTCTTTGGCCACTTATGTACGTACATGTGGTCTATCTCAACATCGCATGACGTCACTATTCTATTCCACTATGTATTATAAACATTTGTAGTGTTATGGAATGGGTATTGACAGATATCTTAAGGACATGTTGAAATATGCACTCAAAAGGTACTGAGTAACACTCTTACATTCATAAAAAGAGAAGAATTTCTTTTTATAGTATTTTTTACAAGAATATTGGATAATACACCTTTCTTTTTTTTCTTCTTCTTCTTCATCACGGTTTAGGCTTATTTACTAGCCTGTTCCGGCTCCAAATTGCTGCTGTTTCCATATTTTCTTTGGTCTTCCCAAACTACTTCTTTCTGGTGAATAGCTGTATGCTGCTTTTGGTATTCTGTTCTCAGTCATCCTTGCCAAGTGTTCTTTCCAGTTTGTTCTGTATTTCACTATTGTTGTGTTTAATTCCTCTACTTTTAGTTGTCTTATTTCTCTGTTATGATTTTGGTCTATTCTTTGATATCCTGCTATTGGTCTCATTTCAGCAGCTTGTATTCTGGCAGATTGTTGTGTTGTCGCTGTCCATGTTTCGGTTCCGTAAATAATAATAGGCCACTGCCATTGTCTTGTATAATTTCATTATAGAGTATTTCCTGGCTTTATTTTTCAAAGTTCTTTTTAGTGTTCCTGTTACATAATTAAACTTATTTAGTTTGTTATTTATATTTGTTTCTGCTGTGTATGATATTTCGCAACCTGGGAAGTTATATCTTACCACTTGTTCTATTGGTTTATTTTCTAATATTATCTTTGTCCGAACTGGATGAGCGTCCTTGAAGGCCAATTGTTTTCTTTATTTTTCTGATGATTTTCTTTTTTCAATCTCAAATAATATAATAATAGTATGTAGTATATAATAATAATAAAAATAATAATAATTTTATTTTACTTTGTATAAACATAAATGAACTAATTATATACGCTTATATAGGCTTACAGTACAGAATATAGGCTGTGGCAGATATTGTAACTACGAAATTTACTTCTTCTATCTACTGCTAGTACTACTACTACTACTACTACTACTACTACTACTAATAATAATAATAATAATAATAATAATAATAATAATAATAATAATAATAATAATAATAATAATAATCACGTAAGCCCATGTTTTCCGTTAACAGAGTTTTAGGCGCGCTCCCCCTACACGGAAGAATTTTAACCATACCAATTTAGTTACACTTCTTTTCGTACAGATGTCATTTGAATGGTCCGTAGTCAGTGTTCCGCCTCATACTGACATCTAGGAAACCAAATTAGTACTAGGACGGGAAAATTCGGTAAATTTTGCTTAGTGGCCTTTTCATTCAGGCTTAAGGATCTTTTACGAGCCTGAAAATCTTCAGACTCGGGACCCACGGCTTAATGTCCCTCCCGGAGGACTTGCTCCTTTGATTTTTCCGTCCTAAAAAATCCATCGACTCCGGCCGGGTTTGAACCCGCGACTCTCGGGACCAGAAATTCTATTTCCAAACTACCTTTCATCCAATCCAAATGATAAATAACATTTATTCCTCCAAAATTTAATATCCAAGCAATCACCATAACTAAAGCAATAAAGTAATTATTTTAGATACCCCGTGCTGATTGCCCGGCATTACCCGGGAATCTACATATTCTGATGTATTTGGTATATATGAGCTGAAAGACAAAATTCGGTATTTTGAGTTATCCGTAAAAGAATACCTTCCTTGCGCTGCTATGTTTCCCTGGGTATCTACTTATTCCGATCTTCTTGGCATCAGTAAAAGACAAAAATGGTTATTGTGAGTTAGTCGTAAAGGATAAACACTTACTGTCGGGGACTCTTTTGGGGAGTTTCTTGAGATATTCAATTCTGTGTACAATACATTTATGCACTTGTTATGTTTTAGGGATCGTAAGCCATTTAAGCGTCAAAAAAGGGACTTTTTCACGCTTTTGAGCACAAATGTTGATTTTTAAGGGTGTAGGAGTTGAGTATCACAACTCTCTTATAGCCTATGTTCATCCCGGGAATCTCGTGAACATTTCACAAAAAGCCCCATCACATTCGAATGAACGGTATGGCAGCGCATAAAATACGAAGAAACAAATATTAATTTTATACATTTGACTTGCTAATACCCGGCGTGCGTTGCTACGCCTAAATAAATTAAATATGTTTCTGTTTAGTTGAATAAGTAATAAGAAAAATAATTATACATTTATATCGTGATTATTTTTAGTTATCCTGTGCTGATTACCCGGCGTTGCCCGGGAATGTACTTATCCTGATCTTCTTGACCTCAGTGGCTGAAAGATAAAAATGGTTATTATGAGTTATCCGTAAAAGATAGATATCCTATGCTATCGCGGACTTTTTTGTAGATTTCCTTCTTTAGATATTCAATTCTGTGTACATTATTTTGGTCTATATGTTATGATTTAGGCAGCGTCCAAATAGTTCCGAAATACACGTTTTTCACTACAAGGGATGATTTTTAAGGGTGAATGAGTTGAGTATTAGAACTGTATAGTTGCCTAAGTCCTTCCCGTGAAACGCCTGAATTAAACAATAAAAATCCATCACAATCGGATCAATTGTGTAGAAATGCATAAAGGCTAAACAGACAGACAGACATTAGATTTTTCCATATATAGATAGTATTGTGCGATTTTCCTGATATTATTCTCACTTTATGTTTTAATTGAACACGTTTTGTGTAAAAGTAACAAATATCCTGAATTGATTTTAAGGTATTTATTTTTTACAGCCATTTTCATAATAAAATCAATAAAAAATGCATTTGACATATATTTATTGAATATATGAACATATAGGCTACTGTAATATATACAGGGTGTATAAAAAAGGATGGCGCAAACTTACATGGTTGAAAGTACACGATAATAGAACCAACAATGTCCCAGTAAACATGGGTCCGTAAACGAGCCGTTTGCGAGATAATTACGAATGTATGGTTACAAGCCGCCACTGAGGCCATTGTTTGTAACAGGTACGGCCAAAGATGGAGATGCCCAGGCGGATCTGTACCTTGGCCTCCAAGATCACCTGATCTAAATCCTTTGGATTTTTGTGTCTGGGGTCACCTCAGCACATCCGTTAACACGGTTGAAGAATTGTATCAGAGAGTTGTCAATAATTCAGAAATGATCCAGGGGTTTTCGAAAGAATTCGACATGCATTGCAGAGACGAGCACAGTATTGCATCCAGATGCAAGGAAGACATTTGGAACACCTCCTTAAACAGGTAACCCATAAGTGAAGTGAACTGTGAAATATGAACTAAATGAGATGAAAATCAATAGTAAAGTCTAAATTCAAATTAATTTGTACTAACTAGGACGATGTTTACAATGAAGTCAGTGGCGGCTTGTAACCATACATTCGTAATTATCTCGCAAACGGCTCGTTTGCGGACCCATGTTTACTGGGACATTGTTGCTTCTATTATCCTGTACTTTCAACCATATAAGTTTGCGCCATCCTTTTTTTATACACCCTGTATATAGCTTATAGGCCTATAATAATTGAAGATCCATCCATCCATAGTAATTCTGCCCGAGGGCAGGTATTTCACTACAATCATAGCATTTTCATGCTATGCTTGCAGCTTTACTAGGGAATTGTAGGTTGGTAGCTTCCCGTTGCTTTCCACACCGGTGAAGGATGATGATGGCCGGATGATTTTCGGGGACCATTGGACCCTAAGCTTCCCGCCACTTGTCTTACAGATGAGAAAAAACCCGAAAAAACCTCACCCAGGAAGATTGTCCTGACCAGGGATCGAACCCGGGACCGCTGCGTGACAAGGCAGCACGCTACCTCGAGACCACAGCGGTGGACATAATTGAAGATAGGTCAATATAAAAAAAAAGTTCTGAGTTTCATTTGTTTGGTGCTTGGTTCCTTTCATATAACAGCCATTCGATTTATCTGTCTGTATTTCACAAACTTTTTAGTTAGTTTCTTTTGATCGTTGTTGGCGACACTGTTCATTCAGTTTCTCGCACAAAATGGCGGTCACCGGGGCGCGGAATTTTTGTAGCTGCGAAAGTAATTTCGTTTTCCGCCGATATTAAAGTATACCGCCATGTATTATATTTGTTAATTTGTTAGTTAATATTTATAATTTGTGTTTGTTTGTGATTTATCGTGTGGCACAGCGTATTTACAGTGATATTTGTAGCTTACAACATGCCAGCATCACGGGGTAAGTTGAAATTTTTAGAGAGCTTCTGACTTATATATTTATAATAAAATAAAATAATAATTTTCTAAATATTAGGAACTTTAAACCGCAAGTAATTTTCGAACACTATCAGATCATCACAAATCATCATCATCATCATCATCATCATCATCACACCTATGTGCAAAAAACAATGTAATGGTATCTATTCTGTATATAGCCAGCTAATACCTGTAACGTATATATATACATATATATATATATATATATATATAGTCCATCGCTGTGTCTCGAGGTAGCATGCTGCCTTGTCACACAGCGGGCCGGGTTTGATCCCCGGTCGGGGCAGTTTTTGTGGGTGAGGTTTTTATCGGGGTTTTTCCTCACCTGTAAGACAAATGTCAGGAAAACTTTAAGGCCCAAACGCTCCCCGAAATCATATGGCCATCATCATCATCCTTATCATTATATCATACTCCTTCACCGGTGTGGAAAACAACGGGAAGCTACCACACCTACAATTCCCTAGTAAAGCTACAAAGCATAGCATGAAAATACAGTGATGGACCTGCCCTCGGGCAGAATTACTATGGATGGATATATATATATATATATATATATATCGAACCCATAGATATATAGCCGCGCGCAGATAACCTCTCCATAAATCCCTATCCTGAGCTAATGCTTTCCAATCATTCCATGTATAATCTACTTCCCTCAAATCATAGTTAATATTATTCTCCCACCTCATTCTTGGTCTACCAACTGGGCGTTTTCCCTCTGGCTTTCCTACAAGAAGCTTCCATGCACGTTTTTCATTCCCCATACGTGCAACATGTCCTGCCCATCGCAGTCTACGAGACTTAACTGTTCTTATTATATCTGGCTTCCTATAAAGACCATGTAGTTTATTGTTATGCAGTCTTCTCCATTCACCTATCTGTTCATCTCTCTTTGGTCCAAAAATTTTCCTAAGAACTTTACATATATATATATATATATATATATATTAGCCAATACCCGGTGTACACTGCTAAAATTAAATTAATTAAATGTGTTTTTATGTTTAGTTAAAAAAGTAAAAAGAAAAATAATTATACATGTAAATCCTATTTATCAGTTTAGCGGTTGATGGGTCGAGTTAGAGGTAAATTGGCCGGTTTACGGGTAATTCGATCGTTTTAGAGGTAACTTATAGGTCTATTGGTCTGTTAATAGGTGGGAGCATACATACTCTTACAATTTGAGTGTAATAAACATTTATGCTTAAATTATTATGTAAACAATGTTATACCTAGTCATTAAATACATATGTTGGATTATTTCATGCAATTAACGCAGTTGAAACTCTCAGCATATAGGTACTTTTACGTGCCACATACCACCCGGGGCTTACAGTGACAACACCTGTCGGTAGAGGGATTAAAAACAGTGCATCACATACATACTTCTTTGGCTACATAAGGACAAATTAGGCCTCCAGGAATGAGTGATCAGCTCAATACCTGGGCCACCTTCAAAACATCACACCATTAAAACGGAACATACCATTCATCCTAAACATGGAGAATATATTAATAATGATTATATTATTATAAACAAAACAAAGATATTATGGGCACGCCGTAGCGTAGTGGTTAAGGCACTGAGCTACAAGCCGGATGGTCGAGGGTTCAAGTCCCGTTGGGGTCAGAATTTTTAAACTGACCCAAACCCTCTGGCGGCACTATGTTCCTGGGGTCGACTCAGGCTCTAACAGAAATGAGTACCAGACGCCTGTTCTGGGGGTGAAGGCGGCCGTGACGCAGGGCTGACAACCCGGCTGACATCAAGTGCCGATTGTCTAGAAAAAGTGGGAGCCTTAACCTCCTACTACCCCAAGGGCCTCCCAGGCCTGTTGTGGGATCACTTTACTTTGCAGACAATAATAGAAAGTATACTTACATATGGATCAGAAAGCTGGACAATAAATGAAAGGATGCAGAAGAGAATCTCGGCGACAAAAATGGATGGATTACGGAGAAGTATGAGAATATCCAGGCTTCAATATATTCGAAATACATATATCAGACAAGAAATGGATGCACAGTGAACTGTTATCGATAGGATAACAAAGAGAGCTCTACAGTGGTATGGATATGTACAACGGATGACGGAAGACCAGTGGCCTAAACAGGTGTTGGATTGGATGGTACTAGGCAGAAGGAGAAGGGAAAGAAGTAGAAGAGCATGGTACGAGGGAATATATGATGCCATGATGAAGAGGGGTATCGAAGAGGGACATTGGGAAGATAGGAATCTCTGAAAACAGGAATTAAGGACGAACTGCTGTAAAGTGGAAAGCCTGTATTAAGTAAGTATTATATTGGCCAGATTATGCTTGGGGACCGTTCGGATATTAAAGTTTCCCTACACATGTCTTACGCGTGAGGAAAATTCCCGAAAAACGATCACCCAGGGAACTTATTCCGACCGAAGGTGAAACTCGAGTCCGCTAGGTATGACGCTATTCTGAGACCACAGTCGTGGAAACATATAGAAAGAATTTTGAGTGGATAAATCGGCTGCGATAATAATTGACCGGTATGTGTAAACAATCGATGGGAGTTATAACCACGGCCAAGTGCGGTTCAGCGAGTCGTTAATGTACACGAGATAAAAACTGGTTTCATTAAAAGTGACTTTGCAACCATCAAGTACATGGAGTAGAACTCTTTGTTCCATTACATGATATTTTGGTTTTATCCTCTACCTAATGACTCAAATTAAATGTAGCTTCATTGTAACGAAATCGCCATATTTTTGCCGGTACCATTAACAGATAAATATCATAGAAAAATAAATAATAGTTTTAAAAAACTAAAAGAACACGCTTTACTAGAAAACTAAAAAATGAAAAATAATTTTAATTTCCAATACGCTTGGGATAAAATAAAGTGGTCAACAAAATATCATCTCCAACACATATAGAATAAAATTAGAGTTATCAACAAAAAGAAAATAATTTCATCATCAAAAGCGCGGGGTGCTCTATATCAATTGACATGTAAAAATCATAAAAAGCACCCCACGCTTTTGATGGTAAAATTATTTTCTTTTTGTTGATAACTCTAATTTTATTCTATATGTGTTGGAGATGATTTTTTTGTTGACCACTTTATTTTATCCCAAGCGTGTTGGAAATTAAAAGTATATTTCATTTTTTAGTTTTCTAGTAAAGCGAGTTCTTTTAGTTTTTTAAAACTATTATTTATTTTTTAGTTTTAATATTTTACAGAATAAGATAAAAATGTAAATATCTTTAAATTCGATACTATTGTAGTATGAGCTAAAAGTAATACTTTTCTATAAAAAAAACCCTCCCAGCCGGATTTGAACCAGCGACGTATGGATTATTAAAATTATATACCACTAAGAGTTCACTGCTCTACCAACTGAGCTCTTACAACGATTGACTAAAAACTCGACAGGTCCGCAACCTATTATACCAGTTTTAATTATTTTGATTTTCGGATGATTCTGGCCAGGATTTTAGAAACAAAATATCAAATTATTGTATTGTCACGGGTCCTCTACACGTATACAAAGTTTCAAGTCGATCCAATGTTTCTAAGTATGTGAAAATCGCGTTGAAAGATTCCGTTACATTGATACAAAAACACTTTTTTTGATTTTCTGATGATTATGGCCAGGCTTGAGAAAAAAAATATGAAACTACTGTATTGTCACAGGTCCTCTACAAGTATACAAAGTTTCAAGTCGATCCAATGATTTTAAGTGGATCAAAATCGCGTTGAAAGATTCCGTTACATAGATAGATAGATCGATAGATAGATAGATAGATAGATAGATAGATAGATAGATAGATAGATACATAGATAGATACAGGTCAAGCTAGTATAAAGCGTGTAAAAAAACTCGATTTTCAAAATTTTTATTTTAACCGGATTTTTTGCATTATAAATCGCTGACTAGCCCTCTATATTTAATTTTTGCAGTTTTCGATATTTTTGAAATTATGTCATTTTTAGGAAAAAATCCAAGATTATAGCCTTAGAAAAAATAACTCGATTTTCAAACTTTATATTTTAACAGGATTTTTTGCATTATAAATCGCTGACTAGCCCTCTAGATTGTATTCTTGCATTTTTCGATATTTTTGAAATGATGTCTTTTCGGAAAAAAACCAAGGTTATAGCCTTAGAAAAAATAACTCGATTTTAAAATTTTTTATTTTAACCGGATTTCTTGCATTATAAATCGCCGACTAGCCATCTAGATTGTATTTTTGCTATTTTCGATATTTTTGAAATTATGCCATTTTTGGGAAAAAAAATCCAAGGTTATAGCCTTGGAAAAAAAACTCGATTTTCAAATTATCTATTTTAACAGGATTTTTTGCATTATAAATCGCCGACTAGCCCTCTAGATTGTATTTTTGCTATTTTCGATATTTTTGAAATTATGCCATTTTTGGGAAAAAAAACTCGATTTTCAAATTATCTATTTTAACCGGATTTTTTGCATTATAAATCGCCGACTAGCCCTCTAGATTGTATTTTTGCATTTTTCGATATTTTTGAAATTATGCCATTTTTGGGAAAAAAAATCCAAGGTTATAGCCTTGGAAAAAAAACTCGATTTTCAAATTATCTATTTTAACAGGATTTTTTGCATTATAAATCGCCGACTAGTCCTCTAGATTGTATTTTTGCTATTTTCGATATTTTTGAAATTATGCCATTTTTGGGAAAAAAAATCCAAGGTTATAGCCTTGGAAAAAAACTCGATTTTCAAATTATCTATTTTAACAGGATTTTTTGCATTATAAATCGCCGACTAGTCCTCTAGATTGTATTTTTGCTATTTTCGATATTTTTGAAATTATGCCATTTTTGGGAAAAAAAAATCCAAGGTTATAGCCTTGGAAAAAAAACTCGATTTTCAAATTATCTATTTTAACAGGATTTTTTGCATTATAAATCGCCGACTAGCCCTCTAGATTGTATTTTTGCTATTTTCGATATTTTTGAAATTATGCCATTTTTGGGGAAAAAAAATCCAAGGTTATAGCCTTGGAAAAAAAACTCGATTTTCAAATTATCTATTTTAACAGGATTTTTTGCATTATAAATCGCCGACTAGCCCTCTAGATTGTATTTTTGCTATTTTCGATATTTTTGAAATTATGCCATTTTTGGGAAAAAATCCAAGGTTATAGCCTTGGAAAAAAAACTCGATTTTCAAATTATCTATTTTAACAGGATTTTTTGCATTATAAACCGCCGACTAGCCCTCTAGATTGTATTTTTGCTATTTTCGATATTTTTGAAATTATGCCATTTTTGGGAAAAAAAATCCAAGGTTATAGCCTTGGAAAAAAAACTCGATTTTCAAATTATCTATTTTAACAGGATTTTTTGCATTATAAATCGCCGACTAGCCCTCTAGATTGTATTTTTGCTATTTTCGATATTTTTGAAATTATGCCATTTTTGGGAAAAAAAATCCAAGGTTATAGCCTTGGAAAAAAAACTCGATTTTCAAATTATCTATTTTAACAGGATTTTTTGCATTATAAATCGCCGACTAGCCCTCTAGATTGTATTTTTGCTATTTTCGATATTTTTGAAATTATGCCATTTTTGGGGAAAAAAATCCAAGGTTATAGCCTTGGAAAAAAAACTCGATTTTCAAATTATCTATTTTAACAGGATTTTTTGCATTATAAATCGCTGACTAGCCCTCTAGATTGTATTCTTGCATTTTTCGATATTTTTGAAATTATGTCATTTTTGTTAAAAAGTCCAAGGTTATAGCCTTAGAAAAAATAACTCGATTTTAAAATTTTTTATTTTAACCGGATTTCTTGCATTATAAATCGCCGACTAGCCATCTAGATTGTATTTTTGCTATTTTCGATATTTTTGAAATTATGCCATTTTTGGGAAAAAAAAATCCAAGGTTATAGCCTTGGAAAAAAAACTCGATTTTCAAATTATCTATTTAACAGGATTTTTTGCATTATAAATCGCCGACTAGCCCTCTAGATTGTATTTTTGCTATTTTCGATATTTTTGAAATTATGCCATTTTTGGGAAAAAAATCCAAGGTTATAGCCTTGGAAAAAAAACTCGATTTTCAAATTATCTATTTTAACCGGATTTTTTGCATTATAAATCGCCGACTAGCCCTCTAGATTGTATTTTTGCATTTTTTCGATATTTTTGAAATTATGCCATTTTTGGGAAAAAAAATCCAAGGTTATAGCCTGGAAAAAAAACTCGATTTTCAAATTATCTATTTTAACAGGATTTTTTGCATTATAAATCGCCGACTAGCCCTCCTTAGATTGTATTTTTGCTATTTTTCGATATTTTTGAAATTATGCCATTTTTGGGGAAAAAAATCCAAGGTTATAGCCTTGGAAAAAAAACTCGATTTTCAAATTATCTATTTTAACAGGATTTTTTGCATTATAAATCGCCGACTAGCCCTCTAGATTGTATTTTTGCTATTTTCGATATTTTTTGAAATTATGCCATTTTTGGGGAAAAAAATCCAAGGTTAATAGCCTTGGAAAAAAAAACTCGATTTTCAAATTATCTATTTTAACAGGATTTTTTGCATTATAAATCGCCGACTATCCCTCTAGATTGTATTTTTGCTATTTTCGATATTTTTGAAATTATGCCATTTTTGGGAAAAAAATCCAAGGTTATAGCGTTGGAAAAAAAACTCGATTTTCAAATTATCTATTTTAACAGGATTTTTTGCATTATAAATCGCCGACTAGCCCTCTAGATTGTATTTTTGCATTTTTCGTATATTTTTGAAATTATGCCATTTTTGGGAAAAAAAATCCAAGGTTATAGCCTTGGAAAAAAAACTCGATTTTCAAAATTATCTATTTTAAACAGGATTTTTTTGCATTATAAATCGCCGACTAGCCCTCTAGATTGTATTTTTGCTATTTTCGATATTTTTTGAAATTATGCCATTTTGGGGGAAAAAAATCCAAGGTTATAGCCTTGGAAAAAAAACTCGATTTTCAAATTATCTATTTTAACAGGATTTTTTGCATTATTAAATCGCCGACTATGCCCTCTAGATTGTATTTTGCTATTTTCGATATTTTTGAAATTATGCCATTTTTGGGGAAAAAAATCCAAGGTTATAGCCTTGGAAAAAAAAACTCGATTTTCAAATTATCTATTTTAACAGGATTTTTTTGCATTATAAATCGCTGACTAGCCCTCTAGATTGTATTTTTTGCAGTTTTCGATATTTTTTGAAATTATGTCATTTTCGAAAAAATCCAAGGTTATATATAAGCCTTGCAAAAAGGATAACACGATTTTCAATTTTTATTTTAACCGGATTTTTTGCATTATAAATCGCTGACTAGCCCTTAGATTGTATTCTTGCAGTTTCGATATTTTTGAAATTATGCCATTTTTGGGAAAAAAAAACCAAGTTTATAGCCTTGGAAAAAAAAACTCGATTTTCAAATTATCTATTTTAACAGGATTTTTTGCATTATCAATCGCTGACTAGCCCTCTAGATTGTCTTTTTCAGTTTTCGATATTTTTGAATATATGTCATTTTCGAAAAAATCCAAGGTTATATATATAGCCTTGGCAAAAAGATAACACGATTTTCAATTTTTATATTTTAACCGGATTTTTTGCATTATAAATCGCTGACTAGCCCTCTAGATTGTATTCTTGCAGTTTTCGATATTTTTGAAATATGCCACTTTTGGGAAAAAAACCAAGGTTATAGCCTTGGAAAAAAAACTCGATTTTCAAATTATCTATTTTAACCGGTATTTTTTGCATTATAAATCGCTGACTAGCCCTCTAGATTGTATTCTTGCAGTTTTCGATATTTTTGAAATTATGCCATTTTTGGGAAAAAAAAAACCCAAGGTTATTAGCCTTGGAAAAAAAAACTCGATTTTCAAAATTATTATTGTAACGGATTTTTTGCAGTTATAATCGCTGACAGCCTCTAGCTTG